>CM032813.1:7695000-8152500 GCA_019155185.1 Beaufortia kweichowensis | reverse complement strand
CATGCAGAAATCTAAACACGATGACGTGAGTGACCCTCCATGTCCCCATCATCACTGTCTTTGTCTTTCATAAAACATTCTTTGATGAGAATGTCGCATTTCAGAAAATGTACCTAATGTCACCTGTAGTCCAAGCCAGCTTACATAAATTTAGATGCTAACATAATCACTGTTTCCCATGCCCGATGGTGCACAGTGATGAGTCAACTTCATTTGTAATCAGTATTTTCTTATGTCTGATCTTTACAAGTGCCCAGTGATGAGTCATTCGTAAACCCTCCTGTTAATCACCCATTCCAAAGAAATAATGTCACAAACCATTCTATGTAACCATTTAATGTAGCATACATTTAAAAATAAGCATTTCCAACATGTTTATAAATGCATGGTGTTTTTATTAGATTTAACATATAATGTTGTTATTTATAACATATTTGTGTATTTAAATGTTTATCATGATTGAGTTAATTCAGTTTTGGTCTCATTTGGTTTTGCATGCTTGTCTAATGTGCTTATCCATTTGCATATTTTGTATATTGTGCTTCGTCGTTTTTTAAAATATATTGTTTTATCATATAATACATGATCTGATGCAGTATACTCTCTTTTTACAGGATTCCAACAAGTCGAGCACACAGAGCCTGAGTGATACAGGCTACTCCTCCGATGGAATATCTAGCTCGCAGAGTGAGATTACTGGCTTGATCCAAGAGGACTCTATAAAGCTCAACGAGAGGGGGATCTCAGATCAACGCAGCCCTCCAAGTCCATCAGAATTAACAAAACTGGAAAGTTCAATGCGCCCGTTATTGGAGTCACATACAGCTACTGACCAAGGACAACATCGTAATGGAAGGGACACCTCAGAACAGCAGAGACCTCGATCTCTGACTATATCACAAGATCAAGCATTTGAATCTGATGAAGAAGCATCAGATGAGCTCAGCTGTAAATTAAGACATGACTATGTGGAAGACAGCAGCGAAAGCGGCCTTTCTCCATTACCAACCAGACAGAAGAAATCACAGAAAGACCTAACAGATGAGGAGTTCATGAGGAGACAGATTCTGGAGATGAGTGCAGATGAGGAAGATATGGCAGATTTTGAGGGCCACATAAAGACAAAAAAGAGCCATAAACACAGCGGAGATCTAGGAAAGGAGAGACGTCGCCTCACACAGCAGTCTAGCAGTTTTGAGGAAGACACAAAAAGCACCGATACCTCGTATAAGTCGGGAGAGGCGGATGACATGATGGCCTCGCAAGGTGGCCTGAGAAGATTTAAAACCATAGAGTTAAATAACACAAATAGCTACAATCGTGACATGGAACTCAGCACAGATCATGACCTCAGGGAGCCTGAGCTTGAGATGGAAAGCCTTACTGGATCACCAGAAGAAAGATCAAGGGGGGAATACTCATCAACGCTCCCTGCAACAACACCAAGTTATACCTCTGGCACTTCTCCCACCTCTGTGTCATCAATGGAAGATGATAGTGATAGCAGCCCTAGCAGGCGACAAAAGCTTGAGGAAGCAAAGCAGCAGAGGAAAGCAAGGCATCGATCCCATGGCCCACTTTTGCCCACTATTGAGGACTCCTCAGAAGAAGATGAATTGCGAGAAGAGGAAGAACTTCTGAGAGAGCAGGAGAAGATGAGAGACTTAGAACAGCAAAGGATTCGCAGTACAGCCAGAAAAACTAAAAGGGACAAGGAGGAACTGAGGGCACAAAGACGCAGAGAGAGGTCAAAGACACCACCTAGTAACCTATCACCTATTGAAGATGCATCTCCAACAGAAGAGCTCAGACAAGCTGCTGAAATGGAAGAACTACACAGATCATCCTGCTCAGAATACTCTCCCTCCATGGATTCAGAGGCAGAAGGATTTGAAATGGGTTCAAAGCTGTACAAATCTGGAAGTGAATACAATCTGCCTACATTTATGTCTTTATACTCACCAACAGAGAAAACCTCAGCAGCAGACAAATCATTAAAAAGTGCTGAAGAAGTTTATGAGGAAATGATGCGAAAGGCTGAACTGATGCAGAAGCAGCAGCAACGAACATCAGGGAGACAAGGACAACAGGAAAGAGTTCTTCAGTCAGATAGCAAACACCATTTAAATACGGGAACAGCATCTTTGAGTCCAGGTACAAGTCCAACCCAGGTCTCAGCTCCAGTCTCGTTCTCTGGTAATGAACCTGCAGGCAGAGGAGGACAAAAGATGCATCCTACACAGAGTCATTCACAACAAAGTAGAACAAGCACCCAGACCTCTAAAGTAGGGCATACAACTGGTACAGCACAATCCCATGTTAGACAGCCTGCTCCCACACAGCCTCAAGGAAAACCTGCTGTTCAGGGGGCAGTCCAGAATCAAGTGCCTGATACTGGGGCATCCACATTATCAACAAAGATGTTTTCATATATCAAAGGCTCAAGTCCTACCACATCTCCTTCTGCTTCCCCCACACAAAGTCCTACTCGTTCTTCCACAGTGGCACCCACTCAAACCTCTCAGATTCCTCACAGAGCTGGGGCACCACGCCTTGCAAGGCAGCAGTCCTCCCAAGAGTCCCCTGTTATGGTAATTACATTAGCATCAGGAACCAGTAGTCAGCCTTCCAAACCAGTGACTGTAAATTCATCAACCTCACCTTTATCCTCACCAACAAAAGACCAACAGATCATTTATCAGACTGAACAGGCAACAACATCACCCACATCTCCACAGAAATATCCAGCCCAGAGGGCACAGATATCAGAGCGAGTAAGCAATGCTACCTCTGTTGGTTTCCAAAGCAGTGGATCTCTTCCTATGGGAAACATATCTTTGTGTAGAATTTCTACAGTCCCTGGCACCTCAAGAGTTGTGGAGCAAGGCACTATTGCCCCTGGTTGTAATGTAATGGATCTTAGAGCACCAATGAAGCCTGCCCCAATTATCATGACAGACCAGGGTATGGACTTAACATCTCTGGCTTCTGATACACGAAGGTACTCACTTGATGGAGAAATGCCTCCAACTCGTCATACTGCTGTACAACCTCTTATTATGAATCTAAATGCACAGGCACAACCTCAGGTGACAACTACTACACCAACAACAGTCAGTGTGACTGTGGCAGCGTCAATGTTCATGTCACAGCCAAAGCAACCAGTTGTGTATGGAGATCCATTGCAAAATAGAGTTGATTTTGGGCAAGGTGTTGGATCTGCAGTTTGTCTCACCCAGACAAGGCCACTGATTCCAGACCCATCCATTCCAAAAATTGATGAATGTCTGGAAAATCTTGGCATCCAACAGCTGCAACTTCAAAAGCAGCAACAAAAGCTTCAGCAACAGCAAGAGCTTCTTGAGCAACAGCTTCAGCAGCACCAACAAAATGCTTCTTTTGCCCGGTACAACTTAGCTAATCAGGTCCAACCAATTTTGTTAAAGAAGGACTTAGTGGTGAGCCAGAGTACTGGTGGAGGCATACAAACAGGGGTCAGTTCTATCCCCAAGATATCTCCACTTCCTCCACCACCTTTGTCATCCTCTACATCTTCCACCCCAACACTTGGTCATGATATATATGGCGGGGCGGCTTTGGAATTAAAGAACAAGCCTTCTGTAATAAATCTCTCAACAGGAAAGCCCCAGGTAATGGTGGTACAGTTAGATGAGAACAATGCTCAGGGAGCTACAGTGACCCAGCTTGTTAAAAGAGAGGAGCCCCAACAAACATTAGAGGTACTGGATCTTACAGGACAGATTAAACCAGAAAACCAGTTAGCTTGTTGTGATGTTGTTTATAAGTTGCCATTTGCTAGTAGTTGCTCAGGTTCTTTTGCTCAGAGAACTAAGCCTGCAGATGTTAATTTATCCACAGAGGCATCCCAAGCCGCTGGGCAGCAAACAGCAAATATACAAGGGACAGATGAACACAAATCGTTTACCTTGCCTCCTCCAGGACGACTTCCACCATCAATGTCAGACAATAATCTAACAGGTTCAGGTCTCCAATATTATCAGAGGACTGACCCTGGGGACCTAGCAGTAGATTTAAGCACTATGAAACAGGCCTATGAAGCAGGGTGTCTGGGAATGGGTTCCCAATATGGATCTTACACAGACCTACGCCATCAAGGAGTTGATTCAGCTCCACCATTACCTTTGCGAAAATATGGTTCAATGTCTAATATTAATGCAGAGTATGGTTATCCTTCTCGTGATCTTGGGGGTTTTCAAGAATCCAATCTTGCACAGTACAGTGCCACTACAGCCAGAGAAATTAGTAGAATGTGTGCTGCTCTTAACTCTATGGAGCAACTTGGTAGTCGTTACACCAGTAATCCTGACCTTCTGCAATATGGTGCTGGGAGAGGTGGTCCTGTTGGTAGACTTAACCTTCAACAAAGCCTAGCATCTATCAGAGCCAACCTGTTGTATGGTCCTGATGGCAGACCCACAGTGCATGGTCAAACACTTACAAATCTAATTAATGCTAGACAGGCTAGCCTAAGGTCTTTATATCCCCCTCCAGTAAGGACAGCTGATGGCATGATATACTCTACTATCAACACACCAATAGCCTCAACCCTTCCAATTACAACTCAGCCTGCCCCTGTTCTCAATCCTGTAGTAAGAGGAGTATATGGACCATCAGGCAATGTAACTGCTGTTCCACTTGCTAACCTCACTAGGTTGCCTCAAGTAACCCCAAGAATGCCTCTTACTGCACATGGACCTTACAGATATCCTCCACCAAATCATTTTTCTGCAACAGTTCCAGAGACTTCCTCAGTAAATATACCACCTACTAGTACTTCACAGCAGGAAGCTCCTGTATATCTGGGAAAGCCTGCAGGACCTAGCAGTATGTCAACAACAGCATCCCCAAAAACTGGTCAACCTGCTCAGAGCATAGTGGCAGTAAAATCAGTTGTAAATGAACAAGATGCTCTAGCTCATATTTCAGTAGGCAGTACTACAACACAAATCCAAGCACAAACACAACCACAGTCATTGGTTAAAGGTCATGAACAACCTCAAGCTCAATGCCAGTCTCAGACACAGCCTCAAACAGTGCCACAAAAACAGACCCTGGCAATGACCAGAGTCTTTCCAGATACTGGTGCCAGTACCACTATAACCACATCTGCTAGTACTGAGAAAGAAAAAGAAGAGGAACGTTTACGACTCCAACAAGAGCAGCTTTTGCATCTCGAGAGAGAACGCGTCGAGTTGGAGAAACTGCGTCAGCTGCGACTACATGAGGAATTGGAGAGGGACCGCATAGAACTCCAGAGGCACAGAGAAAAAGAACAGCTTCTCATGCAGCGGGAAATACAAGAACTGCAAAGCATCAAACAACAGGTTCTTCAGCAACAGCAGGCTGAAAGGGAAACACAGCTGGTAATGCAAAGAGAGCAGCTTGCACAACAGAGGATGCAGCTAGACCAAATCCACTCCCTGCAACAGCAGCTCCAGCAGCAGCTTGAAGAACAGAAAAGGCAGAAAACAGCAGCCATCGAAGCAGCAGCGGTGGCTGCAGCGGCAGAGGCTGCAGCTGCATCAGCAGCTGCTGCAGCAGCAGCTACATCAGCTCAAGGTGCCATGCAAGGTGTAATGGTAGGTGCAGCTACACCTCCAACTATCTCAATTATCTATGATCAAAATGGTAGAATTATTCCACAAGAGGGTCAGAGTGTACAGATCTTACCTTGTGCTGATGGCCAGGTGGTCCAGGCAGTGGTCTCCACCAGGCCTTTGCCCAGCTCTGCCTCAGAAATGTCCCTTAAGAGTAGCGAAGACCATGGAGATGGCCGGATTATGAAGAAACAAAACTCAATGCCCCGTCTGAGGAATGGGTCAGAGGATGAGTCTGTCAAAAGAATTGCAGATAGCTGTGTCCAAACTGATGATGAGGACACTGAAGACAAACTCATGTCTCGTCGTCGTAGAACCAGGCGAATAGCTGACTGCAGCGTTCAAACAGATGAAGAGGACCAGGGTGAGTGGGACAATCAGCCTATACGACGCAGGCGGTCAAGGTATTCCAAACACACTGAATCAAGTGCAGATACTAAGAGTGATGCATCTAAAGTTACATCTAGCATTGCCATTCAGACCACCAATGACTCATCATGTCAGACTGAGTCAGACCAGTTAGGCAGAGTATCTCCAGCCATACACATTACAATGGCTGAAACATCAAAGGTTGAATTACTTCACTACATATCTGCTCCAGAAAGGACCCATAAAGGAGAGAGTTTGGCCTGTCAAACTGATCCAGAGGCCCAATCCCATGGAGTGGTTGCTCCTCAGCTCAGTGTTCCCACTACTGTTAGCCCCTATTCCACTAGTCTGCAATTAGTTGGTGCTATTCCAAGCAAATTTGAGAGGAGAAAGCCAGACCCATTAGATATTGGATACCAACAGCAAGCTCAGCAACACAATGAATCTCCTTCACGTCAGCCACCTAAATCTCCGCAAGTGCTATACTCGCCAGTGTCTCCGCTGTCCCCCCATCGTATGTTGGAGACTACCTTTGCCTCCAGTGAGAAACTTAACAAGGCGCATGTAACTCCCCAACAAAAAGCCTTTACTACAGAGTCACCACAGAGACATCAGACTGTTCCAAGGCCTATAAAGAACGTTCAGAGGTCCATGTCAGATCCTAAGCCTCTCAGCCCAACATCAGAAGACCCAACCAAGACAAAGTTCTCTCTATACCAGAATCAAGTCATTCCAGGAAGCCAGGTATGAAAACATAAAATTTGTAATTCTAAAAATATGTTAAATATTTTAATAAAAATATTATATATTATAAAAATATATAACATTTGTATTAAAATATTTAAAATATATTTGAAATGTTTTAATACATGTATTATATATTTTAATTTTATATTATATTTTTACATATTTTACATATATTTATGTTTTATATTATGCATATATAATAAAATGGATTCAATACAATGGTAGTAAATTATCAAATTAACACCATGACAATACAATTTACTCATATTTAGGTGAACTATTCATTTGAATATGTGACTGTATTATACCTTATTTACATTAGTTCTCAATTTTCTCACACTTGCTTGTATACACACAGTTACAGTAGTGAACATAATTAACATTGGTTAACCTTTTGCATTTCTAGAAATATATATTTTTTTTTTTTTAAAGAAATATATTTTATTTGATACTTACAGTAGTTTAAATGTTTGTATTTTATTAATATGGAGTCAGGGCATCCCAAGTGTTCCAAAAAGAAAATTTTATAAGATGTAGATCACTTCTGGGGACATCTTAGTAAAAAATATAGATAAGTATGTACACGTACACGCACGCACGCGCACGCACACACACACACACACACACACACACACACACACATACAAGAAAACTGCTATATTTGGCAAAGTCTTAGAAATGCTAGAGGGTGGCACAAAGTGTAGGCATACTGGATCAGCCATGCTGTCTTGCGGCTTGTCAGCAGCTGGTCAGAGAGGTCTGAGTCTTTCATTCTCAGTTTGATTCCTGTCTAAGGAATGCTCAGGCTTGTGGAAAAACACTCAGGTATGTTCAGAGAACTGCACACAAGCTAAAAGGAAGCTATTTTTCCATCACTTCATCCAGACTGTATTTGCCAACTAAATTTCTTTATGGATTCTCAACCATGGGTATGCAAAAGTCATTTCTTTTATGAATATTTATTACATATTTGTAATATATTTATATTTTAACAAATAATTTGTGCATACTTACGTTATCAGTAAAATATTAGGTCCTGTGTATTCTGTTCAACTAAACAAAATTAAACTGTGTAATTCTGAATAGGAAACTACAACTATTGTTCATTTAACGTAAATTTCTTTATTGATATAGGCATTTACAAAGGTTAGATATGTTGTGTTATACTATATTTTTACACTTGAAAAATACAATATGTTTAGTCTGTATGAAATTGCATGTTTTTAATTAACGTCTTTAATTTATCAAATTCACAGTAAAGATAAAGATATTAAGATATATTAAAATGTTAAAGGTAAATAGTTTAATATTTTGACGAATCTGTCTGTGTCTAAAATGATTTTTTTTATGAGGTTTTAGACACAGTCATTGTTTCTTACCTGTTGTCTGCATAGACATTTGAAAGCATGCAATTTAATAAGTCTTCAGACATTACTGTATATCAGTACTAATATAAGTGCTTATTTTCATAAAACTATAGTCTCAAAACTATTTCTGGCTGCATTTATACTGTCATACTAATGAATCTCAAACACTTCGCTTGTCCAGATGTCTGCCCTGCAGCAGCAGAACGCAATGATGAGAAAGGTGAAGAGAACGCTTCCCAGTCCCCCTCCAGATGAGACGCCTCTCCCGATTGTAACACCAGCGATGCCACAGATGTACAGTTCTCCTGGAGTGTCCCAGAGGGTTTTGCCACGTTCATCACACGGTGCCATGAAGGCCGGCTTGCTGAATGAACTGAAAGCTGTGGAGCAAGAGTCCTCTAAATTGCGCAAACAACAGGCAGAGTTAGAAGAGGAGGAGAAGGAGATTGATGCTAAACTCCGTTGCTTGGAACTAGGCATTACCCAACGCAAGGAGACCAGAGTTAAAGAGAAAGAGAGACGAGAGTTGGCGTACCTGCGATGCATTGGGGATGCACGTGATTACATGTCAGATAGTGAGCTGAATAATTTGCGGCTGGCTGGGGTGGCAGCAGGCATCTATGAAGAGAATGGACTGTTGTCACGCACAAGCACGACACCTCTTAACCAGTATACTCCTGAATTGAATGCAACTCAGTATCCCCCTACCTCTTCATATGTTCCATATCAATATCCACAGCCCCAGCCCACACCCACACAACCACCCGCTGCACCCTATCAGCAAATAGGGTTTCAGCCACCACAGTACCCAACCTCCTCACAACCCCAACCTGGAACCTTCCAGCCTCATCCCCCTCAACCCTCATCTTACCCAACCCAGAGTCCATATCAAACTCATGCCTACAGTCAGCCTACTTATGAATCTGATCTTGGTTTGCAGCCCGCTCACCAGGGCTTTCAGCCACCCACTGCACCTTTACAAGGGCAGACCCTACCTTATCCTACCCCGAGCCTGTCTTATCAACCCCAAGCTGATATGCTTTCTGTCCATCAAAGGCCAAGACAAACCTCGCTTGCTGATCTTGAACAGAAGCTACCCACCAACTATGAGGTTATCAGTAACCCTTCAGTTTCGATAGCGACATCAGCTCAAGAGACTGGATTCAGCGGTGCCTATTCCTCACCACTCAACAACGCTTACGGTCAATATCGCTCCGCTGACCAGTCTTTGACTGAGCGGATTCCGAGTCCATCATCAGGGTATACAACAGACGGTGTCTACGCCACGAATCTAGAACAGAATATCCCCCGAAATTATGTCATGATTGATGATATCAGTGAACTGACAAAGGAGAATATGGGCTCTTCTGACATGTCACGGGTTGGTTACGGAAGCGAGAATGGACCTCGTGGACCGACCTATGGAGATGGCTCTGAGAATTTGTATGGAAGAGCTACCACCACCTATCAGAATGCAGTAGACAGTCATGGACATCCAGTTACAACTGTAAGCGGTGGTTCTGGTTACTATTATGATGACTATAAGCACTCCTCTCGCAGCAGTGGAGGAATGAGCAACCAGAAGCACTCGTCCAAAAATTTGGCACCTGCTGTTTCGTCTAAGCGCAGCAAGCATAGAAAGCAAGGCATGGAGCAGAAGATCTCCAAGTTCTCCCCGATCGAAGAAGCTCGAGATGTGGAGTCTGATCTGGCCTCCTACACTATGACAACATCAACAGGCGGTAGCTGCACTGTGGTCTCCAGAACTGGTGTGAGGAAGAACTATGATCAGCAGAAATACTATGGATCAAGAGAGGCGTTGGAAGAGGATGATCGTCTTTACGGTTCTGGGCGATCAAGATCCACTGGTTATGGAATGGATAAGATTTCCTCCAGAGATTCAGGTGGCTATCGAAGCAAGTCTTATGAGAGGGACGCCATGGAACGATCACAGAGGGGCGTTCACAGTCGCAGCGGACGTCCTTCTATGCGTACGCAGAACTCGGAGGAAGAGAGCCCGCTCAGTCCCGTTGGAAAGCCCATGGGTATTGGTCGTGGCTCTGTGCCAGATCCTCATGATGTACGAAATCAGTATGGCTCTAGCCACTCCTTACCAGATGTACAAGACCACCATATGAGGGATATGCCTAAGAGTCATGTATATAAGCCGGATGACCCTTACCTTGCAGATGACATGCACTGTGCTGTTTCAGATAGTGAAGGTAACTGGTGCTGAATTACAAACTGCCTGTTAAATGCATCTAGCAATCAAACACCTGCATGCCAGTGATCTTGTGTGGAGGGCTGAAGAACAGTTACTGTACTACTGTACTGTATGTGACTGCTGTAATCTTTGCATGAAACCATTTATGCCTTTTGCATGAACTGCACAATGTGATTAAGTGTCTATAGTGTTTGATTATCTCTGTTGATGAATATTTTTTATTTTTGTTGGCTTCCTTTTTTGTTTTTGGGCATTCTGCTTCATCTCCTGCATGGCTTCGGTGTGTTCATATTATGCTCTTTTCTACAGCATAAAGTGTTGACCTTTTGCTTAATTTCCCAAAAAGCCTATCATCTGGGTCAGGAGGAAACAGACTGGTTTGAAAAACCACGTGAATCTCGCTCTAGACACCATGGGAGTGGAAGTCATTCATCCTCTAGCAGGAGAGGTAATGTTAAACACACCTATCATGATTATGACGAGCCCCCCGAAGAAGACCTGTGGCCTCAAGACGAATATGGTCATCAACGCCATTCCTCTTCCACCTCATCTCGGGAACACCGTCACCACGGTAGCAGCTCAGGAAGACACTCCTCTTCCCGGCATGCCTCAGATGATCCCAGGTCATCACGTTCTTCACGATCGCATCCAAAGGATCCTTCTGCTCGTACTGACGGTCGTTCAGGGTCATCTACTTCACAGAAAAGATCCTCCGATCCGAGATCCACCAGCCACCGAGACTCAGGAGAGTACTCACGGGATCCGTCCGGCCACCACCACAGCTCTAGTGGACAACGGGGACAGAGGCAACCGGGTTCATCCAGAAGGCAGGAGCCCTCGTCAGGTTCCAGGCAGCAGCACGGTCCTGGAGAACAGCAAGTGCAGTCACAGCAAGATCAGCAACGGTCTACATCGGGCCAGCAAGCGTATGCCAAGCAACCACCTGAGGCAGCACAGCAAGGACAACAACAAATGGGACAAACAACTCGTACACAGCAGCAGTCACCACAGCAGCCTGGACAACAGCCAGCGACCACGATGGGATCAGCTCAGCCCACCACCACAGCTGCTGGCACAGGAACAGGTACAGCTCAACAGCAACCTAAGCCGGGTCAGGCTCCAGCACAGGCCAGACAACAGCCAGGAGGACCAACCACTGCCCAGCCAGCTGCTGCTACCGTGAGTTATTATTCATCTTTGTTTAATGTTCAAAGTGTACATTTGGTACATAAAAATAATTGCAATGTTTTTAAAGGCAAAACCCGACATGGCTGCGCCTGCTGCCGCACCAACTCCTGCAGTCGCTATTGGTTCAAAAGCTGTACCACAGATGGCAAAAACACCCCAGGCTCCTGCCACAGGAATCGGTAAGTAGTATACTTTTAGTATGATTTGTGACCTTGCCTGTAAAAACCCAGCTAAAGTCATTTTTTGTGATTTGCTATTTTCTACAAAAAACATCCTACATGATGTAAATAACTTTCGGTCAAAATATAAACTTGATATGTTTAATGTTGACCGAGTAAATTGTTGTTCAAAATAATTAAACAGTGTCAATAAAAGTTTTTTAAATGAAAATGTAGTACTATATCTCAAATCATCATATAATCTATTATCTAATAGACACACTTATTCATCCTTTTTGATCAACCTTAGGTCTTAAGTACCAATTGAGTCTTTTGGAGGCACAGATAAGAAGCCAAGAAAGTAGTAAAAGTTTTGTTGTTTTGTCTTTATCTCTTTAGGGTCAAAGGCAGCACCCCGGCCAGGGGGGATAGGGAGCGCCGCACAGCAGCCTGCAGAAGGGGAGAATGTTCTCACAAAGATCCTGCAGGGCGGAGCTGCGGAACAAGCCGGGAAATTAGGAGATGGTATGGAACTGAAATATAAGCAATCAAGATTTTGGCAACAGAGTTAGAGACAGATGTTATGCAGAATATGTGACATGTCTCGGCTGAGGATAGTAATTAGTTGCCATTTAGCAGATGGTTTTCATCCACAACAGCAATCTCAGTGAGAGCCCCAGGAAAGTACCCAGGGGTTAATGCAAAATGATGGCAGGCAGAGGAATTTTTTTTAGTAATAGTAATTTATCAAGTTATATCTAATAATAGTGCTGCTTGTTGTTTGTGTTTCTATTAAATCTCTTCTGTATGTCTTTCACACAGCTGTGTCTGCTCTCGGGAAGAAGTTTACTTCATTTTGGTGAGGTGCTGATAGAAAGGTAAGGTGCTTTAAACTGGTGGAAAAACTAATTTTACATGCTTTTCTAGATTAGTTTGGTACTTGGTCGTTAAGATGGTGAACCAGCATATTTTGGTATAATCTCATGAAAAGATCTGGTCTGGGAACAGCACCCAAAATCCAATGGTTTTATCAGTAGACACATGCAGCATCACTGTTATTTGTTTACTGTTCGTATGTTTTTTTTATGTCACATCTATTTTTGCTGTTTTAGGCAATTGTTGGGAGTAACTTGAAAGTTTAGAGCTGAAAAATCCTATGAATTTGTATCTGCCATTCAACATCTTCAGCTGACAGCGGGGTGCACCTGAGGACACTGGTGTGTATTTGATTTTGTTTTACTTTATAATGCAACACAATTAAAAAATGTCATCCAGACAGCTAAAACCCTAAGAGATTTGAAATGGTGTTTGCCATTACCAGAAAGGATCAAAAAGTATTTTAGAGTAATTGTTAAAAGTGTATTATCAAATTACATTGTGCAAGATAAACTTGTAGAATTAATGCTTCAATTAGATATTTACATAAATTATACATTTCATAACGAAACGGATTGATGACTCACTAGGCACCGTGTTGGCAGTTCCCGGCCAAAAAGAATTATCAGGCAACAGATGGAGCAGAATGCCTGTGTCAGCGTTTAAGACCCTTGACAAAAGGGCTTTTACAAATCTGTGTGAAATTAACACAAACAAGATTTTGCAAATACATGAAGGAGTGTGAAAAGAGTTCTGCATGTTTTCACGGATCTCATATCTCAATTCCTTTTAGTTACTGTAATCGTATGACTCGTATGACTATGATTGAATAGCCAAAGAAAATTTAGGCAGTTTGATTTATTCCAATAAGTATTTTTCTATATTGGTTCTGGTGTTTTTTTCATGGCAAACAAACGTGATACTCAAGTCATCTTGTTTTTCAGTAAAATATTTTAGAAATATCTTAAATAAGTAAAGAAAGATGTGAAAAGTGAAAAACAATGCTGCGTGAAATATTTAGATTTAAGGCTTGTTTTTTAGATAATATATATTTTGAACATACTGTAAATGTATTACTACATTTGTAGATATTTAGATTTACTCTTTATGCCTATTTTTTAAAATGCCTGTGAGAAGTCTTAATATCTTCTTATTCAGTGTTTTTCTGAAATATTTTTTACATTTTAGTTTTAATGGAAAACAAGTTGTGTTCAATGATCTAATTAGTCTTTGCTGTGCTGACTCAGGTTAGACTATCATCATCATCTCTACTGTTCAATAATGTTTAAGGTTGGAAGTGATCTGACCCTTATTTAAGGCCACTGGCATCTAACCTTTCACTCTTAACTGTGGGTGAATTGGGTCAGTCATTGTGAGCTATAATTAGCATGTAGATCTGTGGGACAGGATTAACATGAGCATCAGGCCAAAGCTTATTTATCAGTGTGCTGTGTATTTTGATGAGTCACGTTAATAAAGACTGACTCAAACATTGCAGAGGAGATTGTAAATTGTATCAAAAATTAAATTTAAGCAGTATTGAGAAAGTTAAAGAATGATGAACCTCTATTGGAAAGACTAAAATATTTTTCTTATGTTGATTGTACAGTAACTCTGTGTATAACAGCTGTTGGAAGTTGCTGACATGCTACTTCTATTTTCGCATTATGCACACTGTGCACCATACTTGAATTACCTATTAAATTTGCCAGCCCTTACAATATTAAAATATTGTATTACACAATGCAAAGCATTAAACCTGATCTTCTGTTTCCAAATAAACTAAAAGTAAAATCCTGTTTCTTATCTGATTTTAAAAGCGAGGACATCTTACAAATTTTTTTACTAAAATCAACATATTACTATTACTACACTCTAAAAAAGGATGTGTTATTTTTTAACACATTTTTTGTGTTATGCTGTTTAACACATAATGTGTCATTTTGTGTTAAATACATAAAAGGGACAACACATGTTGAGTTGAAAGTAACACAAGTTGAGTTAAAAGTAACACAAAATGTGTTGTTTTTAAATTAACACAAGATGTGTCTAGTTAGGGACAACACATCTGTGTGTTGTCCTTAACTAGACACATCTTGTGTTATTTTAACACATCTGTTTTTAGAGTGTAGGTAATATTTACTGATGCTATTCACTGAATTAAACATTCAACACAACAAGGTCATAAGACATCACTATAGCGTAATGTTTACTGTATAATATATATTGTGTTTTGTATACGTTTTATTATTTTCCCTTTTTAAACCAATAGTAACTACTGTAAAAAAAACATTACTAAACACCTTTGTTGAAAAGCAGATTGATTCTTTTAATTGAAAGACACGACTTTATTTGCTGCAGTGACCATATTGGCAGTGTGATTTCTTCTATTGATTATCCTGCAGAAAGTCTCTCTCTCCCCTCCTGTCTCAGTGTAACTCGTGTGGTCTTTGACTGTCAGTGGGTGTGGTGTGTGTGTACATCCAGAGAAAGGATCTGGGATAAAACAGCTTTAGGGTCTCCTAAAACCAAGACTAATCCGATTCAACTCTTGGCTTAGTCTCCAATCTAAATCCTGTTCATTACTATACATCAGCGTGGTTGCCTCATGCAGTAATAGCAGTGTGTGTCAAATATGCTGCTTAGCATCTCTAAAAGTTTTAGAACCGATAGTTGGTGCATTCATGCTATGTTTTGTATGTAACATGCGTGTATTAATCTTGCTAAATGATGCGTGTAAAAAATTTGATTTCTTCACATTGTTTGTGACCGTGTTAAGGTCAATTATTCGGCAAACTGATTCATGTCCATTTGTTATACATATATGTATGAATCATATAGTAATTCCTTTTGCTGGTGTTGCCAGTGTGATAAATTCAGCCTGTCACGCCATCTAGTGTCTAAGAAGGTGTTTCGTAACCCTTGTCATTTGATGATGATTCCCATCAATACAGCATCTTTAGTTTACATTAGTCTTTATAATTGACCTAAAAATCATCATGGTTATAGTAACTCATAAACATGTCAGCCTTTACCCTTGTTTGCTCTACAGGTCTGTGACACCCGCTTTCAACATGTACTAAGAAAAAAATATGTGATCATTTTTTCAACTTCAGACATTTATACTGTTTTACATTCAAGATAAGCATATATTTTTATCACAAAAAACTAATGGAACTTTTTCATAAATGTGATTAAATAACAAATATTGACCATATACTGTATACTATCTGTGTTGCTTGTAACTGGGATATAGTCCGTGAAGTATTTAATATATAAATTTTTATGGCTGTATTGATTTAAAACTCAAATAATGCTGTGGGTCCATTAGACCATTGAATATTGGCTGAGTAAGAGAAACATAAACACCCCACGTGGATTAAAGTACTGGAGCTTGTATTTACGGATTTACACTATGCATAAATTATTTAATAAAAACAGGTTATTTTTGTGGATGATCTTTTGGTTGTTTCCTGTGTAATATCTAGTCTGGAAAAGGTAAATAATGGTAATTGTAATGTTTATTTTCTATCTCTTCCCCAGATGTATTTAAGTACCAATCAACATAACTAAGAGGCATGCTTTACCAGATGATGGGTATATATCCAACCAACACTGGAGTCTAAACCTCTCATACAGACCAGACCCATTCCTTAACCGTTGATGAAGAAATTGCAGAACTTCCAGTTCTGTTTGAGGTTTTTCCAATGATATTTTCCCTTTCCCAATATATCGGTGCTCAGGTTCCCCCAGTTCTCGAAGCTGTGTGCTGTTGTCTGGTCTGCTGCAGTTCTTAGCTTTTCATAGTTCAAGATGCGACGACACCGGAACAGTGCAGAGCGACTGTCTACAAATGCTTCGAATGAACAATGTATCTCTGTTTAAAACATGTATGCTCGATTTCTAAGATCTTGACATTCCAATATGGCGATGATTGACCCTCTCTCTATGAATGTTTTTGTTTCTTCCTTAAACTTTTTGTCACGTGTGTAATGAATGCAAATGTGTAAACCGTGGACATGGAATGCACGCACAAAAAAATATATATGTATACATATATGAGATATATATATATGTATGAATTCATATCTAGACACCTTTCTCAGAGTCTTCAAGGGTGAAGCCATGTGCACCTTGTGTAAAAAGCTGGTTATTTAATGTAGAGGTTAAAATATATGGTAAATAAATCAGTCAAGTCCAGAAGTCAGTAATAGGTCAGAATGTTACTATAGTCGTATTCATTATTTATCAACAATTAAGCCATTACGATTCCAGAATTCCCTTTGTTTCTTTCCTTTTATTTTGTATTTTTTCATTTTATTAGCTTCATATCAGTTTTGCCTAATATTCTTTTAACTTAAGAGCCTTACTAATAATTTTTACTTGTATACCTCACATATTTTTTTTAAGGTTCCATATCATCCTTACTTGATTTATTTTGCACAACTGTACATTGCTGAACATGTACATATATCTCATAAACACACTGTTAATGTAAAGCTATTAATTTGTGTATTTATGGATTTATATTTCTGGTATTTCTTTGTTAAATGTTTGATGTATTATTTATACCTTTGCATTTTTTCTCATCATTATTGGTAATGTAATGTGTTTTTTTATATGCACACATTTTTTTTTCTCTAAAGCAATAGCATGCTAATCCGTACAGAGCACAATCATTTTATTGTTGGGAGTTCATATAATCACAAATCTCCTTTTACCTGTCTCATACATAGACATGTAAAATAAAACTTAACAAACTACACCATCACCTTCCCCCACATACCTACAAATACACATTTCTCAGAAACACATTACCTGGTCCGTAATTCAAGTTAGGCAGAGAGTATGAACCAACTTCAAATGTTCTATGCAATAATTCATGTGAAACCATTTCCACTGTAACATCCCTCACCAATTCTGCGTGACAGCGGGTTCAAAGACAAATAAGGACATTGTATTTATCTTGTATGTATGAAAATATCAAATTATTAGATCTTCTTTTTATTTTACTGGCATGTTTATGAAACCCCTCGTCTTCCCTAGTTTTCAGGGAATCTGTTGCCAAAGGGTTAACTGTGTGGACTTTTGGTCTTGGACATCCACCATCTCTGTTGCTTGCGGCATGAATCTGCTCAGCTCTCTTTGGCTCTTTGTACTGTGTTGTCATCTGGTCTTTGTATCTGCGGTGTGATCAGGCGATCAACCGGGCTTATGCATTTGTTATTCCATCTCCTTTCACAGGAAGTGCCGTTCTAAAGCCGTACGTGTTTGATTGTGTGTGCTCTTATGGTGTCCATACTGGCTTTGCAATATCATGTAACTGGTCTGTGCATTTCTCCAATATTCCTTGATGATCCCTGAAAAGAATCATGAATCAAGATAAACAGTGATAAAGAAACAGAATATTATAATAATAGCAGTAGACACCAGAGCTGTGTTGATGAGATCTTAAAGGAATAGACCTTCATGTCATTTCAAACACTTTCTTCCATAAAACATTTAATTGTTTATGGCAAAATATAATCAAGCAAGATTTTCCAAAGCGGTGTATTTTTCTGTATTGGGAAAGGTTTTCCCAATACAGAAAAATACACCGTTTTTAAACAACACGAGGGAGAGTAAAGGACAATATTTTTTATTTGGGGTAATTTCGAAGATGTACATCTGAAAGTATTTCATTTATAATTTAAAAGACTAAAAAAAATCTGACTAGCCATAAGTCTGCTAGTAATTACTGTGTGTAGCATAAATTCACCTCCATTCATTTGAAAATCAGGGCATGCACGTTGAAAGCACAAACTGTTCATCATCATTTGAGTTGGTAAGACACCACTCATTCGAACACATCACAAGGTATATTGGTATGGGCAAATCTTCTCCTTTTTGATACTGGAATGCTGTTTAGTCAATCAAAGCTCTATAATCAAGAATGACATCACTGTTACCATGGAGATATTTAATAACAAGTGCATGAGCCAAAGTTGCCACCACAAAAGCCGGCCACAGTGATAGATAGATAGAAATGTGAAAACAAAGATATCCACACAAACAGGCATGTGCACGCACACACAGTACAACACAACACACACTAACTGTCGCTGTAAATACTGACTTTGGTTATTTTGTACAGTGTTTAAATATCATGGAGTAAAATGATGGCCGTCTTGTGCAACTTCACACCGGCCCTGTTGCCAACCTTTTGTGCTTTTGTGTATAAAAAGAATAATAATGATTATTGTTATTATTATTATTATGAGGAGAAAATCATCGTATATGTTGCTGGCTCTCAATGACTGTTGACTACAGTGGAAAAAAGAGACACTTAAAATCTGAAAACATTTGGTCAGTGTAGGGTTCTATACATATTGTGTTTGTTAAAATGAAAAATATTTAAGTGGCTTCCATCATGGCTGTACCAGAAAAGTGGGTTTAGAATAAATAATCATTTGTGTATTATAAGTTAAATTGGGATTTGAAAGGCAAAACAATAAATGCAACACAAATCCAGATAATCAATCTCACAAATGAAAGATTCACTCACTGTTGTAAGTGCAATGGGCTAAATGTGAGTCCAGTATTCATTGTGAAATATTGTGTTTTATTTTATTGTATTCCTGTTAAAAAGAAAAATTTTGGTGCATCATGTCATGTAATGTGATTATGAAAATATTGAACCTGCAATTTGTTTCCAGACTGGAGAAGAATAAAGACAAAAATGAAAAGTTAATGGTGTTGTGTTTGCATACTGTAAATAGTAAACTAAAGTAATCTCACGTGTTCCCAATTCATACATTTGTGAATCTACATCTACCTCGATCTTACTGAGAGGTGTGATATTACTTTTAAATTATTATTATACTACAGCTTTTTAAGAACATTGAAAGTTTATTTAGGAGACATTTTGACATCCATAATATTACAATTTCTAAAATGCAGAATTGAATATTGTCTTTGCATATTTACTCTATAGGTTTAACTGTGAATTTCTAATGGGTAAACACCATATTTACAATGCAAGATGCCTCAAATTTGATCTCCAATATTTGTACTCCTTGCAAATTTACAAAAAAATAAAAATTAAAAATCGAAAAAAAAAAATACACCGAGTGCACCGGAAGCGCTGCGGTCGTCTTTATCTTCCGCCAAGAGACGCGAGAATTTCACAATGGACGACCAGCGGCTAGCTCGATGCTTCGTGGAACTAAATGAGTGCACTTGTTAATGTCCACTATGAATTTAGACGCCATTAAACACAGCTGTCCCCTCAAATACTGCAGTATAGGGACAGTTTCGGAAACGTAAATACACGAACTGGGTTTTCCCCATCGTCACTTCCTGTACCCAGTTATAGGACCTTTACAACTACAGCAGCATGTTCTCGTGTTGGCGAGTTTTGCGTAGGCAGGTACTACTTACATTTTCTTAAGTTTCTTTAGTTTAAGTAAGTTTGAGAAGTGAACAAAAGGAATAATCTGAAATCTCTATAAATGGCCACTAGATGTCGGCAGCACAGCACTGTTTTCAATGTAAGCTATGAGCTAATTCAATAAGAATCACTTGCTGTTTTAAAACAGTTGTAAGCATGATATAAAATAACAAAATGTGTATGTAACTGTTAACTGTGATGTGGCAGCAAAATCTTGGGCCCTATCAAGCCTTCTTTTAACTGCTTGACGTTGCTGTTGTGCTGTTTGTGTGCATGTATTTTCTTGTACACCCACTGTCACACATACTCACCATCAACATTTGCTAAAATCCCTCAACACCAGCATACAGCATAAGGGTTGCGGTAAGATATTACTCACATCACCACGGGATTAAAAAATCTTGATGTTAGGTCGTCATGAGCTGTTGAGTCACATCCTCAGACTTATCAAGTCACTTGAAGTAAACTTCATAGGTCACATTGTAATTAACATTTCATATTTTTTAGCAGAATGAGAAGCACGGCTGCTATGATTGACAACTGCTTCATAAAAGTGGCATTGAGGAAGAACAATACCACATTACCACAATGACGAATTAGACTCTAAACAACATGTCACATAGACATTATCATATATACCTTACATTTAAATCTAGGGTTATATTGAACATTATGCTACAAACATTGTTTCATCTCCCAATATAGTGCTGTTTTATATTTAAGAATGTTACATGTAAAATGTCAAACATCTGCATAGCAATATCAGATCTTAAAGGTAATGAGATGACAGACCTCAAGGTTCACTGTCTCTATCCTCAAGCATTATGTCTGGAGAAAGAGCTGTAGGGGAAGTCTTTGAGTGACACCCAGCCAATCGCAAAGCACCAGAGGCATCATAGCAAATTACAGGGGTCACATGACCACACTTGGCCTCATATGATTGGCATGGCCCAGATGGTAGACTGTTCATCCATCAACTTGCAAAGTTCTTAAATGTGACCTTCAGCAAATTCACTAAGAGAAAATAGGTGAATTATCATCATAATGTATGTTGTAATGGTAAATTATCACCAGATTTTTGAGTTTACAAGTAACATTTATGTTATGTAACCTTTTTTTAATTCATACATTTCACTTATTTTTTGTGTAGTTTCTGTATAAATTATTTTATTACTGCTTTCCTTTACTGTTTTATTGTAAAATGTACCTTCTGTCAACCTGCCTTGCAACAAGACAAAATTGTGTGTGACATAATACAGACATATTAGATGATGTTTTTTATTGTATTTTTGTATCTCTGTTATTTGAAATATAAAGATAACCTCCTCTTGTTTTAAACCGTCAAAGCTTTATTTGTTTTCATATAAATTGTCTTTATAAGCTACAGTGACTATAAATGAAGCTTAACAAGTGATAACGCAGGCAGTGTAATGCCCGCATGGGCGACAACGCCTCGGCGTGTCTCGTCTGTGTTGACTCTGTGCGCTGGCCCTTTAAATCTCCTCCCCCTCTGATGCTCCGTTATAAGCGTTGGAGGCGGGCCTTCTGTACGTGTGTCCAATCAGCGCGCTGGAAGCTGATGCTCGAGTGGATGCAGGACGTGGGATACTGATGCTGATGCTGGGGGACCCGCACAATGATGGAGCGGCGACGTCGCTGAAAAGGTAACGAAATCTGACGAGACACTGCTTTTCATTCACATGAATTTGTTAGAGCTAATGATAAACGATCGAAGTGAGGTCGAATCCGTCGATGTAGGCTAATTATATTGTTTTTTATAGTAACAAAATGATCGTTACTCGTGTACTATGAACAGGGTGAAGCATCGGTCGATGCTGTTGAAAAGCATTTGCTTTACGGTGAATAAATATTCGGTTTTTGTTCAGTATTTTAATACGCTTCTCAATTAGCCTTAGTTTAGTGATATAAAAGATTCACGTTGTTCTCTGTGGATGTTTCTGTATTTTTGGTGTAATTGTGTTCAGTCATTGATTTAGGTAGGCTATGTGTCGATTATTTCGATGTTAATGTAAGAATTAACCATTGTCAACTTTTATATTTTAATAATGCTGATTATATTTAGCACCATGTTTGTTTTTCGATTTCAGTTGTGTAATGCTTTAGGATATTTTGTCAATGATGTCTTCACATTTGAGAAATACATAGGCATGTATGACCTGTCAGCATCTCGGAGTGATTTTTTTTGGTCGTGATTGACATCGGTTATGACCAATCAGAAAGCAGATGTCCTTCGCGCGGCCAGTGGTTAAAGGATAGGGCGGTCTTTCTCATGTGGCGTCTGTCTGCTATCTCTTTAAGATCAAAGAATTTATATGTGTTTGAACTGTCGAAAGAACAGTGTGTCTGGCAGCCCATGATTACATTATGGGATATTTTCTCACAGTGTGACCTACAGGCAGGGTCAAATTTGTTTTGTGACTAGTCAGAATTGCTACAGAGCCCTTTACGTCTTTATGTTAAAGATGATAGTCTATGCATGTATAAAAGGAGTCGGATAATAAGTATTTAGATATTGTTTATGAGACAAAAGAAGAAAACAAAATTGATCTCTGTAAGATTTCTGTAAGACTCTTGTACTATACATGATGAGCCATTGTGGTTAAAGACTTACAGTATAGTATATTAGTCAGTTGGCCATGGCCAGTGGACGAAATGTATCTTTCTTACCATAATGTGTAGTAAATGTATTTTGATCAAATTATAAGTGCAAAACTCAAATATCTTGGTTAGACCACATTTCGTTTATCGCCTGGCCACTTTATCCTTTGACACGTTGTGGTATTGAAGTCTGGGTAATTTGCCCTTTGTGTCTATAAACACACTGTGTTCAGCATCAGAGTGGGTGGAAGAGAGAGAGAGAGTCGGTGGCTCATGATATTCATTCTGCCACACTGATTAAGTCAAGAAGAGCTGCTGGAGAGCAGCTGGTTTCTATATATTACTGCAGAAGAAGCTTGAACGCTTGAAATGTCTCTAGTCAGATAGGTCAGTTGAGACCAAATAGCTTTTTTTAGTTTAGTAAGTTGGGCTTGCAGTGACAAGCATCACTAGTACTGTTGCACCAACTTAGGGCTGAGGTTTCAAACAAGCCAGTTTTTCCTACAGTAAGGTTTAAATCTGGGCTTTGTACAAGCCAGTCTTTGATACCTGACTCAGTATTTCACTTCGTGCACACAGACATTCTCTAGATTGTCATTGTATGCCATAGCAAGATTTGTTTTCACTGAAATTAACAGGCCTGGTCAAATCTTTCAATTAAAAGTGGGTGTTTAAATGATTTTGGCTAGTTAATGCAAACTGTAGCAAAACCCTGGCAACTATCCACAGCACCTTAACATTGTGGTAGTGAGTTGAGATTTTCTTAAGAAAGTGTAAACCACCAGACATTGTATGCAGTCCTCTCAATGTTTGTGCATTTGTTCAGTTTGGTGAGCTATATATGGCCTTTGGCTGGAAAGATGAAGTCTTTGATAGGGATGGACATGTCCTCTCTCTCTGGCACGGAAGTGCACAGATGAAGCGGCCATCTGCAGCACCCTCTCTGAATGTCAGCATAAATGTACATTTCCCACACGCTCTTTTTCTCTCTCGCACCCGTGAATGCCCACACTTCCTCAATGCTTGGTCATACGAGTGAAAACAGGTGTGCTCTCTTTCATCAGCTCAGTCACTGTTGCCATAGCAACCCTCTCCACAGCGTCAGACTCATCCCCGCAAGCAGCAAGTGGTCCACACCTCAGAGAAAACTGCGGGCACTTTTCATTTGACTCATCTTCCTGACGAATAGAAATGTGTTATCTTGAACTACCTCAGTGAAAAAAGCTATCCGTAGGAAGTTTGAAAATGTAAAAGAATAAAATGACTCATTGCCTTAATGTTTTCTGATATCTGTATGTGAATGTTTCTCAAAAAAAGTCTTTGGCTTTTTTGAGGCATCTTGTTGCAGCCATTTTGAATGAAGTGCTTGACTGCATGACTTCTTGCTTCTCTTCTTAGGATGCAGTAAATGCCCTTGTCATTCGGCAACGGGGCAGATTTCACAGTGCATCACGCCCCTTAAACAGGCGCTGGGCTATTGGCACAGCAGAAAATTCGGAGATGTACAGCAGCACGCGTGCCGTCAGCCACATAGAGGGCAGCCCTGCACGCTCCCCGCGGCTGCCGCGCTCCCCACGACTAGGCCACCGTCGGGCCAACAGCAGCAGTACGGGTTGTAAGACCCTATCTATGGAAAACATCCAGTCCCTCAATGCTGCCTACGCTACTTCCGGCCCTATGTACTTGAGCGACCATGAAGGCGTCGGATCCACCGCTACGTACCCTAAAGGCACCATGACGCTTGGTCGGGCCACGAGCCGAGCGATGTACGGCGGCCGGGTCACTGCCATGGGTAGCACGCCCAACATCGCTACGGCAGGGCTTCCACACGCCGACCTGTTGTCTTACGGTGATTTGGGCTCGCTTTCGATGCTCCACCACCAGGGAACGCCGTCTGCACTGCTTCGTCAGGCGGTCAGAGGAGGTGGGGGCGAACTTTTGGAGTTCCAGGCACAGCTCCGGGACATGCAGAGAGAAAACGATCTCCTTCGCAGAGAACTGGACCTAAAAGACAGCAAGCTGGACTCCTCGACCAACAGCATCAAGAGCTTCTGGAGTCCAGAGCTGAAGAAAGAACGGGTGATGAGAAAAGAGGAAGCGGCACGCACCTCCATTCTGAAGGAGCAGATGCGGGTGACCCACGAGGAGAATCAGGTTAGGATGGTTCGCTTACTTTTCAGTTTCATCACAGCAACTTAAAAGTAATAAAAAATCAACGCGATAACCTTTTTGAACCTTTATTTTTTAGAGTGTTCAGCTGTGGTGTTTTTCACTAACTTGTGTGATATAAGTTGCTTTGCGTCATAAGCGTTACATGTCCAGTGGGTTTAATATATACTAGCTCTCTTTTTAAACCTAATGAACTGCCTACCTAGACAGCAATAAAAGTCTGATCCAAAGCTTCGGCAGCATTTTTCTGCTTTCTTAGACACCATCTAGATCCAAAATCTAAGGCAGCATTGCATCTATCCTTCACAGACGAGGCAGTCCCAGAATGCATTGTAAATCAAGTTGAGTTTTTTAGGGAAAAATATACGAAATCAGACGAAATGTCTATTGTAAACAGATGATAATCTGTTTTACTTCATAAAAGTACATTGTAAACAAAATGTACTATTTTATCAAATATTTGTATGTGCTATTTTTTATTTGTACTGTATGTTAACTTATTATAAACATAGTCAGCATGCTATGTTGGTTCAGAGCAGACAGGAAGGTATCTCTTTGCGTTTTAATTAAAAGCTTTTGTTACAGAGGATGCCTCGGACTAAATTTATTCAAGGTTCAGTAAAGGTTATCTGTAAAAATTCTTTATACGCAACAGTAGAAGTTAAGATTTCTTGAGTTTGGTTTATTAAATTTTATATTGCCAAAGTTGTTCTTCGCTGCCTCCAGGTTTGGTGTCAGCTGTGGGCTACGTTCTATTCTTCTCCTCTGCCCTCATTTAAACGTACAATCACGCTCTCTTTCCGCCCACTGTCACGCTCCTCGCGTCTCCCACAGCTCATTTCCTCTTTTAGTCTTCTTTGTCTTTTTGTGGCACTTCTGGAAAGAGGCTCTCAGAATCATTAATATTTCATCATCTTATCAGATATGGCACTCTTTCAATAGACACACCAAAGTCGCTCTTTCTGAAAACACATTTTAGAAAACAGAAAACAGACAGTTCTGATTGGATGGGCCATCATTATTGGTAAAACATACATTATTTTTGAATATGTTTCTCTTTGAGGCTGGCTTATTGCAACAATAAATACCCACAAAGGTACACTCTGAAAAGAGTTAAGCCATATCTTTCTTTAGCAGCGGAGGACTGCAGACATTTGTTTTGTCCTTCTCTTACCTGAGATCGGTTCAGTGGCCTATTTAAATCACACTCAGCAGGAGGCGTGTAGAAGAATGTCAAGGACAAATGTTTGACTGACAGACTTTCTCTCTGTTCATCTAAGTTTTTGTCTTCTCTGCCACCCTTATACCTTACAGCTATCTGTAATGCTCTCTGTCTCTCTTTGTTTTTCCTTTTCTCTCTATATTACTTCCTCTCCATCCTTTTCTTCCTGTATCTGTTCCATCCTGTCTCATCCTTTTCGTTCTCTGTCTCTGCTCTTCACCCTTCCTCTAACACCATATGGCATTTTTCACTTTTTTTGGTTGACATATGGATCCTATATATTATAAAAAGCCTTTTAACCAGTTTTCTCACTTGACTGACTTAGCCACATTTTATGACTGAACATATTATGTGGAATGCTGAATTCAATACTGTAGTTTGCACATGGTCAGCTGCATCTTTCAATAAAAGTTCTTAGCTTGCTGTTGGTGCTGCTTTAAGCATGTAAGCAAGCTGCTATGCATATTTCAGTTACATTACTGTCATTATTTTTAGTGCAAACATATTCGCTATAAAAATTCGATAAGACAACGCTATTCTGCAGGTCTGCTGGAATTATGGTTGCAATATTTCTGCACATGGAAATTAGAAGAAGAATGATTAAACTGCACATATCTGAATTGTGTTCTGCACAGATGTACTGGCATTTGGATGTCACATCAGCACATGCCAAAGACCTGTGCTATCATTTGGCATGCTTTATTTGTAAAAAAAATTATTTTAAAAATTTAATATTTGGGACATACAATGTAAAACATTGTAGTTCCCCTTATTTTTTTTTCAGTTTCTGTTCTGCAAAATTTGATTGAATGAAAAATAATGCCCCTGATGAAGAAGTAATTGCTTTACAGTTGGCTTTTGCTTGTGAATCATTTAAATAACAATCACATTTTTCTCACAAGTTGTGAGTCTGAATGACATTTTTCTTCAGGTTGTGAGTCTGAAGGACATCTGTGAAAATGAAACCTAAAAGAACTCCATAGAGCTTTGAAATGAAGTAACAAATGTAGGTATTAGCAGCTGTGGGTGGCTTTCATCAGCAGTATATGTGTTTCTTATTAAAACAGATGAAAGAATGGATGATGCAAAATACAGCAATATTGCATTTAGAAATGACCTGGAGCAAACTAAAAGAGCGCTCTAAAATCTCACACTGTTTACCCCAAAAGCTCAATTTTAACTCCCCAAAATACAAAAAACTGTGGATTTATTTGTTAGAAACATTTTTTATAATGAATTTGTGAAATGAGAGAACTGGTTGAAATCAGTTTTGATTTCTCTAGCGTGCCACTGTATTAAAAGAGAAAATGACCTTGCGTTTAGTTTGCATAAATATAAAATTATTGCAAGCTCATGGAGCAGATGTTTCATGTACAACACAATCATGGTTATAATGCAGAATTTAGGGAGACTGTGAAATACACAAATGAGATTGGATATGCTCAATTGGACTGGCCTGTGTGTGTTGTCCTGGTAAACCACCAATAATATATACCAATAATGTATACCAATAATTTTTGGCCTTGTGGGGGCAACTTTTTAGTTCCCATGAGAAAAATAGCTTCTAAATCATACTAAATTACGCTTATATAAAGATGTGAAAATGCAGAGGGTTTGTGTGAGAGTTAGGTTTAGGGGTATGGTGAAGGTTACAAGATATACCCCAATGTGTGTGTGCCAGTAAGTGATAACAGGATACATTTCTCTGTGAGCACTGACCCTTTTTTTGAGTCCTCAAGGTTAAATTAGGGTGCTGTCATCACAGTGCCACCAAACACCTGTGTGTCTGTGCAGTGTGTGTGTGTGTGTGTGTGTCTGTGCAGTCTTTGTGTGTGGGGGGCAGACTAAAAGTGGAAAAGGACATAAGTTGTGCTGTAGGTACATATCCAGTGACAGTGCTGAAGTGACACAGTTAGTGCCCTGTGGTAGAAAGTAACAAGACGAGACGTACAAAAGTCCTTATGAAGCATGTGCTCATGTATTTGTGTTTTTGTGCATTTGACTGGGAATGTAGCTGAAACTCTTCCTGTAAACTGTAAATAATGCAATACGTGTTTATTGCTGTAAACAATAGATGTTATAATAGATTTTAAGATCACTAAAATTTCACTACAATTGCTGCTTTTAAATAATGAAAATTATTGATTGTATTTTCACTACTTTTTAATATTTTGCACAAAAAATGGAAGTTGTCTTGCTAAACAACAATTCATTACTTAGTCAATATAAAAGAAATCAAGTTTATTTTTTTACAGAATGTTCTTTGACTTTACAAAAATTGACTTCACACATATATGCATTTTCCAGACTGTGGTGCAGAGAGGAAACAGGCAGCGTGACTCACGTTATATAGACATTTTATGAATAAAAGATACAAAATGGCTGTGTGGCATCCTAGCTGAAGAGAAACTAGGTCCACAGAGATGCTGTTAGGCATCAGCTACGGGGTGTGGTGAGGCATTTTTTGGCAATGCACATGTAAAGCTCCCACTGAAATCAGTGTCATGAGAAATCTTACCTCTCTTTGTGTCCACTGTGTTGGATAGTTGGATAAGGATGTTTAAATTTCGCAGTTACGTCTAGTGGAAGTTAAAAATATCAGTGGCGGCCGACCTATGTTTCCCATCATACAGTATCTGAAAGGACACGCGTGCTTGTACTGAAGAAACCAGCTCCACAAGGGAGACATGTCATGCTGGCTTTATAACAGCAGTGGCCAGACACAATTAGCATCAAGCAAGTGTAGAAGTGTTAGAAGTGTTTCATTTTTACACCCGCCTCTTGACCACATGCTCCTGTTGTGAGCCGGGATATAGGCAGGTGGTAGGTGGGCCGCTGTGATGATCCGTCATGAGAGTCATACATGCAATGTTTGTGACTGCAGATAATACTGCTGATAATTACAATAATTTCCCCCTTTTCTTTTATTTGTTAAGGTCAAATGTGATCACAGTAAAATGGTCTTAGCTGCTAAACAAATTAAACTGTCTATAAAATAAACATGTATGGAAAGTGACCTTTTTGCTTCTTACAAGTTGTTCTGGTCGGTGGCTCGAGAAAAATTGGTATTGATCCAAACAGACAGTTCAACCTGGTCTAATAAGATCCTCTTTGCTTGGATTAAAGATTTCTCTTGATGTTAATAGTTGAGCTTTGATGAATGAAATCTCAATACTGATGGAGATGGATCTGTTGGGTGGATTGTGCTTTATGCTAATGGCTCTAGTGTAGTTTAGTTCTCAGTATGTAGCGGTGATGGAGAATGTCCTCAGGCTAGTTCAGCTCAAGTGTGTGTGACCACTCGTAGTTCTGCTTCACTTTCTCTTGCTTGTCTCCTTCATTTCGTTCACTGCTTTTTTCTTCTGCTCTCTTACTCGGCTCTCTCAATTTCTCTGTCTCTCGGGGAATGATAGAAAGCCAATACAAGAAGGATTAGTGGGGGCCGTCTTGTTTTTGATTTGTACAGTAACAAGGTTTAATAGTCTGCGTTTAAACATAAAGAGTTATGATTTACACAGCATGACTGGGCAAGCTAATGAAAAATCAGATTTGGATTGTGAATTTAATGCATTAAAATAAATAATCTACCTCTGCTTTTTCTGTTGTAATTGTCTCCAGAGCTGCGGCAGTCACGGCTTTTGAGAAATTTTATTGACTGTAAATCATTTTACATAAGCTTAACACAAAATCTTAAGCATTACTATATTTATATGTTAAATGTACACTACTACCAGAAATACCATAGTTTTAATACTGTGGCAATCTATTCTCTTCTTGGACCACATTTTTTAGGAGTAAAAATAAAAAATGCATCAAATCCTGTCACTTTTTTGTCAGACATTTTCTCTTAAAATTACACTTTGTGACAGACTGAGGCGTTTTGGGTTTCTGTGCACTGACTGGATGGTTGGGTTTGGAGAGAGATTGTATCTTAAACTGACACAGATACGCACAAGCATCTACAGACTTCTGGATTAGATGCCTGAACCGGTGGTTTCTGCATTACATCTCACTAAGAGCCGCTGAATTACACATACCGTATTCATTTTAATGCTGATGTTGTAGTTTCATGAAGTTAGATTATTCTCAAGATGATTTGTAATAGCATAACATGTTGGATGAAATGATGTCATACAGGAATGAAATTATAGACTAGATGAAACATTATTATATTATACAATTCTGGCAATACGCTTCACACTGTATCAGCACACTGCATTTCTGTGTGTGCGTGCATGTTTCATTGTGTATGACTGTGTGTATTTCAGTGTGTGTGGGTTTATATGTGCATGTTTCTGTGTGCCCCTTTTAGTGTGTGTGTGTGTCTTTGTGTCCACGTTTGTTTGAGATTGTCAGCGTATGTGCATGTGTCTGTGTGTATGAGCGTGTGGTTGTAGAGATGAACATTAACTACACTTGCTCCAGCACAGATTGTTACAGGTTATTGATCTTCATCATGTGCTGCTCAGCTTTGCTTTCACATTACCAACTGAGTGTGTATGTGTGGTTGTATCAGCCTGCATCAGTGATATGTTGTCTAAAGAACAGCAATCCACACGGAAAATAGTCCTATTCTCTTTCCTCCGCTCAAATTTCTGGCCCATCAGACCAGATCAACAAATAGATGCTTTTAAAGCCAGAATTTTTCTTGTTGTTTTGAAATTAGAGCGATTGAAGCAGTATGTAGACGAACAAAGTCATACCTAGCAGCTAATGATAAAATCACAGGAGGCTTTAAAGGAACATTATCTCTCTTTCATATGCACCAAAAGATCCAAAATGTAGAAGAGTCATATTCATCCACTAAAAAAACATATCTCCTGGACGCATGTTGAAACATTTGTGATAGTAATGGGGGGTGATGACTAATGAGGACGAGAGGAAGTGATGTAATGCTGCTTCACTGGAATATTCTCGCTTTTCTCGCCCTTTCCCTTTATCGCCCGCTACCATATGGAATACATATTCATTCCTGTCTAAGCTTCAGTGCATCTGAACGCTAACCACACTCACATACACAACATGAAAGTTAAACATTTCCGAATGATTCAGCGAATTTTCCCGGGCCTCATGTTTTCACAGAGGAATGCACATGCGTACCAACACGACTCCATACAGCTCTGGATGAAATGGTTTAATCTCTGCCAATGTTTCACGGCCCGGGGGGTTGTGGGTCTTTTGAAACCGTTGTAATTATGCAAATGGAATAATTGGACCGTTTCCTTATACTCCTGGGCAGCCAAGACAGATTATTGATCGAGAAGGAAAAGAAAGGCGGAGAGGATGATGAATTAGGAAAGAGACGATAAATAGACAGGGAAAGAGTCCAGTTTTGTCCTCACTTCCTGATTAAAGAAAAATCTGGTGCTTTAGCTCATTTGCAGAGCATTGTGTTACCAGAACAAAGGTCATGGGTTTGATTCCCAGGAAACACATTTGTTGCAACTATTCAAAGTTGCTTTGAGTAAAAGCGTCTACCAAGTGAATGAAGAGCGAATTAACCAGAGGTGTTAAAGTGGTTTATTTGCACGTCAGTTATAATTTGCTGAGATATATTTTGCTCTCTTGCGCATCTGTTGTACATCATGTCTCTGCGTTCTGGATTGAATGAGCGGATGTGTTTTGTTTCGTGTGCAGGAGTTTAAATTAATTTGCTAATGTGCCTGCGGTAAAGAAAGATGAATCCCTACAGCTGCATTACAATCTTTAAGATCTAATGAGCTCAGACAGAGCAGACTATTAGCAGTTTGTCAAAAAGGACCAATTAACCACATCTGTCGTTGTCCTCAGCACATTTCAGATTAAATACATATTTTATGACCTGTTCTCACCATATACTCATAGTTGATTAACTATAAAGTAATTTTGTAGTTAAACTAAAGCATAAAGTAATATGTGTACACAACTGTACGTGTGAAGTAAATTTGCATGTGTAATATTTTTCTTTAATAAAATGGATCCTAGTTTGTACCATCTTACTGTGACAAAAAATCATATGTTGGTTCAAGCAGAAATCCAAGAAATCATGTAAAACTCAAATCTTAATGGTCCCTTTGATTTAATGGTAACTGTGTGATCTACACAGGTTTTGTGAATCGCATGGCCGTTGTGTTTTACCAGAAGCATTATGAATGCATTTACATTTACGCATTTGGCAGACGCTTCTATCCAAAGCAACTTATAGTGCATACATTTATTTATCGATGTGTGTTCCTAAGGGAATCGACCTTAGTGTTGCTAATAATCTGCATGAACACAAATGAGACTCACTTAAACATGCTGAAATCATTACCACATTAAAACAGTCATTTTTATCGTTTTACTAGTTTACATATGCAAAGATACATATGTGTGTATGATGTCCGTGTGTTCTTCTGTATGATCAGAATATATAATGTCAGTAGTGTATTGGCCCAAAACAGCTTTTCTTATATAAGACATAGTGCCCATTGATCTGGAACTAAGAGAGGCTGGCAGAAGCCAGCTCAACCCTGTGTGTTTCACAAACAACACTGCCACCTGCTGGTCAAGATCATATTTGCAATAACTCAATTGCACTGAGAGCCGAAGGACATGTATTTGACGGTCTTATCTGTCCTCTTTCCAGAAGTTTCCACTTAGATCATGCCCACATCAGTTTTAAAACCTCCTTTATGGCTTTACTACATTCCAGATGACACAGCCTATTTTCCAGTTATTGAAAGTTTTACAGTATTCTGCATGCAAAATGCCTCATTATTCTGTGTAAATCAAATAATTTGCATAACAGTGTTAATTTTTGCTCTCTGCCATTGCTCAGTCCATCTCTTTCTTCTGTGTTGTTTTGATGTTGTTCTGCACTCAACTCTCGTGCGTCTCATTGTTTCTGTTTTGTTGCACCGCCGCAATCACGCAGCACCTGATGGACGCCAGGAGGACAAAGGTTTGTTGTCATGTTTGCCACCTGTAGCGTGTGCAGAACATGGTACCGCACGGTCAACGTGAAGTGTGTCCGTAACAGAACCATGTTGTTTGATCTCTTGTTTTTGATCTTCTTGGATCATTTGGGTGTTGTTTTTATATACTAATCTGATCTATGCGTCATTGTGTTCAGCAACTTTTCAGTTGCTTTAGTAAAAATCACAACATTACAGCATTTGATTTGGCTGGTTTAAGCTGTTTTTCTTTCTTCGACAGTTTTGGTAGATGATTATGTAACGTGATTTCGAATGAGAACCACTCTTACCTTACAATGTTTTAATTGATCAGATTTGTATATAAAGACATCATCAATGAGAAACATTTCTCCTGATCTGCTTCATGTTCCTTCAGGATCGGCACGGGTTGCCAAATCTTAAATCGCTGGTTCTTTTATTAACCAACAGCATGCCTGTTATATTGAACCAGTTATTTTTTTCTAAATTCTGTCTATTTTGCTTACGATAATACGTTAGACTAATGATCTAAATTTCCTCAGATGTGTGTGGGTTTTTTGATCTAGTTTCACTTAGTGTGATGAACCCATATACACTTTTTGCCAAAGGCAGAGTATGTGCCACATAGACCAGAAAACTCTATTATCTTGTAACTACTTTTAGCAACGTTTGGCCATTAACCTTATTAAAAGAGTTATTTATTAGTGATTACTTAAGGGAAATAGATGTTTAGCTTTATCTTTTCCTGACTGTTTCCTCTCCTAGAATAGACCTCACTGTCTGGATTTATTTACTAAAATTTTGTTACATTGTGCAATTGACAGTTTCATTTTTATATTTTCATGATTAGCAGACAACAAATGAAAGAAAAGGTCATTATCAATGCCATTCTGAGGCATGAAGGCATATGATGAGGCATATCCACCAATAATTTACAAGAAAAATGTGATGAATTTAATGCACAATTTAATGCAAAAAGTGAAATCTTATTGACCTTCTCATAAAAGATGAATTTCAATCTTGGATAAAATGTCTCTTTAGAGATTAGTCCACAAAAATGGACTAATTGGGAAAAAGAGAAAGGAAATCTGGTGAAGTTAGATCTTGTTATCCTGCACAGTGTAAAATCTCTATACATAAGAAGATCACAGTGGGGTCTATATGATCTTTTCTTCCAGATCTTTCCCGATCTCCAAACATGTTCTGTATGGGTCTGTTTGAGAAAACACCATAGTTATTGTATCTGTGAAGTCCCAACTTATGTAATGTTTGTCTGCTTTGTTTTGCGTAATGCAGCACCTCCAGTTGACCATCCAGGCCCTGCAGGATGAGCTGCGAACCCAACGCGACCTCAATCACCTCCTCCAACAGGAAAGCGGGTCACGGGCCGGCAGCGGCGATCACTTCACCACCATCGAGCTGACGGAGGAGAACTTCCGCAGACTCCAAGCTGAACACGACCGGCAGGCCAAGGAGCTCTTCCTACTGAGGAAGACGCTGGAGGAGATGGAGCTGAGGATCGAGACGCAGAAGCAGACGCTGGGAGCCCGAGATGAGTCTATTAAGAAGCTGTTGGAGATGTTGCAGAGTAAAGGGCTGCCCCCAGCGTCCGGCAGGGCTTTAGATGAGGAGGAACAGGAGAGAGCAAGACGTATCGCAGAGGCTGAAGCTCAGCTGGGCCACCTGGAGGTGATCTTAGACCAGAAGGAGAAGGAAAACCTCCACCTGAGAGAGGTACTGATCTGATGCCAAAGAGCTTGTGATGGGAATTTTAAATGTGAGGTGATGGTTTTGGTTTTCTTGATTTCTTTTAGGAGCTTCACAGAAGGAACCAGCTTCATCCAGATCCTGGCAAAACTAAAGCCCTTCAGACTATCATAGAGATGAAGGTAAACATTTACAATTATATAAGCATATGGTTATTGCCATATTCTGGTTTAGGAATGACAATAGACCACAGATTAATATAGAAATAACGTACAGAATGGATGAGAAAGACGCAAAAGGCACTGCAGTATGCTGTTTAATGGCTGAATGAAACAGTAAGTGGGTTTGTGCACTCAGAGGCAGACAGAGACTCCTGCCAGCACAAGCATTACACACCGCGCTAAAAATAAAGCATGACCTCATGCCAGGCACACACACACCCCTCGGGTTCTCTCTGATTGGAGCAAAATTTTACCCAGAGTTCACCGCTGCATCCATGTGACAGAAAAGCACAAGAATTGACTCTCATTCAAAGTGCGTTTCACGTTGCATTTTCCTTACACATAAACTGATGCCAGCTTTCTCAAATTCACCTGTACTGTACCGGCTTTTATAGCTTCTTCAGCATCACCGGTTGTGTTCTCTCTCTCTATTGGCTGAGCAGAGATGCTAATTCGGGTGCCATGGTAACAGGTGGAGTTGTTTACATCACAGAGAGCTCAAATGCAGGCATGAGAGAGGATGACAAAGGCAGAGAGAAATGTGATCTGTTTGCTTTTGCGGTGAAGATGGATTTTATCTCGCATAGGGCCGCCTGGTATAACCTTACATAGGTATAACATTACATCCTTTTGTCTGTTAAGCAAACAGCAGACAGTATTGCACATTTTAATGTGGATATTTCTTAAAAACATTGACAATATGCTGAGCTACGATTATAAGCAGGGGTTTGACTTGCAGAGTACGTGGGAAATAGCGTGTTCGCCTTCAAAGGCCTTGTGTAAAAATGGTGCCTATCGATGTCTATGAAAACAAAAAGACAGAAAGAGTGAGCGAGCGAGAAAGAGAGAGAGTGCAAATGGGATGGGCGGGTTACCGGAGAAAGCTTGCGAGAAGAAAGACACAAACATTCTCCTATGTCTGAATGGGAGATGGACCATAGCTAATGCCAAAGACGGTGTATTATTTATTTAAAAAGCCGAAGAAGCCGTAACGCTGCAACTCTCATCCTCGCAGTCCACGGGCTGAGCAGAAAGAGGCACACACGCAGCTCTGTGTTTCAGAGCATCTCTCCGGCAGCCTGGATGTGTGCTCACTACTATCAAATGGTGATTAGTTGCTGATGCATTAGCATGAGAGAGACAGATTCTGCTTTGGCTATGCAGCAGTATTGCAGCTACTTGCTCGCATTGCTGCAAGACATCGCAATTTCGCATATCCTGTCTGTCTGTGGGGAATGTGGTTTGGGAAGCTTCCTACTTTAGTATCGACCCGAAGTTGTCATACAGTACTTGTTTAAGATGATGGAGCACAGCGTCGCTAATTTTTCTACTCAATTGTTTGTCCAGGACACCAAAATCGCATCCCTGGAACGCAACATTCGGGACCTTGAGGATGAGATTCAGATGTTGAAGGCGAATGGATTGCTGAACACTGAGGATAGAGAGGAGGAAATCAAACAGATGGAGGTCTATAAGAACCACTCCAAGTTTATGAAGTCTAAGGTAAAGTAGCTTCATATAAATTGACATAAATATAAATCAATTGTAGAGCGATATAATTCGGAAAACATACGTTTTTTTGTATTTGATTTGGCCAGTATTGGACACAGATAATGATAATGTTTTGAAGCCATTTGCTTAAAGCATGTGTTTTTACGGTTTGTTCACAATTAAAAACTAATGATAGTTTTGACCATCTTTTTTATACTATTAAAATAATTTGGTTATTGGTTTCTAAAGCCTAAAGGTTTCAGCCTAAAAGTTGCTATAAATGCTTCTCTGTCACTTTTCTTTTGTAAACGAAAATAATAAAGAGTCTTTGCGTGTCTTTTAATGAAGCAGAAGGGAAAATGCTAATGAGAAGACTTATGCCTCACTGAATGATAATGATAGATTTGCTGAGTAAGGCTAGAAATAGCAGTATTAAAACTGGGTAACAATTTCTCACGGCTATGCTGACAGTATGTCCTGTCAAAACACATCAGTTTGTCTGGCGTAGTAGCACTTTATTATCATTACTCCCCCTGTACGCTTTTTCTCTCTAAATTTACTTACTTCTACTAAGTCTGCTATGTTCTCTGTTGGCAATGTTATATACATATAAATTAAGCTAATTTGTCCATGCACTAGTATTGGTATGTGCCATGTAGTCTTTCAAGACTCACTAACTGTAATCTAATCTTGCATGCAGTGTAAAACATGCTAATGACGACTCTTTTCTCATTTGCTTGAGCTGATGTTTCATAATACTCTAATGCGGTGTGTTTTGTGTCACCTGATCATCTGCTGTAGGGTAATTTCATGTCTTATTTATTGATATAAAGTCTTTCAATACTTATTAGATTTGTCCATACTGTGCATATGGGTTTTCCCCTGTGATTTCTTTGCTGTATGCAACATGTTTGTTAGTCAACCAAAGTGTTTTGTTGTAATATTTATAAAACATATTTCATTAATAATGAATGGGGCTGATGTATATTAAATTTAAATTGTATTACGCAATCTTTTATGCAAGGACAGTGCAAACAGAGCATACTAATATACTAACTTTTGCTTATTAGATGTTGTCTAACATGTTGCCATTGGCAATAAAAATGACATTTCAAAAAGCAACAAATATTCAACTTAGATAGAAAACGCTCTTATTTCTGCTTTGTCTTTTCTTCTTTCTTGGTGTCTTTCAGATCGACCAATTAAAACAAGAACTATCCAAAAAAGAGTCTGAGCTTTTGGCTCTGCAAACAAAGCTGGAAACTCTGAATAACCAGAATTCAGACTGCAAACAGCATATTGAAGTGCTTAAAGAGTCTCTCACTGCCAAAGAGCAACGTGCTGCCATCTTACAAACTGAGGTGATACTCTTTTATCTGTCTGTCTGGCTGCCTATCTGTCTGTCTTTATTCATCCACTCCCCAAAAATTAACACAAAACACAATTTTCATGGATATTCACATTTCATCCATAGCCATGTGAAATTGATTTTATTTTTATCATGACATTTTTGTTCTAGTTCATATCCACATTTGTCTCCTAATATTTCGCTTTGGATAAAAGCGTCAGCTAAGTGGCTAAATGCCTAAATGTAAATGTAAACATAAAAGCGACTTAATGTACTGTAGAATCATGCATTGTCATCTATGTCATGTTTTTACTATATGATGTATAATATAAATGCCGTCTTTGTTTTCTTTGCTCATGTTGTGTTGGTTAGGTGGATGCTCTCAGATTGCGACTGGAGGAGAAGGAGTCATTCCTCAATAAGAAGACCAAGCAACTGCAAGACCTTACTGAAGAGAAAGGGACGCTGGCTGGAGAGATCAGAGACATGAAAGACATGCTGGAGGTCAAAGAACGCAAGATCAACGTCCTGCAGAAGAAGGTTAAACCCATAAAAGCTGTTTCCACTGGCCAAATATTAGGCTTCAGAATTGACAAGCATGCATTGGTTTCCCAAGAGGAGTATATTCTTATCTAAGTTGAACCTAAAACAAAACATTTCCTCTATTCATACCATTACAGGCCTCCCACCATGTGTCACATTATAAAACGTGCCCTGGCTTTCTTTAGTAAGCGTACAGTAACTGTTCTGAAAGATGATCCGTGAGCTCATGTAACTCGCCTCTTCTGCTCAGGTGTCCAGGTTCTGTGGTCATTCGGTCATCCGTCTTTGTGCATTGGCCTTTTCTGCTTTTAAAGATGCTTTGTGAAGCATCAATGCCTGCTTATCAAACGCTGCTTTGTGACCGATTTATGCCAGTGCAATTTGTTGGGATCTGATAGAGAATTTGCGTTATCAAACTAGCAACTTGGCACATTTATAACTTGGTTAATTGCTTCATATTGCTTTAAATTTTCATGTCAAAGATGTAATGAAAACTGTTAAATTGCTGTAAATTTTCAATGTAAATTTCTTTAGTGAAGAACTCTTCTGAAAGTCATCTTATGACACATTAAACTAGGATGAGAGAAAGCATTTGATATCAAAGTGTTAAGTTATTTTTCTTTCCTGTTTATCAGTCTAGATGTTCAACAAGTGAAAACAAAAACACAGCACCCACGACATAAAGGACACAAGAGATATAGGTTTGTGATCAAAATCTTGTTTGTCATCTTCTCTCTCAGATTGAAAACCTTCAAGAACAGCTGAGGGATAAAGATAAACAGTTGGGTAATCTGAAAGACAGAGTGAAATCACTCCAGACCGACTCCAGCAACACAGATACTGCCCTCGCCACGCTGGAGGAAGCGCTGTCTGAGAAGGTCCAGTATACTAAACCATCAATAACAAGATTTATCATTTCTTACTGTACAAACGCAATCAGGGTCAATGTATAAACTGTTGTTAAATGCTCTCAAAACAGTTTGAGAAATTGCCTTGATCATGACATATTTATTTGGCACTAAAAGGAGATTCACTAAGAAAAAATTGCACCATCTGATAATATAGTTTATTTGTAAGCTCTGTCTGTGTTGATTTAGCTCCTGATTCTCCAAAGCAATTATGTAAATCTGACATCGGCACAAACACACCCATGAAATTAGTGCCAAACACAATTTGCTGTTTCATTTTGAGCGCTACAGTAAGTTGTGGAGGATGACTGTGATCTGGCACACAAACTGGGATTAGCCAGACCACTGCTATCCAGACCCCATTCAGCTGTGTTTTTATCATGTTTGATCATCACTTTAAGCATTACTGCTACCATGATCGATAGAGAATGTACACAAATATCTCTTTTAAAATACTATTTAATAATAAATAGTGCAAATTGTGTAAACAGCACAAATTTGTCAAAATGTATTGTAATAATAATCTAGACATACTTGGACGAAAATTTTAGTTTTCCCTAAAAATAATTGATTTCAAATGCTTATGGCATATACAGTGCCTTTTTAAGGCACCATGTGTGTGTGAAAGGTGTGAAACATGGTAGCGAATAAGGTGCAGCTGAAAGATGCAAAAATAAAAAGGTTGGAAAAATAAAAAGGTTTTTATTAAAACATGAATGTTAGAAAAGTAGCATGCTCAGTTAACTTGCGATTTAATGAAGTGCTTTTTCCACAGGAGCGAATTATCGAGCGTCTAAAGGAACAGAGAGAGAGAGAGGATCGTGAAAGGATGGAGGAGGTGGAGTCGTATAAAAAAGAAAACAAAGACCTTAAGGAGAAGGTCAACTCCTTACAGGTGGAGCTGACAGAGAAAGAGGTACATTTGTGTTTCTCTGTGTAAAATCAAGATTATGATGGCGGATGGGTTTTGAAGATAGAAGGTTTCTAACTTAAAGATCATCTTGGACCAGCAGCAAAACTGGTGCCAGCTGGAAATGCCAGTTTAAGATGGTCAAGAATCTAGTTGTTATTTAACCCAGCACTGTCCTAAAACACAGCTACCAGCTGAATGTTTCTGCAGGATTGATTGTGTGTGTTTTTTTTGTCGGACTGTCAGCTGTTGTTATGTCTTTTTGGTCCTCCAGTCAAATCTCATAGATTTAAAAGAGCACGCCTCCTCACTGGCCTCATCTGGTCTCAAGAAAGACTCCAAACTGAAGTCCCTTGAGATCGCGATCGAGCAGAAGAAAGAGGAATGCAGTAAACTGGAGACACAGTTACAGAAGGTGGGATTTTCTTTCTAACCCTTTCCTTGTGCGTATTTACTTGAACATATATGTGTATTTGGCCATTTTAGTATTATCTGCGCTGGCCCATCACTATGTGTGCTCATCAGGATGGCATATCTCTCTTGTGCCATTGTGACAACTTTTTAAAAGAGTAATGCAGAATTTTATCCTTGTACTGTATTTACATTCAATGAATTTCTTTCATTGAATGTGCTTTTTACATCAGCACTCATCGCAAAGGGCATCATGGGAGTTTAATTGAAATCGATAAGAATGTTGACGTTGATCAAATGACTTTTGTCTGACAAAAGTTGTGCCTCAAAACTGTCTTATCTAGACCGTTTGGATTTTTAGCTTTTGCCTGTAACACTTTAAATGCCTTTTGGATATGCATCTCATGTTGCTCTCTGATTACTTACATTCTCCTGTGTAAAACATTATCATTAACCTGAATGAAGTGCTAATGATAAAGGTTTCCTGGGTCTCCCCCTTCACCCCTCTTCAATCCCATAATTCCCTCCTTTGCAATGTAGCAAGCAGAGCAGCTGTTCAGTCAGATGAACAACCCTGTAAGTGTTTCTCTGGATCTGTACTTTAGAACATAGTGAAAGCATGAGGACACTTCATTCTCAGTTTTTTATTTTAAAAAACTTATTCTTATTTTTAGTGATTGTGGTTTTGGCTTTAGAGTCAGATTTATGATCTGATGTTTTTCTGATACAACGCAATGTACATATTAAGTACAGTATTTTACAGTTTGTGTTATGATGGAAAGTTTTTGAGCTTGTGGGTTTTTTGTTGTTGTAGTACCACTAATGACCTGCAGGGTTACAAACGTTTTTTATGCATCAGTTTTGTTCACCTCATGATGCAAATAATGCAACTAAAACTTAATGTATTCAAAATAATTTGTAAAAGTTTATAAATAATATGTAATAAAATATGAAATCTATTTTGCAACAAATAAGTAAATTGTTGTAATTATGTTTTATATTTTTAAATGTATTATATTTAATCATCAGATATGGATCTTTCCAAATTGTTGCATGTGCAAATTTTGTCCTGCTTAATATTACTTTTGGTATTTTATTATATAAACCGTATTTAACAGCAAATCATAATAAAAAGAAATCATAGTAAAAAGAAAAAAAATGTCATGGTACACAAGTACAGCTTTTATGCAAATGTGTATCTATGTGACATTTATGTTTAATATGACATTCAGAATGTTTTAAACTGTATGTTTCCTCATGCTTCCATGTGTTAAGTACTCATTTGTGTCCTTGATGTGATACCTATATACTCAGACATACGTTTGGCTGTTTAAAATCAAGTGCATTGCAAAGAATTTCACCACTGGACCACAGAGCATTAATCCATACGGCTTCTCGACTGCATGTGTGATGTTAAATGTGATGTTAAGGCTGCACACATTAACTTTTATTGTTTATGCTGCTTCCATCTTTAAATTTGTTTTTAATATGTTTAATAAACATTTAACAATTATCAATTAAATAATTTTAAAGGAGCATTCTGTGTTGGTCCTAATGGAGTAACGTGGTTTTTCAGTTTCAACTGCATCTTATTTTATTTCATGGCAGTCAGAAAGTAAAATATTATTTAAGTGCATTTTACATGTGAGATATTTTTTTTAAAGCTTGTCTGTATTTTTATTTGGAAGCTTTGTTTACAGTACTGGTGTGTGTCATGGTCATCTTGCTGCCGTCAAAAAGAGCTGTCCCTAAACCATTTTTTCTATTGATGTTGAGTTTCCATGACGATGTTTCCCGTTGTCCCCATTCAGAAGGCCCATGAGGTGGAGGTTCAACAGATCACACGTGGGAACCCTGAGTACGTGGACCGGGTCAAACTGCTGGAGAAAGAGGTGTCCTTCTACAAAGAGGAATCCAACAAAGCCCAGACGGAGGTGGAGAGGTTGCTGGAGATTCTGCGAGAGGTGGAGACTGAGAAAAACGATAAGGATAAGAAGATCGCAGAACTAGAGAGGTGAGGATAAACACCCTTTGTGTCTCTTTAAACACTGATGCTTGTGGAAGTGTGAAAGTGACCTTTTAAAAAACAAACAGTACAAGTCAAAGGACACAGATGACTTGAGAAATTAATATGATCTACTGTATAAGCTTGTGCTTAACATGGACATTTGTAGGGGAAATAAAAATGTAACCTATGTATAAATTACTTCACAAAATTAACATTTGTAATTATTTTTAATGGAAACCAGTTATTAACAGAAATGTATGTGTGAGAGGAAAGCATCCCACCTGGTTGTGTTAGTTGTGCAAAGCTGTAATATTGACATTGAGCAGCTAATTTAAGATATATATATAAAAAATAAAATTGTTTTATTTAAAAAATATATTTGATCATTATATGATGCCATTTGTTTTATTAATTTTTAATTATATTTAATTATTAATTTTATTTATGATTAATTTATTATAATTTTTCTTTATATTACTAATCCTGTCGCAGGAACAGGTACTGCAAAATATTAATAATACATAATAAATAAACGTGTCCAAACATCAGTCTGGTAGTAAACATATTTAAATTCATGTATTTTAAAGAGTTAACCAACTTACGAGTACAATGTTGCTGTTGATCTCGTCTCACAGTATAAGTTTTGATTCTCACTTTATGGTCATTTTTGACCCTGACAGCATCACTTCACTTTTTCTACTGTACTATCTAATGTCAAATTCAGCCAGGGTGAACATCAAAATGCTGATATCGAGGGTTGTTTTTAAAATTCATGCACTACAAAGTAGGATGTACTTTACTGTCAATAATTCATGTCTCAAAGCAGAAATATGATGATGGTGGCGAATATTTATGCTGTTCTCTGTAGTCCTGCATTCATGAGGTCATCAGTAGTCTGTGTTTCTGACGTGTTTTGAATTTTAAGCTTGTGTTAGTGGCGGTGGGTCGTCGCTCTCTTCTTTGCGCTGCAGTGTTTGCTTCTCTCGACAGATCCGTTTGTGTGTTCGGCATGTTCGTGTACAACTGCCTTTGTATCTCTTTTGCTAGATTTGTGTATTTATTCATTTATCTGGTTTTATTAAGAGCCATATGTTCTGTTCAGACTGACAGAGATTTAAAGTTTATCTATAATATAAGATACAGTATTAATTGACAGTCGTATTATAAACTGTATAATAATATAATCATTAGGGCACGATAATCTCTGTCTGTATGAACGACCTATTCTAGTTTTGAACTGGTTGTTTAGAGATCTTCAGCTCTGATTGCTTCAGTTGTCATGCACATGCTTTCAGTGTTGATGTGGTGCGATTAATTGTGTATTTCTGTTCTGTTTTTTGCCGCCTCGCCAACTCTTTTTCTCTTCTGTCTGTTGGTCTTTCCTTTTTTCTCTTCCTCGTGTTCTTCCACAAATCCTCATCTTCTGTCATTAAACTTTTTTTGCTTTTTTATATAATTTCTTTATCTGCATCTATCTATCTTCTACATCTATCTATCCCCCACATCTATCTATCTATACTTCTCTTTCACGGGTCATGCTACTGTTCTTAAACATAACCTCATAACACCTTCACTGTGGTCCAGCCCTCCTCCCCTCGCTGCCCGCCCCTCGCCCCGCCCTGGTGGCAGAGCCCCCTCTGACCCTCCCCCCTCTGTGTCCGCTGCCCCCCAGCAGATTGGGGGCATGATGTGGGACTTCCTGGGAAAGTGAGTGCTCTGTCCTGGCACCACGGCCCGGCTGCATTTATCTGTTGGCATCTGCCATGCTTTCTGTGCCTGATGCTCTGGTGTCTCTCTGTTGCATGAATGTCAATGTTCCACTGATTTTTCTAACACATGACAAAGTTTTATTACTTGTATAATACCATAAAAATGTAAACATTTTACTCTGATCATTTATGCAAAAATCAGTGGATCTATACAGCATAAAGAAGTAATGTTTGTATAATGTGCTGCTGTTTAGTGTGCATGTTAAAGTCTGATGGTCTGTTCTTAATTCTAGTGGGTTGCTTTGCTGTTTGTTGTACACATTGGCAGCTGACTTCTACGACAGCATCAATAACCAAATTTAATCCTTATATTCTCTAACACTTGTTGATGATTCCTTCTGTCTTCAGTACTGTCTTAAAAAAATTAAAGTATAATCTGTAATAGTAAATCGGTACTAAATGGAACAAATGTATTTTTTATACTTTCTAGTACAGTCATAAAACATGGTTTTATTCATAATTAACATATCCACCATCTTCGGCCAAAATTATTTTATTTTGCTGTCCACAGAAGTGTGCTTATGGTCCCTAGCTAGGCAGCTCACTAGGGGTTTGGAGCAGAGCTTAAGTCTACATTATGTGTGTGTATGTATTTTGTGGATTTGTAAATAGAAAGTTACTTGGCTTTACGTGAGAAGTCTTATACTGTTCTTCTGGACAGTTGCTCTGTCTTAGTACAATTGTTTTTTCACATTGTGTAAGATGTGTGATAACTGCACACTTTTGATATAGCTCTCTTGATGTTGGCATGACAATATGTTGGTTGGTCATACAATCCTAAATCACATCAAGGTTTAAAGGAACAGTTCAATAAAAATGAAACATCTGTCATAATTCACTCATACTCACAGTGATTCTGATGGAACATGAAGGCAAAGTAAAAAAGATTTTCCAACACAAAATAATTAAGTAAACTTTCTTTTTTTATAAATTTAAGTGGGTTGAACGTGATAAAATTAAGATAAATTGTTCATTTAAAATTACTCATCATTATAATCTTAAATTTGTAGATTTTATTCCAAAGCTTTTTACATTACTCTAACTCAAATTTTGGTTAAAAAAACAGAAAACAATTCTGTTCAAATTTCTATGATCTATGTATTTTTGCTTATTTCATTGAATCTAATAAGGAACAAAAATCTTTTTTTACAGTGGAAAATAAACGGGAACATTCCAATACCATTCCATCTGATACAAAGCTACCGTATGACCTCAGAAGACTTGAAATATATACAGTAGCGTATGATGTTTTTTAAAGCCTGGCAGTCTGTGGTCACTGTATGGTCAGATTTTCACAGAAGAAAATACGTTTGTAACATCACAAGGGTAAATTAGTGATAATGCTTTTATTTTAAGGTGAACTGTTGCTTTAACATAATCAGCAGTCATAACCAAAGACCCAAAACCCCCTTATTATTTCACCTCAGTCATCTCTTTGCTTCATAACACATTTAACCCCCTTTCAAAGCTTAACCTCCCTACTTTTTACTCACTCATGTGTCTTACTTGAATGGTTCTCCTCCATCCACCATCGGCCTGCGAAACTTCCCCACCGGCCGTCTTACCGGCCTGCATGACACGTTCTGCAGCGCTACAGGCCCGGGTTTGTTAGGTAGGGCTTTACTACTCAACACAGTCTGGTGTTTCACAAGCGTTTATTGCCTGAGCGCTCTTGCCCCGTCTGCCCTCACTGTAGCTCGGCTGGTTGGGTTGTTGCATGTTGGCACTTTCACGGGCCCCTGCAGAGCTGGACTCAGTGTCCTCCACTGATGATGATCTGAGATGCATCCTGCATTATTGACCTCAGGATCAATTGTTTCTCACTTGACTCTTTCCAGCTGTGTTTTGTCATGCTGTGTGCATTCATTTAGTGAATTCTAAACGTTTCTTTGTCTACATCTTTTTTCCCTGTCCTCTTCCTGTTTGCTGTGTGGTGGCTTTTCCTACTTCCTGTTCCTGTCCTTCCTCCCTCCTCTTCCTCCATCAGTCTTGCTCCTAGGTAAGTATAGTTCTCCTCAGGTCACATCAAGACATCTCACACTCTTAGCTCTCACTAAGGCCGTAACAAATGTTTTTGAGTGTAAATGTAAGATCATAATCGTCTCATTTGTGATTCACTTGGCCACACATAAATATTTGAATATGATTTCAATACACAACTAATGCCGAGTTCACACTGCACGATTTTAGGCCCGATTTTCACTCGCCGACAGGTTTTGCGAAATCCCAGACAAATGCCCAAAATCAGAGGAAAATCATTGCTCGTTCACGCGAATGACAATCATACAGTGTGAATTATCAAAGATGCGATCTGAGAGAATCGTGAAAACTGTGAAATATTTGGCATGCTAAATATCTGGACCTGTCGGCGATTCAAAATCCTGCTGTGTGAAATGAGTTCTGACTGAAAAATACATCGGCGATGACCTACAGCCAATGAGAGAGCAAGATACAGGGCAGCGGGAAGTTCGGGGAGGAGTTATAGACCACAATATCAGCAAGAATGTCGTCGGTTCCAAGGAAGGCTCCTTCTCGGTCTGTTTGGACCCAAGAAATGGAAGAAAGTTTAGTCGAACTTTGGCAGGAGCACCCATGTTTATTTGATGTCTCATCTGAGCTGTACCACAACCGGGTCGAGAAAGAAAAAAGTTGGTGCGAAATCGCTAATTCCCTTCAACAGTCAGGTGAGTTTTTTTTGCCTTTTCACTGCAAATCAGCGCACAGGCCATTTGGATTGCGAGCTTCTTGCGGGGTACCAGTCTCGCGTGTGATCTCAAGTGTGATCTTGCGTTATTTCCTCATCACTTCTCGTGTGCGTTTGGACTTCTCGCGTGCGTTTTAAAACGTTGTTTGCGCCAGACAGAGTTGTCGGCGACTCTTCCTATTGTAAAGTCAAGCGGTGTGTAACCTCCTGTTGCCGATCCATCGTGCAATGTGAATACCGCAGCAACTGAATGCTACCCAAGATAGTCACGCAGTGTGAAAACAACGGTGATCCGACGACTTTGAAAATCATGCAGTGTGAACTCGGCATAAATCTCACAGGTGAATCACCTTATATCTGTGGTAATGTTCCACTAATGTCATACAACCATATAGTGTCCAAAAAATTTTGGGGTGCCAACAACTATACTTTTATATAATTGTATTTTTGATCATTTTCCCGATATTAAATGGACATTGCAATATAACATTGCAAGCCATTATCTAACACAGTGCAAGACACTTTACGGTAAGGTTGTATTTGTTAACATGAAGTAAAAATGAACAAAACTTCTACAGCATATATTCACATGAACAATTGTTTTAGCATTAACGAACATTAACAAAGATTAATAAATACTGGAAACTGTTTATGTTACAGTAGCTAACACATTTACTAATGTTAACAAATATAACGTTATTGTGTTAAGTAAGTGTTACAGACACATTAATATGTACAATCAATAAATGATATTCTGTTTGTTCTTAAAGGCAAAATAAAGATCAAAATAAGAAGGGTCCAGGTATCAAGCTTGGCCCTCAGATGGACAAGAAGATCAGTGGAAACATCTTGCAAGACCAACGGAAAGATAATCCTATGGACAATCCAAAGGTATGTTTGTAATAGTATCTGTCCAGGGAAGATATCTTTACTTAAGTATGGTCATCTTATGCTTCCTCCTGCTTTCAAACTTTCTCAGATGGAGGAGTTGCTGAACGTTTTGGAAAAAACACGACAGGAGCTGGACGCCACCAAACAGCGTCTGTCTTCCACCCAGCAGTCTCTGTCCGAGAGAGATGGTCACCTGACCAACCTCAGACACGAGCGCAGAAAACAACTGGAGGAGATCTTGGAGATGAAGTGAGAAATCGTCACTCTTTTATTGCGACTTTATCACTATAGCAGAGAATAACTCTGATGCATGGTACCACCATCTGTAAATGTGTTTTTCTTTACAGACAACAGGCTCTGCTCGCTGCCATTAGTGAAAAGGATGCTAACATTGCTTTGCTGGAGCTGTCATCCTCTAATAAGAAAAAGACACAGGAGGAAGTTCTGGCCCTTAAAAGAGAGAAGGATCGATTGATGCATCAGCTCAAACAACAGGTCAGCATGTCTACTAGCATTATATACTTATATACATATACAATTTCCACTTTCGTCTTACTGCTCCAATATATTTGATTTGTTTAGACACAGAGCCGAATGAAACTGATCGCAGACAACTACGAGGACGATCATTACCACCCTCACGCTCCACCTCCCCACATGCAACCCCAGCCTCTGCATCCTCAACCTCAACCCCAGCCTCCTTACCCACAAGCCCCACACCAGCCTCCTTACCCCCACCAGCCCCATCCTCAACACCCACAGCCTCCTCCGCATCACCCGCAGCAGCCCCCACAGCCTCAATATCCCCACCCGCAACACCTCCAGCACCCGCAACCTCCTGGACCACACCCACACGCCCCCAGAGCTCAACAGCCACACCCCCAACATCCTCATCCCGGGATGCCTCCGCAGCAGCATCCTCACCCCCAGCACCCCCACGGCCCTCCGCCTCAGCAAGGACCACACCCTCAGCCCCTCCCACACCCGCAGCAGCATCCCCATCACCCCCCACACCCCGGGCCACAGGGACCACACCCTAGACATCCTCCACCCCAACACCACAGAGGTCCAGGCCGCGGACCGCCTCATCCAGGACACCGACCCGCCCCAGACCAGGTTTGTAGAACAACTTAATTTAGAGAAGGTGGTGTTAAACTTCTACTGTATATCTACCCATCACTCACCATAATACAGTCAATAATATTGTTTTCTATACAACACGCTTAACTCATTCTCCTCACTTCATGCTGACCTGTGGATCTTTATTGGGCTTAAAGGATGATGAAGAAGGAATTTGGGCATAACCATTTTCAAACCAAAGCTGTTTTGTGGGGTGAGATCTTTAACTGATCATCAGCGTTTGTTTTGTGGGAATTGAAATGTGGGTTTTCTAATGTTTCTTGTCTTTTTCTACAACAGTCACTAATGGAGAAACACAGTCATGCCATACAGATTATACATCGTCCACTCAGCCAGTTTTTACCTACAATCAGATTTTACTCTTTTGGGTGGGGCACTTTTATTTCAATGCATTGAGGAAAGAGGCGGAGCATTTGTTTGAGTGGGAGGGCCAAAGCTGGAGAAGACCACCTGAGCAGGTAAATACGTTTTATAGATATGATCATATTTGAAAACCTCAAAAACAATTTCTTGTTAAATTCTATTTTAATTAGATATTCTAAACTAGAAGAAAATGCAAGCAACATATCATTTACAAAAAATGTTTACAAAAAGACAAATATTGTTATGATAAACACTTGGTACTATGGTAAATTCACTGTCACTGCACATATTGAGAAAATCTGAACTACAGTTTTTTAAATTTTAGCTGTTTTAATTTTTATATTATTTCATAAAATCTTTTTAATTTTTATTATATCTATTTTTATAAATATCATTACCACTTTGTTTTGTTTATGTTTATTGTTATGAATTTTTTTCAAATATTTATTCTTGAGTCTTAGACCATTCCATCAGTATAAATAGGAAAATAACACAGTAGTTCTTTCTTAGTGATAGTTAACAGGTTAAGTAGCTAATGCTGCTAGAAATAACTAATAACTTCAATATTTTTGTTTTTGCAGATGATTAAAAAACATAAATGGAGAGGAAGTCTGGACTGAAGAACAAAAACACAGTTACTTCCTGGTGCAGTACTTTTATTCAAGACAAGACATTTGCCTCTCCATGCTCAGCTACAGTAAATGAGAGACATGCTCAGTTGCTCATGCACAGCTGCTCTCTGTATCCTGGATGCCACCTGCTACAAGAGCAAGCACCTGGCTGCCCTGCCCCTTATCTTCACGGCTCCACCCACTCTCATTTAGCTCCACCTCTTCAGTAAGTCAGTCTGCACAATTGACAGCAGGCCACTGTATTTTGCTTGTGTGCATTAAAAAACAACACATGTTTTTGGTTCTCAACACATTTTTACAGCATTTTTATTTGCATTTTTAAAGGGCCTTCAATTCTTTAGGTTGTTTATGTGCTCAAATGTAGTTTTATGTATGCATCATGGAAGGGGTTGTTTGAACATATGCATGTCATTTCATTGCCACATCTGATGTCCGTCTGTATATTGAACCTTACATAAAGCTCATGTAAACATTTTTGATATAACACACAGAAAACATACCATGCTAACCACAATGTGCCCATAGCTTTTCGTTTTGTTTGCTCCACTCCACAACCCTAAGCCTGGTCTGCGTATGTTATCATGCACCTATGCACCTCCACCCTTATAACAGGGATTGTTTCTAATGGTGCTTTAAATGGTGCTCAGAGATGGAAACAGCCATGGCTACAATTTGCAGTGAATTATGTTTCTATCAATCTAAAGGACATCAGCTGATAAGGCTGTCTGGATTTGTGTCTGTGGATCTTAATGTTGTAATGCTCCCTGCATCCGTACGAGTTGTTGAAAAGATCTTCTCTCTTGTTAGTTCTGCAGGTTGTGGTATAATTTCAGATCTAGTCTGTTAAAAAACTTTTCTCCTTTTACTAACGGCCCACCAGAGCAGACGTAAACAAACATAAACCGTTTCAACATGATGGCGAGTGCCTATTTATATATAGATAGTAGATATATATAGAAGTATAATAAAGTGTCTACTGTGGTCAGAAAATTGTGCCAGAAACAATGAAATCCAAGGAATATTCCTCTTTCACTACTTCTGAGTCGTGTGTTTTCACTGTGTGTTTGGCCTCACCGTGTCTCCACTGTAAGATCGTGGGGTCTATGCAAAAAAATTATAAAAACTTAAAAAGGTCAATAACAATAATAGTGGCTTTGAATATGTGAAGTTGTGTTGTTCTAGCAATGAAGATTGTAAAGAATATGTCACACCTTGCCAGAAAGAACAAAAAAAAAACACACGGTAATGATATCGGAATGACCCTTCTGCACCGCTGTCAGCTGAAACTTGCACTTGACGTTCACATTGATGGCCATTTGCGGACAGAAAGAACGTTTTTTTGTATAGAGCTGGCAATCTGAGTTCAACTTTATGCTAATAAAAGCGCATGTGGTCTGCTGTCTGTTTCAGTTGACCGCTGCACCCTGTTAGTTAGATGATTTGCATCATCTTGTGACTCATTTCACTGCTGCTGTCTGTAGTTGTGTTTATGTTTGGCCAAAATCTGACTGTTAAAAATGAACTGTTTGTGCTTCCATGTCACATTTTACGTTATGCCTTCACGCTCATGTGTCTCATCTGAAGCGTCATCTCTGTGTTGCGTTCACAACGTGAATGTAGCATTGCTTCTTTTGCTCTTTCTTGATTTACTCGTGTGGTTAAAGAACATGAAGTTGCCGATCCAAAATGTGTCCGCTGTGTGTGTGAATACTGCTCCGTCCTTTGGATGTTTCAGAGTCCTTTTGTGAATTCACTTTCAAACACCATGAGAGTGTTTGATAATCTAATATCTGTCTGTCTGTCTGTCGTGCAAGTCTGTTGTACTATTAGTTACGAGGATACAAAACATCAAACCTTTCCTTTTAGGAGACAGTCCTCCACTTTCAGGATCTTTTAACTATTAAATACTTGAAGTAGGAGGTGAACTCCTGCCTTGGGAAAAGATATATTGTATAGAACAAAGAAAAAAAGTGAATATGATGCATGAATATTTAAATTATGTGCCAACTTTGGGCTGTGGTGGTGAGACAGGTCTAAAAGATCAATGTGAAGATTACTGAGGACATAATGCAAAATAATAAAGAAGGTTTAAGTCCTGTACTTCAAAGGGCCTCTGAGCAAAGGTCCAAAATAAAAAGAACACTGAAGAAGATTTCTCTATATATTTATATCTGTTGTGTGCCAGTTGAGTTATTTTATTTCATGATGTCAAAAAATGCAAACCTCTGGATGATACAAACCACTGTGACAAATGCCAGAAAACAGAGTACTTCGAACAACATTGTTTTTACTTTTTTAAGATCTTTATGTTGTTGTGTTTTTTATGGTTCATGCTTTTTTGAATATGTCAGTTTGGGACTGTAAGATTTATACATGAAATTATGTTTTCCTTTTTTTGCTGTACAGCTGTGAAAAGTCCAGTGTCAGCATGCTGAATGATACAGTGTGTGAAGGTGGGGTTGAGTTTCCCATGGTGCATCAGTCATTTGGACGCATTAGCATCCTGATGGTGTAATGTGTTTGAGAATGGTGTATCCTCACCTGTGGCCCCGCCCACATCCTCACGCCCACTGCCAGTGGATTGCCCGTGCAACAAAATAAAAGCGTTCGCATGTTTTCGGGGTGCAGATCTGAGATGTTAAAAGAGTGTGGGGTTTGCTTGCATGATCGTGTCTGTGTATGCAACAGCAGGTTTATTAAAGGGTGTGAATGTTGCGTGTGTGTCGTGCTGCAGAAAGTTACAGATGCGAGCCTCTGATGAGAGATTGAGTTCAGTGTGAAATCTGTGTCACGTTCAATGTTTTTGAACCCTGTTGGGCTTGAACTCAGAATCTTCAACCCTCCCTGATATTTGCTATTGTATGTGTTGTAACCGCCACTATTCTTGAGTGTCAGTTAGCTTGTTTATATCCATTCAATAAAGTGACTTTCTTTCTGAGACATTAGTTCTTTTATTGAAAAAAACAAAGGTTTAATAAAGTTGATGTTTAAAGATTGTTTCATGGTGTAAAAATACATTTTATGATGCTTAAATGACATGTTACTATACAGAACATATCAGAAAATATTCTGGTTTTATAGCAGATCAAGAATGTAATCTTATACAATTTATCTTTGACCTGCATGATGTGCATCATTTAATTATTTATTCATCCTCATGTCAAACTTGTATAGGACTTATTCTTATGTGAAACACAAAAGAAGATATTTAGATTTTTGTGTCCATACAATGGAAGTCAAAGAGGCTTAATATTGTTTGTCATTCTTCAAAATATCTTTAGTGTTTTGTAATAGAAGGAAAGCGATATAGGTTTGGAATGACATGAGAGTGAGTAAATAATAAAAGAATTTTCATTTTTTGTTAAACTTTTCCTTTAACAAATCTTTAGACATTTATCTGCCTCTGATGAGGGCATTCATCACTTGGTCGCTCTTATCAGACAGCCAGTATCCAGCCATGGCAGCCACTGCCCCCATGAAGATGGAGGTGAACACCATGTCTCCTTTAGCCGCCAGCGTGGCCAATGCACACAGCAAAACGCCGAAGAACATCTGCTGCAGGACCTCGATTTCATCATCCTGAATGTCGTCAAAAAGACCCCTTTCTTTACCAACTGGAGAAATAAAAGCAAAACCAAAGACACTTTAAAGCCTCATGAAAATGCAAGTGCATCTTAAGTGTTTTAATATTTGTGAGTTTCAGATGGAAATTGTTTCCAGCTCACCTGCAGCTTGGTCTCTCTCACAGCTGGTGCTCTTGCTTGTATAACCTTCTGCACATTGACAGTGATATGAACCTTCAGTATTTACACAGAAGACATTGAGACCAGGACAGGCCAACACCTTCTCACTGCACTCATCTATATCTGCAGTAGAGATCAAGCACAACTTTCATTTCTGACCGCACACTCACAGGACAAATACAGTTACATTTCTACGACGGAGGATTAGTGGCACGTAAAAAAATTCTCGTATTTTCAACTTTATTCTCGAAATATTACGACTTTAATCTCGTAATCTTAGATTTTTTTTTACGTGGCACTAAAACGCCGTCATAGCCCTTATGGTGAATTTTTTTTCTTATATTCCTTCCTGGAGCCCAAGTCCTAAAGATCTTTATTAGCTTTCTTTTAAAAATTCCTCTTCCAAAATGTTTTTTTTTTTCCTTTTCAAGAAAAATATTTTTCATCTTCAAAAAACATTTTTTTCTTCAAAAAAAATTTCAAATGTTTTTTTTTCATATAAAACATGTTGCTCTCTACAGAAGCCCTGAACTGAAACATAAAGCAAATCATGGTGAAGAAAAAAATTGTCCTACTATTCCTTCCTGGAGGCAAAAGTCTTTTTTTTCTTCTTCAAAAACATTTTTTCCTCTTTAATTTAATTTTTACCTTCAAAAATGTTTTTGCTTGCTAGATAACAATTAGCATGTAGTACCAACCTTGACCACCAGGTGTCACTATCAGAACAAATGAAATGAAAGCTTATGAACAAAACTCAAAAATATCAACAACTCTTCTTAATCTCAAAGATATAGTTATATTAAGCATTTTGTTCCTTACAGAAAATACATAAAGCAACAATTAAAATCTAAAAAATAAAAAAATCTCTTTAAATGCAGTCTTGCACAATGGATTCTGGAAACTGGAAAGCATCCAATTTCAACAGATTTATTTTACCACAACTTCAATAGACTAAACATAAAATAATAAATTCTGTGTTTTGCATAAACTACGAAGCAAGTCATTTTTAAGCATACAACAAACTAAAACAGACAACTTAGACATCAACACTCATTATACAAACCTCAACAATGGTGACCATCATCCAAATAATTCAGATAAACAGATCAACTGCAATGCATGCTGGGAGTCATGAATGAGTTTAGTTCAGCGTTTATACCCAGCATGCATTGCTTCAGCTTATTTGAAAGTATGTTTTGTTCAGCTTCTAGAGAGCAAAATTGTATGCCATAATCCTGCTTCTCTCACACTATAATATCATATTGCACTAATAATTAGGGATGGGCGATACCAATTATTTTGTTTCCGATTTGATACCAAGTACTTTCAAGATGAGTATCGTCGATACCGATACTCCTATGAAATATTTTATGTAGGTGATTTTATCATTATTAATATTAAATAAACTGCAATAGACATGACTTCTTTTTTACATTTATTAAAAAAATACTGAACTCTATCAATTAAATGAACATATATAACAATGTATATAACAAAAATATAACGTCACACAGAACTTTTCAATAACTGTCACATAATGTTTCTACATTTCTTCCTTTTTTAGGTTTTTGAGATGAAACAAGTGAATGTTGACATTTCTCCTCTTGAGCCTGTTTATTTTCTTTGACTTATCGTCTCTCTTGCTTTTAAATAAATAAAATAAAATGAATAAATAATCAAATACAACCCGGAATGTGTCAAGTAACTGTAGAGATACAGCGGAAGAAGATATAGTTCCCATTGCGTTCCTATTTAAGTAAATACTTCTATACTATACAGCGTACTACTAATATTAAAATATTCTAACATCACTCGTTAAAAAAACCCAGATAGGATCGATACTTCTATTTGAGAATCGATCCTTTTGATACAGTGCCAGTATCGAAAATATTGATACTTTAGGATCGATCCGCCCATCCCTGCTAATAACACTCTTAACAATTATTACATTAGTATTTAAAAACCATCATCATCTGATCAGATCATAGTTTTTTTGCTTCAATAAATGTATTCAACATATTGCTGCAACAGTCGTGTGTTGACTAAAACTCACCTAAACATTTCATTCCTGAAGATTTGTATCCAGAAGCACATTTTCGACAGCGTGCTGGTCCTCCACCCATACAACCTATACAAGCCTTGTCACATGCTGCCAGAGAAAAATAATACAGCAGAAGATCATTATGTGCATGTTTAACTATGTATGTATGTATTATAATAAAAAGACATCACGCTGACCTCTGCACTGGTAAGACCCATGACTGTTCAAGCAGTATGTGTTGGGAGGACACTGACCCAGTTCAGTACCACATTCATCAATATCTGTCAGAATAAAGAAATACAGGCAGTTTAACTGTAAAAGCAAAAGGATAATAATATAAGGTGAATGAAATGTATACATGTTCAATCTTACCCACACACATATTATCATGAAGGCTGAATCCTGTGTGACACTGTAAACATTGATCTTTTTCTGGTCCTCCACATGCTTTACAGTTCTCAGAGCAGTTCTGACCCAAGATCAGTTCAGGATGAGTTAAGCACAATAAAGCGGATAGGAAGATGATCTGAAGGTGTGACATTCCTCTTCATTGACTAGTGGACTCCTAGAAGTAAGAAGTAGAAGTAGAAGTAGAAGTAGAAGTAAACCTGCTAACTACTAAATTATATATTTTTAACATTACAAATCAATAGAAAGCACTGCATTCAAAGATTTGTATGTATATGTTTTTATGTATCATAATTGTACAATTTCGCCATGTAAATGTAATGTAAAAAATAAATGAATCTATAATAAAAAGAGAAAAAAGTAACCATTTTGATCAATTTGCTATTAGTATACCTAAAATAAAAAATTAAACATTCAGTGTAGTTTTACTGAATGGATTTTTCAGACATATACGTCATACTTCTAAGAAAACGTAGTTGTAAACTAGTTGTGTACTAAAACTATACTTTAAAGTACACTCTTAAAGTAAAAGTCCTAGTACTTACTACAGTAGCCTACATAGGGTATACTCTGAATACATTTGCTTAAAGTACTGTATACTAAACCACTGCAGAGCAATACATTAAAAACAAAGAACGCGTTTAACATTACTAAACTCTTTAGGGAAAGAAAATTCATTTTTAAGGACTCACACAGGAGTTGCTTGAGTTCGGCTTGTTTTGGCTTTTCGGGTTCAACACGCATTCCAGTCCACGGATTCGCTTCAACACATATCACTCCGTTTTCCAATCGTACTATAGTGAAGGCTATAACGGGCGATGAGTAGTCTCATGAATATTGACCTAAGAGCCATGCTTTGCCATAGTAGTCTCACTAAGCTTTACTATTTTTCAACTGACTGGTAGGACACAAAAGGGGGCGCATGTAAGCTCATAATGTCGACATCCATGCAGTCAGTCGCTTTAAATGCCAGAATTATTTTATATATATATATATATATTTTAAAAGCTTTGCGCAGTCATAACGGACGACGTTCATTAGTTCATCCTAGCCGGCGATGAGAAAAGTAACAGACACACACGCAGCAACTATGCTGCTTCAGTGAAGCTCATGAAATGTTTTTACACTTGTATAATGACAGTAAGACATTTTCAGTAACTACTGAATTAAAACAAACTTCGAAGATTTGCAGTATATTTTTTGGATACGTTTTTTGTTCCTGACCAATCAGTGATATTGCTAATTTAATGTTGTTTTATATCTGTGCTTAGGCTTCCGTTATTTGACACGCAAAACCCACGTGCGCATCTGCGCCAGCGCGATCTTCACGCTGCGGTTCTCAAGTGACGCGTTTATTTATAGATGTGGTATTCTAGAGCCTTCTGCAGCCCTCGATAACAACAGTCCAACTGTTAATAAACTGTAAATCAACCACACATTTGACATTAATGACACATTTTATCCATTTATAAAAATATTGAATGATATATTTACATATGTAAATTATTTACAACTCTAAGCACACACATTTTTTTTTATGCCTCTTATACTTCATAGAATACTTGGTATTTAGCTATTTAAGCATTTTTATATTTATGCATAATTATAGTATATGGCTCTTTCAGGTATTTCTGTTACTTTACTGTTTAATGCTCTTAGAAAATGTAAAAGTCCTTTATCCATTTCATTGCTATTCACTATAAATATAGACCATAGGACGGCATGAGCCGCCAAAAAGCAAAAGCCCCCAAAAAACATGATATTAAAATACTAAATGCCTAAAAATGCACGACATTACCATATCTCTAAAACATGGTAATACCATAGTAGTGCTTTTTGGTGTGTGGGTCTCTGAGTTCTCATGTGACTGCTTTATAACTCTTCCTTTTTCAGGTAAACATCTTCCATGTCCAGACTAAGTGACTCATCCTGAGTGAGCATTGATTCAGTCCTTATTCTTTTCTCGTTACAAACATTGTGCAGTCCTTGGGTCAACTTCCTCCTGGCTCTCTTCATCCACCACATCTTCTTTAACTTCCCGCTTAAGCTGTTTGGGCTTTCCAAACACAGTTCCTCGAGCAGTCCTTGAGTCTGTGAGGGGAGTTTATAGAGCGGCAAGCCTCTTAAAAGTTTTGGCGTGTCACGTTCCTCATTGATAAGGTGTTCATGACCATCTAACTGCACAAGAACAAAACGTTGAGCGGTGTCGCCCTTCTGTCGGTCAGCTAAGATACAGCCCAGGGCAGCACCCAAAACATCTGAGGAGTAGGTGGCAGAGTTTCTGAGCATTTTTTTATTCCCTCTCACGGAAACGTTCCAGTACCACTCGGCACTCTGAAGCGTTGACGGTGAAACCATTAGAAGAACTTTGCCTCCGTGTTTCTGGATGCGACTGAGCTTGGAGTGGAACCACGGTGCCGGGCCCAGGGAAGTAAGTTCTGTTTGGTTCCAAAGGTCTAAAGACACACTGATACCAAGTTCAGAAAACATCTGGCTTAGTTTACACACCAGATGCGCTTGGTGGTCGGTGGCAGATGAATGCAACAACAACACCTGCCCCCTTGTATCTAAAGAGAAAGTCATTAAAAGTGCAGTTATATAAATCATTATAATAAACTGGATTTTTCAAATCAATACTGCAGTTGTGACATTGATTACCTTGAGAGTGTCTCTCCCATCCACTGATCCACCCTGGTAAAGAGACACAAAACAATGTCCAATTTGAGTTTCTACATTATTCTTGTTACTAAAAGTCAGTGTAAGTATAAGACAGTGTACAGTGATATGTTGTGTGTTAGACAGAAACACATTCTTCACAACACAAAAATATGCAGCATTGAATAAGACACATGAAAAGATCCATTCAGAGCGAAGACTCAAATGCAGAAAGAACACAGAGTCAGTCGGTCGACATTCCAAAGAAAGATCGTCATCTGTCTTTCTTACTGTCGCATATTTGTTCTGGGTTTATAAAGTGTCATGTGATGTCTGATATAGACTGATTACCTCTGCTCAGGCGGCACAGAAATCTCTGATCATTTGTACTGTATAGTCAAAACATGACTACAACTACAACATCTATCTGGATCCTTTTTATTTCATTTTTATTTAATTTATTTTAATTTATTTACCTGGATTTCATCTGCTTCTTTTTTAGTTTTTTTGGTTAGTTCTTTAGTTTAGCTTTTTTAATTGTAAAAAAACAACGTAAAAAAATGTAGAACGTAAAATGTCCCTCAGTGTCTTTTCAGTGTGTGATTACAAGTAATTTTACTTCATTAATTTTTGTTTGTAAATAGCAAAAACTTACATTTGAGTTTGTTCACAAGTAGAAGGATTCCAAAAATAGTCAGAAAAACAACAATCAATGCCAGAGGAATAAGAAGACTCCAATACTGCCGTCCCACTAAAACAAACACCATATCATCATTAGTTTAAGTTAGTCTTCTAAATTAAATAACAATATCATAACACACAAATCATTGCTATTAAACACCATAAGACTGGTTTATACAGGACATTTCTTCAGTGTTGTAAATAAACACTTACAGGGATGTTGGCAGAAGTAATGTGGAATCTTTCCATCAGCTTTAAACTGTAAACAGAGACAATAGATAATGCTTAGCATGTTTATTTTCTGTGTTACACCTGAATACATTTGAAAAAATAAGTGACATACCATTACACAGAGCTGCTGGTGATTCAGAGATGTGATATTCACAAATGTCCCAGAGGCCTGCAGAGAAAAACATTGGCAAACAATAGCTAAGATAATATCATTAGCGCAAACAACTTTCGTACTATCTGTAAAATCTACTGGCCTCACTAAAACTAAACACAACTGAAAATGAAACTATGAGGGGTTTTGTAGGTCAGTGTTTCAAATTTCATCCTGAGAATCTACAGAGAATCTCTAAATACAATTTTAAATTGTTAAAAAGAATTAAACATGGCATCTGTTCTGATTAGGCTCATTACAAAACGTAAAATAAAGACACAATGTCAATCAAGACGCCCATAAATATTTACCCATAATGTTGTGGTATTTTCTTCCCAGTGTGTCTCATTGGAACACTGCTGTCTGAATCCAGGAATCTCTCTGCATTTGCCATCAGCTTGGACCTGACAGGGCCAGAGTTCAGCCTTGATTCTGCAGGGCGCTGATAAATCCCAACCCAGCACAGGCTGACCATCATATGTCTTGGTGTGGTACACTGACACCGAGACATTTTTGAGTGCATTTTCTTTAAACTCTGGTGAAAGACATTTGAAAAAGCAAGTGATCAGCACCTCTCCAACAAATGAAATAGCCAAGTTGAATGTTTTGCAAATCTGAAGGTACACACTTAAAATATTTGCTAAAGAAAAAAGACAAAAAAATCAAATAATTTCTAAAAATTCAGTGTTTACCTGGATTTTGTTCAAATGGACAGAATTCCACCCGAGTTGATCCATCTTTCCAAGCCTAGTATTATATACACACTTAATCATAAACACACAGTGGGCGGGGTAAAATAATTTAGGGTGTGTGTGTGTGTAATAGAAAGAAAGCTATAGTACCTGAAAACATGTGCAGTCTGTGATTAACTGCAGTGGAATGATGTTACGTGGTTGGCCCTGAGAAAACAAATAATAGATAAAGGTATAATGAGTGGGGAAAATGTGAATAATGAAAAATGAAATGTTTATATCATGTTTGGCTGTATATTATATTGACAGACATAATGTATTTACTGACCCAACATTTTCCTTCTTTTCCACGTTTTATACAGAGCTGAAGTGGTTCAAATGCCTGTCCAACTTCATAATCCACTTTAACCACACTCTGTTTTCGATCAATATTATAATTGACCCTGGGACCTTAAAATTAAAGTGATAAAACACTATGAATAAAACCAGTTATAGCTGTTTGTCTCCCACTATAATAAATACTAGAGACACACCTTGTCTGCATATACTTGACTACTCCTTAACCGTTTTTAACCTTCTATTGTTTAACTCTGTTTATTATACGGTGCTCTGGGATACTTGATTCTGATTGGCCAGTTGTGACATTCCAAAGGTATGTTATTCTCCAATAACAGCCGCTCAAAACTTTTAACACAGAGTCATTTGCTGTGAGTCAGCTTGACCTTAAAAATCATGAATCTATGAATAATCTATGAATAAATCCGACAAAGTCGTGTCAAGCAGATAGGAAACATTTTTTCCTTGCGGAAGGTTTTCATTACAAATAAGATAATAAAACATATTTTACATCCAATAATTTACTCATGTGGCAAGCCATATAAAAAGCAGGATAATGTAAAGCAAGCTGGTTGTTATCACAAAATAATCCCATCCTGTGTGATCTGAGTGTTGTGACATCTTAAAATACAGTTAATCCAAACATACCTGTACACTCCTTTACGTGCTCGTGAAGGGGTGATGAACACACTGCCAGAAAAGAAATGTTTTAATGGTCACCCTTTTACGGATGATACCATACATCTTTATATAAACATACATTTCCATAATTTTTAATCTTTTGGTAAGACTCTTAAAAGGAATTCAGGTGCTAGAGAGAAAGATTTCGAGATTAAATAACACCAGATATATTTTTAAACTTGACGTAATAATGTTTACCTGTTTTTAACGTAGGAACTTTAGCAGACTGTGCAAAAGATTTGACAGAGATCTTCATTTCTCTCCCAAAGTCAACATCTTCATACTCCACCAAAGTCAACTGAACAACATACAGAAATACTGTTTTCATGTCATACATGTTCATGTCACAAATTTTATGCTTATTTGATTCTTTCACTACTGCTTAAATCTGATTTTACAGTGTCTGGATTTAAAATACAGCACAGGTGAATTAGTTAAAGGAAAAAATTCAATACAATTAAAATTATATTATCAGAATAACAACTTAAGTGAAAAGTTAAAGTTAAAATAAAACTCACATTTAAATTTCTGAATTTTGCAGTATTTACTAATTTCTCTGCTTTAATGCAACTTCAGCTACCAAACATTTACAAAATATGACATAAAAAACACTTACAGCAAATTGTCTGTAATCTGCAGCAGAAGTCCATGTAAAGTCTAATCTCTTGCATAATGTGGGGAGTTTTGCTGCTGAATTGTAGCATATGGTGACGGCAGCTACATAAAGGACAGATGAAGATATATACAGCCTTTAGAAAGCAATTCAACATTGAAACAGCTACGCAATACCTTGCAATAATTAAGAAACAGTTGAAATTTCATTGTACCAGGTGTGCCTTGATAACCCGGCCGGTCTTCACAGAGAGGGTATTTCCTCTATGAAAAGATTAAGGTCAACATTGAAAAGTAACCTCCAGACATGCAAATAATATATTATTTACAGTGTACATAAACCTTCATGCATTAGTCTGGTCAAATCTGATACTAGTGCTCTTGGGAATGTATATACACTTACACTTTGACCGTTGAATGTGTCTTCTGAGGGTGAAACACAATCTGAATCCCAAAACCCTAAAATCAAAAACACCAGTGTTATATTACTATTTTTCTGTATATTATAGTTCTGCTGTCATGGGCTGCAACTAGTAACACACCTCTGTTCTCATGCTCATATCCTGATCCTTCTCCATCCTCCTCATCCTCAGCATCAGTGATAAAGCTCAGATTAATTTTGATCCACAAACATGGTTTGCAGTGTTCTTCATAACAGCATAATTTAGGTTTGACTGTGAGAGAGCACATATGTACAGGACCACAGTCCACATCGTGGCCTCTGAGAGGGTCTGTATGTTTCACACTGCAGTTTAAAAGACCCTAGAGAAACAACGGGTTATGATTAATATCCTGTTTCTGAAAATTATATATGGATAGTGATTCATATATATGGCAGTTGTTACGTTACTGCAGATGAGATTGGCCTAAAATGTATATACATATTAAACATATTTGAGTGAATACAAAATATAAACGAAGGTTTTTTTGCAGATAACATTTTATCAATGTATGTAAAAAGAAGAGCCCTAGATAACATTATACAGATAATTATAGTATGGTATAGATATAATGAAATCAATGTATGTAACAAATAAGCTCTTTTTTTCAAACCACATTTTATTTATTTTATTTATATATTTTTTTTCTACATCATTAACCTGATAACTGCCATATTAAGCATAAACATATAATAATGCAAAATGTCTTTCAGCCTAAGATAATATTTTTTTATATTTTTAACTTTAGGTATTTTAAACATATTTTTTGTTTATGTTTATTGTTATGAAAATGTATTTATTTTTTAGTCTTAGACTTGTACATTAAAGATTTCAACTCTTAAATATTAAAAATATTACCTGAGGACAAAAGATGTTGTTTTGTGGGTTGTGTGTAACTTGTTCCAGTGAACACACAAAAGTGCAAACCAATAAGAGCAGCAGAAGTCTCCACCATGACAAGCCCATTGCGCACTACAGTAGTTTCACTCTCGTATCCAATAGACGAATTACACGATCCCGAAGATAGGAAAAATCCCACAAATAATATCCTTTGTTATATCGTCTCTATATGGCTTCAAGAAGACACAAGAGAAACACAGAGCTGTTCGGTTCGGATGGAAAGTCCAAGTTCTTCATCTATTACGCGAATCCCATCGACCAGGAAGCGCAAAAGCGCAACGTTGCGCGGCATAGTGTCCCGGTTACCTGAAAGAAACATTACAATTGTAAATCCATCAATATTCCTTCATTTAGATTATTAGTTTTCTGTAAAAATGAATTGATCTAAGCCTCTGTCGACAAGTCTGGACGATAAGCAACACCTGGGTGAGTCTTTACAGTAAACGCTCAGGTGTGACGTTACGTGGGTGTTTATGAATCATGTTCACTGTTCTCTCTGGATTACCTGAAATGCGAATGGTTATGTTCTCCTGTTTTATCTAAAACTAAAGACACTAAAAATGTACGAATGGCATTGCATTACGTAAAAAACAAACAGTTATGTCAGTGTCGTTTAAAAGTGCTTTGTAGGTAAAATAAATGATATACTGTATACATATAATTAACACTATAAAATATGACATAATCTTGTTCACAGGACAAAACAAACAATAAGAATACTTACTCGTCAGAGGTCAGTCAAGTGTCAAATGTGTGTTACACAGCCGCAAAGAATGACATTCTGACATTGAAAGACGTTCAGTAAATGAAGGTGTGTTACCTGATTGCGAGAGAAACTCAGCCCTCCCAACCTGAGATTCATAATAGCATACAGATAAAAACAGCAGAGTTAAAACACATCGCCAGTTTATAACTAACAGAGCTATTTTACAGGAAGAGAAACATGATCCAAATACTGTAATTTGCAGGTTGGTAAAACTGTAACCAGGAAATAGTTAAGTACAAAGTTCAAGTCTGAAACATTCACTCAGCTGAAGTGAGTTTGTTTATCAGGTCTGTTTTTATGTATCATGGCAACATATTACTCCTAATGTATGAGTTAATAACTGCCATCCCCCTATACGGCGTAACAATGAGATCGTTCAGGCTTATTTAGCACTCATAAGACATACAATTAAGTTTTATGACTTTTCAACATCAATCTAACATAAGTCTAATAAAACATATATCACAGAAGATGATTGCTTTCATCTCACCTTACTCTGTACTTAATAGGCACAGTGTATGCATTTACTGTCATGAAAAACATGCTTTCTGTCAAACGTTGAAATTTACAGTGTTTTTACAATACTATACAATGCTGTTTTATAAGACTGTATAAAATTGACAATTTTTGGGTGCTTTAATAAAGAACTAATAAATCAGTGATCATGTGTATTCTGTGGCCTACAAGAAATTACTCAGGGCTAGAGGAAAAAACATCTGGATGAACGAGTTGGGTAGCATATTCTGAATGAAAAGGAATACTTTCAATTCTACCTAGCAAAAAAAAAATGTGTTGCTCAGACCTGCTTAGTGGCATTCATAAAATGCTTTGTGTTCTTTAAATGAGGACACATGATCCTCCTTACATAACTTTTTAATGGAGCTCTATAGAGTATAATGCCGGAATTATGTTCTTTAAATCCTGTCAAATAAAATTGCATGATGTTCTATTATTCTAATGTGAGAGAATACTTTTTGAAAATTTGATTTTACTTTTTGATTTCTTATATACAGTGTTTTTAATTGATATTATACAGTTACAGCACAATATACTATACACCTGTAAATGAAGTCAAAATACTAGCAGAATCAGTAGACACGTACAAGAGCGCCCCCTGTCGGTCACAAGTTACAGTATCTAAGAAATAGAATAGAATACAAAATTGACTGCATACATTTTTGTCATATTCTTTTTATAGGAATTAAATTCTGACATCAAATGTAAAAAAATGTTTCCTCAGTTTTCCCAGTAAACCTTCTGATATTAAACCAACAGACAATATATACAGAGATTTGATATCACCATCAACAAGTCAGTCTGAAATGACATAGAGTTACAAAAAAAAACTGTTATGCAAATGCAATATCTGATCTGTGGGGTTCAAGAGAGGAAATATCACAAATATCTAAAGGGGGTGGTTCCTGCATCCCATCAGTATTAGCCAATAGCATTAAGTGGACATGTGTTTAAAGACAGTGTGTTTGGAGGTCTGCTTATCTTTGCAGGTTGCAATGGACCGAGAAGTACTAAAAGGGATTCTGTTGGCTGTCGTTCTCATCTCTGTCACTTCAGATCCTGTAAAAAAGGTAAGAGTCAAAGGTCATTAAAATGAAGTTTAAGTCATTAAGATTTTAAGGGAATTTTAAATACTTCTCATGTAGGCATAATGAAATGTCAAGATAAACCTCAACTTTCGTTATTTTCTATGTTTTGGCTTGTGATATAACCTGAATAAATTTACACATCTACTACAAATCTTTTTCTCTCTCTCATATATGTATGAACTTTAACAAACCCACTGGCCATACATTGACAAACATTACTTGTCTTTGTGACCAAAGACCTTTTCTCCATGTTATTTACAAGCAGTAAATATTTGAGCAATCCTACGCAAAAAGGAGGTGTAAATGTGCATCAGCCAATCATTCACTTTTTCGTGGACGAGTCGGGGACGCTTAAAATGTACAATGTTTTGATTTCTCAACACAGGCACAAAATATGGATATTTACAGTTTTCACATTAACTCTACTGTGAACAGTCGCTACGCCACCACAATCATCACAAGCCGTGTGGCGAACAAACTGAATGAATCTCAAGAGATCCTGTTCGAGGTGAAAATACCCAAGAATGCCTTCATCAGCAAATTCAGAATGTATGAAATTACATTAAAAACACAAATATTTTTAAATATTACAAACAAATTGTTTGTTAAACTCCAGTATTGTTTAGTTCTAGGAAAAATGTATAAACAAAATTGTGGAAAATCTACAAACAAGATACATTTACTTGAAAAGCAAAAAATAAATAAAGTTAAGTTTAGTATATTAGGTAATTTTTCCCTTGTTTTATACTACAATGACATAAACGACCAAATAAATTGGACATTATTTAAGATATATTCTTTGAAAATTAGTCATACACAATACATTTTCAGTTTATGTGAAGATATGACAAACATGGAAGTTTGATTAATGTGTATCTATCACTTGGCAGGACTATAGAAGGAAAGATCTATGATGGAGTTGTGAAGGAGAAAGCAGAAGCTCAACAGCAGTACAGTCAAGCAGTATCACGAGGACAAAGTGCTGGACTGATCAAGTACTGAACATCTACATCTATCATTCACAATATGCCCATATAATATGTATTACTAAGATGAGTAGTAATATGACGGGGTGTATTTCTCTCTCAGGTCTGTTGGAAGGACATTAGAAGACTTTAAAACATCAGTGACTGTTGCCGCTCTCAGTAAAGTCACTTTTGAGTTGACCTACGAGGAGCTGCTAAAACGTCGACTTGGCAAATACGAGCTGCTTATTAATGCCCAACCAATGCAAAAAGTGACTGATTTCAAGGTACAACAAAAAACAGATCTGACTATTTGTGTGGGTGATTTATAAATATGGTTTATTATGCTTATATTTATTCTGTCTTTACATTAGATTGATGTACACATCAATGAGAAACCAGGAATTTCCTTTTTGGAGGTGAAAGGTGATCTGAGCAGCAATGATCTGGCCAATGCTATTAAAACAACCAGAGCCGACAAAGATGTAATGAATACTGTAGATTTTTATCATTATTGAATACTTTACAAAATTACCAGATGACCGACCTGATTATTTTAGGCATGGGTGACCTTCTACCCCACTGGAGACCAACAGACCAAGTGTAAAAACTGTGGTGAAAATGGGCTGAATGGAGACCTGATCGTAACATACGATGTTGACAGACAAAATCCTAATGGAGAAATGACAGTAAGTTTTAATAAGATGCGAAAATACAGTTGTGTTTCTTGAGTAAAGAACATGACAAAAGCTAAGCGGTTTGATGATATTCTTTTTTTTACTTCTCTTAGGTATCAAATGGCTATTTTGTCCACTACTTTGCACCCTCAGATATTCCACGTATCCCTAAAAACGTGGTGTTTATCATTGATCAAAGTGGCTCTATGCATGGCAAAAAAATGGAACAGGTAAATAACATGTTGAAATCTAACCAAGCCAAAATTAACCATGAACCTTTGGTAACTTTGGTTACTAGCCATTATTTATTATGAATGTTCTTTAGACTCGCTTGGCAATGTTGAGGATTTTAAGTGATCTTGCTGAAGAGGATCATTTCGGATTGATCACCTTTGACAGTCAAGTTCAGTCATGGAAGCGTGAACTCCTCAAAGCTACTGAAGCAAATCTGAAGGATGCGAAAGCTTTTGTGAAGAACATTGTAGATAGAGGAGGTGAGCTTCTAGTTTTAGATGAAAAAATTCAAAGATATAACAGTGACAGATATTGTTTTTTTGTTCATTAGCCACAGACATAAACGCTGCAGTGCTGGAAGGAGTAAACATGATCAAACGACATCCACGAGAAGGAACGGCCTCCATCTTAATCCTGTTGACTGATGGAGACCCCACGGCAGCAAATAATCACTGATACACACAAACATTCGATAAAACCACATTAAATCTTAATCTGAAATCTTAAACAAACAATAAAATCTTAAACTCTTAAATCCTCTTCTTCTCTGTCAGGTGAAACAAACACAGAGAGGATTATGAGGAATGTGAGAGAGGCCATTGGAGAAAAGTTTCCTTTCTATTGTCTTGGTTTTGGATATGACGTGAATTTTGATTTCCTTACAAAAATGTCACTGGAAAATAATGGAGTTGCTCGCAGAATATATGAGGATTCTGATGCCGATCTACAGCTGCAGGTGTGATACAGAGAATCAGCTGTAAACTCACTCATAATACTGAACTCTTTAGTGTATTTAACTCTTTCTTTCTTTGTTCGCTAGGGTTTCTATGATGAAGTTGCCGTTCCACTCCTCACTGATATTCAACTTAATTACATTGGAGTGTCAAATCTTACCAAGACCAGTTTTAACTTGTACTTCAACGGCTCTGAAATTGTGGTATCGGGTCAAATCACAGACAACAGTGTGGAGAGTGTCACCACTGAGGTCATCGCAATATCAGTAAGATCCCCACTGTGCTTTACAATGCTTTTCTTTATCAAAGCTGATGGGTTGTGTAAGACAGTAATGGTCAGTTTAATGAGAAATCAATGAAATTTGGGATGACAGTATTCATGATGAAAATGTATTTTTTGATTGTTGTGCAGAAAGGCAGTAAGGTGACGTATAAAGACACGGTAACTGCAAAAGATGTAAGTGATGTCCTGCCTGAACATGAACATTTCATAAAGAGACTGTGGGCCTATCTTACAGTCAAACAACTTCTGGATAGACAGTAAGTTCATGTGCAGTGTGTAAATGTTTCTAAGTGTCAGTATCTTTTAAGTAATTAAATCAATTATTAATTTTCACTCTCTCTCTCTTATTTGTCTCAGGGTTCTTCTTAAAGGTCCAGAACAAGAGGATTTAAAGAAAGAAGCTCTTAATCTTTCCATCAAATATCAGTTTGTTACACCTCTTACCTCTATGGTTGTTACCAAACCACAGGAAGGGGAAGTAGAAGTTGCTGACAAACCCAAAGAGGGAAAAACACCATACAGGCCTCCAGTCCAGATGTCCAGACCTGCTGCACCTGGATGTGAGAAAGTGTATATACTTTTTCTGTCATATCCTAAAAGTTAACACATTGATTTGTGAATAAAAATCCCTACTATCTCTTTAAATTTTACAGTTTCTTTATAGAGTAAGTAACACTTCTTTGTTTTCATTATTTCAGCAAGGAGGTTGTCAGGAGTTGTTTTACATAGGCACCATGGTACATTATTATTTTTACATTTTTTCAGGTTATAACATTAAATATGTCTAATATACTGTCATATAAATAAAACCTTTTTTTGTCTTTCTTATTTAATCAGCCCATAAGCCTCAGCCAGCACAAACTCCTCTTCGATGTAAGTAATGAAATGATGGTAAAAATAAAAACTCAATTTATGCATGTGCACTTGTAAAATGATCTTTTGCATTTGTGAAACACGTTTTGTTGCTAAAATAGCAGCTTTCACCAGAATTCAAGCAGATCCCTGGCATCAAAAAGGTTACGGAGGTAAGGCTATTTTTTACTTTCTTCAGATTTGGCAGGATGCATAATTTCATTATTAACATTTTATGTTTTTATATCCAGGAGGACAGGATTATGATACTGGCTACTTAACTGGTACAGCAAAATGTTTACACCTATTTAGTATAGTTCTTTCATTTTAATAATTATTTTATTATTCTGTTAAATTAAGCAATAAGCAACGACTGGCTGCGGAATTTAAACCTTAATTGGATTTACATTATTTGCTGTTTGCCTTAGTTGATCTACTTGAAGGAATTATGCTGTCCTCCAAACAAAAAACTGCAAAAATTCAACCCACAGTGTCAGGTACATAAAAATATTTTCAATGCAATCGTTTATTTTGATTAAGTTATTGCAATTTTTACATTTAGTTGCATTGTCTCTCAGTTCCTGCAGTTCACAGTAATCGCTTTTTGCTACCCGCTGATGGTCAAACGAAACCACTTTGTTTTGATGTTTCTCTTCCTCACAAACTCAGACTCCTGCAGGACTCTTCTCTAGGTCAGACAATAAAACACCTCTCATGAACTGAATGTACGCTTGCTTTATTTATGTTCAGTTTGTTTACTGTGACATTTTCTATACATCCTATAGAGTTCTCTATGAATGGAGAGTCTGAGACATCCAGAAATGGATTCAGTCAAATTGCTTTGCATTACAAAAAGACCCATCATCTTACAATAAACACGACATCCATCAGTTATCGTAATGACCAGGATAATGTGGAACTACTGTGGGGTCAGAAATTTACCCAACCTAACATAGAGGGGTAAATACTAGATTTCTAGCTTTTTTGCCTATATATCACACAAATATACTGAAAGTACCCATGGTTTAATTATAGTAACTGTGTTTCAGCTGTGGTATTTGCAGGTACCATAATTAAAATAGTAAACAATGAAATTATGACATTGATATTGCTGAATACAGTACTATAGTAACACCATTGGTATTTTTTATAAAAGAACAGTTTTTATGCATTTTGTATGTATCAGTAATGATTTACTTTGTATCAACAGATTGGCTCTGATAATACTGCACAATAAAATCAACGTTAGCATCGGGGATTTTAGTGTCACTGTTCTTCTTCATAAGAAAAATGAGGATGTGTTTCTATGGCCTGCAGTTCAGCGATATCCACAAGATGACAGCCTCACAGGCATTTTAGGTAATTGACAATTATTCTTGTAACAATTAAACATACACACTTACTATTGCTACTATTGGTTGAAATGCCTAAAGTTTTTCTGTAATTACTATGAGTAATTAAATGGTATATTTTGGTTGAACTTGTGGTTATTAAACAAACACTGGTGACAAATCATAATATCATTTCAGGCAAAGCCAATATTTCATATGAAAAGATTAAGGGATCCAACACACCAACTCTAAAGATAATGGACAAGGATGTGATGGCGACTAGGTCAGTAATACAAAATAAACACAGGCTTACAGTTGAATTCTCTTAATATGTACATATTGTAAATTTGTGCACAACAATTTGTAACTGTTTTTTTTTAAATAGCCAAAAATACACAGTCTATAGCGTCACTAAAAGTCCACTTTTAGCATTTTTAATTTTAGGAGTATTTTGTTTCTGTATTTAATGTATTAATGTATTTCATTAAACTTGCATCCATTAATTGTAGGGCTGATGTGACAGACTACAGCCGTCTTTCAGCTCCTGTTGTCAGATGTTGGCTTGTGCCGTTCCAGGCTGTGATGAACGCAGAGATTTCTGATTTTACTGTTACTCAGCTGTAGAGTTCAAAATTAACTTTACAATAATATAAAAAAATTAACTCTACAATAAAATTGACCAAGGGGATTTACATTTGGCAATTATTAAGTATGCTGGAGTGTGGAGCTTTCTAATAAACTTACATTGTCTATTTGCTAATTTATTTTTGGCAATGTATTTTTAAAAAATATATTAAAAACAATGTGAAACAATATATTCTTATTTCATTTGGTGACCAGGGTATATTCCTGGCCACATCAGTCTTTCATGAATTTGTCCAGATATTCTCTTGGATTAATTTTAAGAGATAGATTTTAATTAGTGTAATGTGTGCTTAAAATGTAAGAACTGTATGAAGTAATGAATACAGACTGTTTAAATTTGGCAATTGGAGATGTTTACATTTCGAACATTTTGTAAATATACAGTATGTCAAAAGTTTAGACACAATTAACAAAAAGGTGTATATTTCAATGTTTGAAATTACTTTTATAGACAAAAATAGAATTGTGCCAACATATTAATTTCTTCAATTAGAAAACAAAATAAAAATACTTTTGAAGTGAAATAATTGGACTACATAATGAACAAAAGAGTCCAGCATAGATAGAAATTAACATTCCCAAATGTTATCCTATACTGTATGTGCCATTGTAAACATTTCACATATTTGTTTCAAATTAAGTTAAAAACATGATAATTCTTATTAACATTACTACAGAGTGCATACAGGTTTGTAAACAACAACTACAAGAAGTGAATACTCTGCATCTCAGGTATCACCTCTCAAAACATTCACTTCGATATTTAGACCTCTCTGTTTCCACAGCATTCTTGAGCCAGATTTACAAGTTCCTTCCTGAATTTGTCTGACAAAAAAACATAGAGAATGGGATTGGCCACAGTGGAAGAGGTTGCCATAATGCGGGCGAAGGTGGCAAAAGGTCCAAATCGAGGTACAGGGCCGATCACTCCATCACCCTCACTTATCTGGGCAAACATTATGCCGTAGGAAGGCAGCCAGCACAATGCGAATGCCAGCACTAACAGAGCTGATGTTTGGGTTACCTTCACATGATACTGTTCCAAACGGTCAGTCTGACTCGTTCGGCTCTGTCTGGTGCTTTTGAGGAAACAGTAGATCTTGGCATAAGCTATTACAATGATCCCAAGTGGAAATGCAAAGGCCAGTAGAAAGTGGCACACTCCATATGCCAACTGGCCTTGGTCAGATAGAAAATTAAAACATGCCAGATCCTCACGTGTTTGATGAACATAAGATCCTGAAATCAGTGTCCGCCATGCAAACTGAGGAGCAGCCAGGACAAGAGCAGGTATCCACAACACTCCCGCGATAATTTTCAATCGACCTTCTCTACGCCATCGATACGCTTTTGACGGATGCACCACAATGATGTAGCGACCAAACGCCAAAGCAGCCAGCGTAAAGGCGCTCGCAGAGGTACACATGGCACCTAGAAAGCTCACAGATTTACACATGAAGCTCCCAAAAGGCCAGTGCCGGGTCGCAATGGCAACCGTGTGATAGGGAAGGCAGGAAAGCAGCAGAAGGTCGGCCACACTTAACGAAAGGAGAAAAACATCTGTACCGTTTGTATTTGTTTCTGGTATTCCTCCTGTCCTGCCTCCATTTGGCTTTCCGCGGCCTTGGCGCATGGTACGAGAGATGATGATGAGGACCAGGATATGTCCCACCACACCAGTCACTAGGATGAAGGTGTCAAATATCGGCACTAACACTCGCTCAACATCATTTGGTCCATGACTAGAACTGTTGTCCGAATCGCTAGTACTGTTAGACATTATGTTTCCAAAAGTATCCTATTATTACATTAAAACCACAGGGTTGTGATTGTTATGCATCACTAAAAATAGTTTCTACATTTTTGTTTTTCTTAGTAAATGGTATAATGAATCTCCAAACACTGTGTGGAAGTTATTCTTAACCAAACCGAAGTTCCTGTTAAACCTAAAAAACAAATATTAAACAAATCATGATTAAACATCAAAACATTTATTATGATTAATCATCAGTAAAACTGGGTTAAGACTTGAAACAAAAACAGTTTGGTAAACTGCAACAAGTTTAAAAATCATTTTTAAGTTACTTGTTTATCACTTTGATGGTTCTTTCCTTATTGTTGGTTCCTTAGACAAAATGCTAAATACATTTGCAAGTCGATTTGCAAGTCGATGAACGTAAACACAGTGACATCAGGAATACTTATAGTACAGTAGTCATCTTGGTAAAACTCTGGAATGCTCATCAATGGTTAATGATTGAAGCAAGACTCAAACATTAGCCTAAGAAAAACTTGTTTCATTTCTCTCCAGGCAAAGCTAAACACATCATGATTAAAACTTCCTCTCATTACTTTATTCCTGACGTGTGTCAGATCCAGAATCAAAATGACAACAAATGTACTTGCCTGGAGGTGATTGCAGATCTTTTTAAAGAATGTGCTGAAATCTTCTAACTTAAAAAGAAGAATAAGAATCCATTTAGGTCTTTACAATCCAGTATCAGTCAGATGAAATGTCTGAAGTAACATTCAGAAGTATCCGAGTGGCATGCTGTGCTTTAAACACAGACCTACATTAGTTTAACAGTGGGAGCGGCGAAAATAATGTCCTTTGACCTCATCGCATACAGTGACGCGGCTCGTTTAAACAAGGAGCTTTGTTTAACTTCTCATTTAGTGAATTGTCAATCAATAAAACCTTCCAAAAGGAATGTTATTCTTATCTCTGTAATGTGTTTTGTTGTTCTGTATTTTTTTCTTCTGCTGTTCTCAGCACCAGTTGCCAGTTAAACAGCTTTGCATACCACTTACATGTGCAATATACTGGTGTTGAATCCAATTTTTCTTCATTTTAAACAAGTGAGATTGAGGGTTTTGTGTCATGAGAGTTTCATTAGGGATCCTTTGGACCTAGAGCTACTGGGCCAGTTTTTTTTACAGGCTATAAAAAAATCAAGTTTACAGTACATTGTGAGATATGCATGAAGCATAAGGGCAAAGTGCTGAGATAATGTGTCACATATATCATTTACACTTGATTGTCTGTCTGTATACAGACTCATACACAACAATAGTATTTCACGCAGAAGTTGAACCATTATGACTTGATTTATGACATCATCCTTGAGCTATATGTGATGAGGTGATATTGTAATGTGCACTGCCTTTTGTATCCGCTCATGTCAGGTATTTTTGCCTTAATTATTTTTTCTTTTTAGGACTTTCTAAAGCATCTTCTACAATATTATAATTCATCACAAAATATATCAAAATATATCAAAGTGAACTGTGCAAAATATGTCTTTAGTTGTCATTGGTGTACAACATGTTTTTATTATAAACTGAAAGTTGTTAACAGCAGAGCTCAACAAACATAGAACAGATGGACAGAGCACATTATTGCTTTGTATATTTTATTTTGCGAGTACACTCATATATTTTGTCGAATTTGCGCCTTGTCATACTGCAAGGCGCAGTATGACTTGGTGGACAGAAAAGCTGATACAGTAATCATCCGATTTTTGAAAGAGATGGGATTATGGTGCCAATAGTTACAATATGCTTCTCTGCCACATGTATGAGTATCACCAGTGCACATTTAATGTTACAAATACTGTGAAATCTACACCTGAGGAACAGTAAAATCAGAAATCTCTGCGTTCATCACAGCCTGGAACGGCACAAGCCAACATCTGACAACAGGAGCTGAAGGACGGCTGTAGTCTGTCACATCAGTCCTACAACAGCAGATACGTTTATAAACTGGACTTCAGACTACACATGCATGTGGTGACTTTCCATAGACATTAAATGATTTTTGTACATACCAAGACGCCTTCACTTCCTTGTCCATTATCTTTAGAGTTGGTGTGTTGGATCCTTGAATCTCTTCATATGAAATATTGGCTTTTCCTTAAATATTATCCACAAACATTGGGATACATGTTGATCAATGTGTTGATATGTGTTCAAATGTTTACACGGTCTGTTGCTTTCTTACCTAAAATACCTGACAAACCGGTAGGCTGTTGCAAAACTGCAGGCCACAGAAACACGTTCCCATTTGTCTTATGTAGTATAATAATAACACGGATATTTCCCACCGTAATATCGATTTCATTGTCCCGCCGAATCAAAGTCAAACTGTCCTTATTTACAGAAGGAGAGGAGCTATAGCGAGACAGAAAATTAAAAAGTTATAGAGAAAATTTTGTAAAACACTCACACTGTATATATTTCATTCAATGGGTTCAAAAGTTGTGTCGTATTTACCTGTCTTTATCATGCTGGCTCCAGAGAAACACAACATTCTTCTGGCCATCATTATAATTTATTGTGTTTGTATCTATTGTCACAGACTGAGATAAGTTATAATGAATGGCGATTTTATGGAATCCAGTTTGAAATGCCTGAGACTCTCCATTCATAATGAACCCTTATATGTACACAAAATACCACAGTAAACATTTTTTTAGAAAATGTTCTTAAAAATAAGGATTAAATGTGGATATGTGATTAATGTGTTTTGACTTATACAATCACTCAACATTTCTGCTTAAAAAATTATACAAATTTCTTAGAAACATAGGAAACCTACACAAATATAAAAAATACATTACATTACATAAATACATTTTCATATTTGACACTCTTACTTGTTATTGATCCACATACAAATAACTCAAATACATTTTATTTATGATATTGATGTAGATGTACAGTAAATATGTACAATGTGTCTGACCTGAAGCAAACTCCCTGCAGAAGTTTGAGTTTATGAGGAACAGGAACATCAAAACAAAGCGGTTTAGGTTGACCATCAACAGGCAGCAGGAACCGATTACTAACTGCAGGAACTAAAAAAAACCCTCTCCAAATTATAATATAAAATGACATACTGCATTATGACTGTGTTTGAGAGATCTTTGTGTACCTGATTGAGTAGGGTAATATTCAGTTGCTAATTCTGGAGCCTCATCATAATAAACATCTGAAGCTGGAGAACAAATCATTATAATGTGTTATTATGCTTTGATTATTAGATCAAGAAATATTTCAATCGGTCAGTAAAGCAGCGATAAAGCTGCTATATAATGTCATATGGTGGTACTGGTTCACTTTCATAACAATACAGTACACACTAAGACAAATAATTTAAAAAAATATGTAAAAAAAAAATACCTCTCGGTATCTCGGCACCTGTCGGATGTACTGGACGTGCTGGAATGAGTGTTGCACAGATGTGGCACAGATGTGGAATGTCAATACATAATATTAAAATTTGATTAAAAAAATGTAAAATTCAATGCAGCATTCATGTACATTAATTTATTTTGTACATTTTTATACCTTACCATATAATGAAGGAAGGCCCATAGGATCAGGAAATATACCAGGAAATCCATGTTTGCCCTTTAAAGGAGCTTTTAATCCAGGATGATTTATTTGAGGCCCATATGATCCATGATGACCAATTTTAGGATCAAATCGACCCACGATGGCCCATTTGAGGACCATATGATCCAGGAAAAACTAATAACGTGATTAGAAAAAACATAAAATAAAATAAATAAAATAAGTGCTATTTATATATCATATACACAGTAGCATATACAAACTCAAAACTGTATGAATTATATAACAGAATATCAAAAGACACCTGTGATAAGTTAAAAAACATTTAGCCTTAAACTAGAACTACACTACCACAATTAATCCAGAACTTCAAGTTTGACTATGTTGCTGCTGTATGTCAAAGGCATGTGCAAAATGTGACTGTATACAAGGTTAATTTTCTCACAACCAGGTATAGGAGCAGGTACTGGAGGCCTGTATGGTGTTTTTCCCTCTTTGGGTTTGTCAGCAACTTCTACTTCCCCTTCCTGTGGTTTGGTAACAACCATAGAGGTAAGAGGTGTAACAAACTGATATTTGATGGAAAGATTAAGAGCTTCTTTCTTTAAATCCTCTTGTTCTGGACCTTTAAGAAGAACCCTGAGACAAATAAGAGAGAGAGAGTGAAAATTAATTAAGAAAAATTAATTGATTTAATTACTTAAAAGATACTGACACTTAGAAACATTTACACACTGCACATGAACTTACTGTCTATCCAGAAGTTGTTTGACTGTAAGATAGGCCCACAGTCTCTTTATGAAATGTTCATGTTCAGGCAGGACATCACTTACATCTTTTGCAGTTACCGTGTCTTTATACGTCACCTTACTGCCTTTCTGCACAACAATCAAAAAATACATTTTCATCATGAATACTGTCATCCCAAATTTCATTGATTTCTCATTAAACTGACCATTACTGTCTTACACAACCCATCAGCTTTGATAAAGAAAAGCATTGTAAAGCACAGTGGGGATCTTACTGATATTGCGATGACCTCAGTGGTGACACTCTCCACACTGTTGTCTGTGATTTGACCCGATACCACAATTTCAGAGCCGTTGAAGTACAAGTTAAAACTGGTCTTGGTAAGATTTGACACTCCAATGTAATTAAGTTGAATATCAGTGAGGAGTGGAACGGCAACTTCATCATAGAAACCCTAGCGAACAAAGAAAGAAAGAGTTAAATACACTAAAGAGTTCAGTATTATGAGTGAGTTTACAGCTGATTCTCTGTATCACACCTGCAGCTGTAGATCGGCATCAGAATCCTCATATATTCTGCGAGCAACTCCATTATTTTCCAGTGACATTTTTGTAAGGAAATCAAAATTCACGTCATATCCAAAACCAAGACAATAGAAAGGAAACTTTTCTCCAATGGCCTCTCTCACATTCCTCATAATCCTCTCTGTGTTTGTTTCCCCTGACAGAGAAGAAGAGGATTTAAGAGTTTAAGATTTTATTGTTTGTTTAAGATTTCAGATTAAGATTTAATGTGGTTTTTATCGAATGTTTGTGTGTATCAGTGATTATTTGCCTGCCGTGGGGTCTCCATCAGTCAACAGGATTAAGATGGAGGCCGTTCCTTCTCGTGGATGTCGTTTGATCATGTTTACTCCTTCCAGCACTGCAGCGTTTATGTCTGTGGCTAATGAACAAAAAAACAATATCTGTCACTGTTATATCTTTGAATTTTTTCATCTAAAACTAGAAGCTCACCTCCTCTATCTACAATGTTCTTCACAAAAGCTTTCGCATCCTTCAGATTTGCTTCAGTAGCTTTGAGGAGTTCACGCTTCCATGACTGAACTTGACTGTCAAAGGTGATCAATCCGAAATGATCATCTTCAGCAAGATCACTTAAAATCCTCAACATTGCCAAGCGAGTCTAAAGAACATTCATAATAAATAATGGCTAGTAACCAAAGTTATCAAAGGTTCATGGTTAATTTTGGCTTGGTTAGATTTCAACATGTTATTTACCTGTTTCATTTTTTTGCCATGCATAGAGCCACTTTGATCAATGATAAACACCACGTTTTTAGGGATACGTGGAATATCTGAGGGTGCAAAGTAGTGGACAAAATAGCCATTTGATACCTAAGAGAAGTAAAAAAAAGAATATCATCAAACCGCTTAGCTTTTGTCATGTTCTTTACTCAAGAAACACAACTGTATTTCGCATCTTATTAAAACTTACTGTCATTTCTCCATTAGGATTTTGTCTGTCAACATCGTATGTTACGATCAGGTCTCCATTCAGCCCATTTTCACCACAGTTTTTACACTTGGTCTGTTGGTCTCCAGTGGGGTAGAAGGTCACCCATGCCTAAAATAATCAGGTTGGTCATCTGGTAATTTTGTAAAGTATTCAATAAGGATAAAAATCTTCAGTATTCATTACATCTTTGTCGGCTCTGGTTGTTTTAATAGCATTGGCCAGATCATTGCTGCTCAGATCACCTTTCACCTCCAAAAAGGAAATTCCTGGTTTCTCATTGATGTGTACATCAATCTAATGTAAAGACAGAATAAATATAAGCATAATAAACCATATTTATAAATCACCCACACAAATAGTCAGATCTGTTTTTTGTTGTACCTTGAAATCAGTCACTTTTTGCATTGGTTGGGCATTAATAAGCAGCTCGTATTTGCCAAGTCGACGTTTTAGCAGCTCCTCGTAGGTCAACTCAAAAGTGACTTTACTGAGAGCGGCAACAGTCACTGATGTTTTAAAGTCTTCTAATGTCCTTCCAACAGACCTGAGGGAGAAATACACCCCGTCATATTACTACTCATCTTAGTAATACATATTATATGGGCATATTGTGAATGATAGATGTAGATGTTCAGTACTTGATCAGTCCAGCACTTTGTCCTCGTGATACTGCTTGACTGTACTGCTGTTGAGCTTCTGCTTTCTCCTTCACAACTCCATCATAGATCTTTCCTTCTATAGTCCTGCAGGAAAAAGCACAGTCACTAGAGACAGTCACTAATAAGGATACCAGTTTTTGTTTTTCTTCTGTTACGTTTAAAGTTAATATGCTAAAGCACATTACAACACCAACAGTATTTTGTTTTTGTTTGGTTATATCCTCAGCCAAACCTGAACTTTGAACAACATGCTAAAAACGACTCTCTCTTATCATGTCACATATTTACCCACATTCTGAATTTGCTGATGAAGGCATTCTTGGGTATTTTCACCTCAAACAAGATCTCTTGAGATTCATTTAGTTTGTTCGCCACACGGCTTGTGATGATTGTGGTGGCGTAGCGACTGTTCACAGTAGAGTTAATGTGAAAACTGTAAATATCCACATTTTGTGCCTGTGTTGAGAAATCAAAAAGTATCATTAGAGTTTGTTCATGTAGAAATTGGGGGTTAAATATTTAGGCCTTTTGTCTTGCATGGGATTGCACAAATATTTACTTTTCAAGTTTTTCTTATCAAGTATTTGGTCAGAAGACAAATACAGTTTAAAGGTTGCATCTCAGTGTAGCGACAGAATGTTTGATCTATTATATCAAAAAGCATTTTAGTCAAGAGGAAGCTTCTTCACTGGCACCTTTTTGACCCGATGCTTCTAATCTGCAAGTCAAGTTTCTGCTAAATGCAAATATTAACATTCAGCGGCACCAAGCAGTTGTGAAAAAAATTATTGCTTCGTTTTGACAACAAAGGTTTTAAAAATATACAGATATAGAAGATAAATGGAATTCAGAGATAGATATATCTTTATAAAATATAGGTAAAATAAAATTAGAATAAGAATTTACACAAAATATGATATATATCAATCAATTAATCTCTGCTGTTTAAGATTTTTAATATGAAGTTGTCTTCATCTAAACAACAGTTAGTTAATTAGATGACTACATTTTGCACCACCAAAAAGTCTTGAATAGTATTTTATCATTTTGACTCACGTCTTCATGATTTATTATATTAGATTGACCTTTGACCCTCACCTTTTTAACAGGAGCTGAGGAGGCAGAGATGAGAAAGAAGCCCAACAAAATCACTCCTAACATGGCTTGACCCATCATGACACAATAAAGTGAACCTCAAAACACACACTGCTTTAAAACATACACCTACAGCATGCTGCTCGTGTAGGCTGGCAATAGATGAACTTGACTCTGATTGGCTATTATAAAAGATGCAGAAACCTCCCTCTTTAACTATTTCTGAAAAAAATGTTGGATATTTCACTCAGAAGTCATCATCCCTATGCTTTATTCCCTTTAAAGGCTGTACCCTTCTCAGTGAAAGAGCTTTGATTTGGTAAATGGTTCGAACACTATACAACACATGAACTTCTCTTGATTCTTCATTATTATATGACATTTCTTGGCAGTAGCAAAAATACCAATTTAAATATGTAATTACTTTTTTAGATTTTTTAAAAGATAATAATAGATGCAAAAATCTTGATTTATACTGAACACTAGAGAAAATGTTGTCAGTCAAAAATATTAAAAATAATAATACAGCAAAATACATTTCATATTGTGATTTATATAATAAGTGCTGACATTAAAAATTCACTTTTGTTTCTATTAGTAAAAAATTTATTGCATTTTTAATAGAATGTTAATGTCATTCCCTAGTATTGAGTATTGAGCCCCACAATTTTGTTTTCATCTTTTTCATTTTTTTTATCTGAGATAATTGCTTGTCAGTTTAAGAACTGAAAAATCTATATAAGTCATTGTAAAAAAGAATGACAGGTATGTGGTTAAGTTTCATTGTGAAATAGTCTTGAACACTCACAGGTAAATACATAATAATAAAAGTAATATTAATAATACGATAAAGCCCAAGTAATCAAAACCTTTCTTCTTTCATACAGCCTTTTGCCATTAAGATAAATAAAAGTGTGCTCAATTTAATACAATTATACCAGATACCCGTACCAACTATTATTATAGTTATCAATTTAAGTGGCTATTTAAAAGGATTGTGTGTGTTTTTGGACCCTACAATAGTTGTATAAATGTTATGACAGATTAAACATGAAGCAATAATTATAATTGTCCTATAAAACACAATCTGTAACACTATGTTGTAACTGCAAGCATGACTTTGGTCAGCAGAGGTCACTCAACCCACTGTTTCAATAAATGTTACATAAGATTTTAAGGTTTTAAGTACAAAAAACCCTGTTGCCCCAATGTGTGATTTTGGTGTACAATTACTAGTAACCGTATAATTATTAATGAACATTTATTCAAAACCATGACATATAACTAAGCTATGTTGTCAATAGTGTTGGAACCTGGAAATATTAACATAATGAACTTTACTTACTAAAGAATAATCAAGTTTCATCAAGATATTGTGTGATTATCTCTCCTCCCATGATTCATACAGAACCAAAATACCGATCGACTCCAAACCCCAGTTATAGACTCATGTCCAGTTTATGCACATATGCAGACAGAGTTTATATTTACAGTATAAACAGTGCCTATACACATCTACACAAATTTAAGGGCATATTATCTTATATAGCATTTACATTTGTGTACAGCTCAAAGTGTTCAAGGAGCGCAAACGCAAGCAAGCTAAACGGGTTCTGATGAAAAATATACATTCTGTACATAGCCTATGCCAAAAGCCGGTTATGCTACACAGGCTATATGAATATGTACAGTAATACTGAATGAACATAAATGATTCACCACAAATGCCTGGGTGGCCTGAATATTTACACGTTCATGTGGAATTACTACATATTGTGCATTGTAAACGACTACATGCTAGCAACTGCAACGGATTTGCACACTGATATGTCTAACCAGCGTTTTAAAGAAACTCACTTTGGAGTAAATACATTGGCGTCAATGTGAGAAGTAATAATCAGACTGATGGAAAGCTACACGATCTTAGATCTAGATCCGGGAAGTTCGCTAGGAGAAGAAGGTGCTGTCCATGGGGGAGAATGCATTGTGGGAAAAGCGAAGATTTTTGTGGCACTCGTTGCTGGCCATTGGTCCATTTCTAAGACGGGAGAGACCAGCATCTTTCCAAAAGGGTAAGCAGGCACCATGAAACTGCGCCGTAGCGCTTGTGAAGCGTCAGATGTAACTGTGGAGTGTTGAGAATCCATCTGAGGCCATGAGAATCTTCCCAGGGGAAGTTGGGAAACGTTTATTCTTTCTGTAGACCATGGACCCTGTGAAAACATCAGGCGTTAGCATCACCAAAAAAAATATTCTTTAAGACTTGGCATGAGAGTATTTTAATGACGTTACCTCCACAGCGCTCCAGATCCGGCCTCTGATTGGTTGCTGTGGTCTGAGACTGATGGAGCGTAAGGAACATGAAGGAGATTTCACCCCGTCTGCCCAGTTATCCACGAGTTCTTCAAGGTGTCGCGTGAAAGCATCTGTCTTATTGTTGCTGTTGTTTGTCTGTGCTTGGGCGAGACCCATCGGCTGGTGAGGTGGAGGAGTGGATCCTGGAGGCATCGCGGAGGCTCCTGATGGAGTTCCAGATCCTATAGTGAAAGAATAAATCACAAAAAATTTGTCTAAAAAAGTCTAATCTTTACTGTTTGCAAATTATATTTAATTCATTTATTTTAATTTTGTAATTAATAAAATGAGATGTAAGGGCCTGGACTTAAAGTGTTTGGATTCCTATACTTGCATCAAATAGTATAAAGACTAGAAAGTAAAAAATGGAAATAGTTACTGCTGCCACGTTCTTTACCCAGACATAAGCGTTTAAGTGTCGACCCTATAAAAAGAAAGAACAATTAGTCTTTGGCAGCAAATCACTGTACATGCTCTTGTTAAAATATAACCAACATAAAAGGGGAATATATTAGCTAACACCAATATACATTAGAGCCATGCTATTAAAAAGTAAAAACATACGGTTTAATTGTTAGTGTTGTTCACAGGTTTCCAAAGGCCAAATCGAAGTACAAATGATTTAAGTGAAATAATTTTTACACAGAGTATCTAGAACAAAAGCCATCCGACCAAAATGTTAACCATAAACTTAATTGGGATCAGTAGCTCATACAAACAATTAAAAAACAGGAAGGTGGTGAACAAACACATGACAAAAGGTGAATGAAAGAGGTGATTGGAAACACAGTGGTGACAGGGTAAGAAATGTTATTAATGAAAGTGAGAAAGAGAGACAGCAGGAGCTCCGGAGTTATGATGGAAAGGAGAGAGATACAAACAGATGGATAGAGAAACAGGCCCACTGAGGAATCGAGCCCGTGGTTTACTGCTGGATTTATAGGTGACCTGCGCAGACGCCTGAGGAGAAGGAGGCCAGCCTGGAATTAAAAATATGGAATTAGAAATGGATTTTAAGAGCGTTATATTTCATTCCATGACACTTTATCTTTAAAAATCCTAATTATTTCAAACTCTCTTTCATTTTTTATTAATTACAGTTTCATCAGATATTTATCTTGTGCTCCTGTGCAGGTGGTGATATATTGATAGTGACTTAAAGAGGTGAAAAACGAGAGGCCTCGTGAAATCGAGCACACCTGATATCTGCTACAAAGCCAGACGGATTTGGCTGACAGCCTCAAAGTACATGCTGGAAACATAAGAATTAAAGTCACCTTGAGCTGGCTGGCTACGCAGTCCCGGTCCTTCTCCCTGCAGACCAGCGTAGATGTTATCAGAAGACAGGGATCCCTTCAGAGAACAGGGCTGTTGGGTCTGAACCGGTTCAGTTACGGAACAGGGCAGAGTACCTGTCCCGGTATAGCCCTGGCCGTCATACACGTTAGAAGCTTTGGCAGGAGATCCGTTCAGGCTCAGAGCAGCTTCAGCTGACGATGACAAAACGACTTGTTATGTGGGTAGAACGTATTACTACAGATTCAAAGCAAAATTCTGACCCTACCCGTTTTTGTTAAATCACTGGTTTTGCTGCCGTCGCTGGTTTTAGACGCCACGCTTCTCAGCTGTTGTACAAGCGGACTGAGCAGTTTTCCAGCTTTCAGTTTGTGCTTGCTGGTTCTGCGTTTGCGTCCAGCTGTTGGCGCTGTGGAAGGGACGTAAAGACCCGCCGGTGGTGCTTTTCCTAATCTGAAGTAGAGAAACTCGATCTCTTCTCTGTGGTGAGCCTCGAGTTCGGTAATCTCCTTCATATGCCTGTACAAAGACGAGGCAAGTAAAAGAATTACATTTATTTATTTCCAATGTTTGTCTTTTAAACACAAGTGACACGCCTGTGAAAAGTCATTTACAAAAGTCAGAGAACATTCTGTGAAAATATAACCTTGATATCTTTAATATTGACTGAGTAATGACATGTCAAAGCCTTTAGCCAAACTTACTTTTCTCTCAGTCTCTGAAGTTCTCTTTTAATGTCTGAATCCTCCATTTCAGAGTCATTGTCACTGCTGACGTAGGATCCGTACACACCACCCTTTCTGCTCGGCGAATCAGAGCTCTGCACGCTGCTGCTGCGGCCGGAACGCCTCAGAAACGCCACTGCTCTTTTCATGAGGTCACTTCCTCTCCTTTCGGATCGCCCGTGGCGAGAGGGGGTTGTGGGTGCTATTTTGGCTGGGCTGCTTTCTGCTCCGGAGTCGGACGACATGAAGCGGGCATGAACTGTGACATCGGCTGAGACCGAGGTCTGTGCCCTTGGCAGCGAGCCTCTCTTGGTCAGGGGAGGTGGAGCGTCTAAATAAAAGTCTGGTGGGGCGGAATATCTGCTGCTCTGTTTCCTGCGTGTGACCTCGTCCTCCGTGCTGACCACTGAGAACCGCCCGACGGTGGTGGCTGAAATCGCCGGCTCTTCGTACATGGCATATTCTCCCAAATAGCCACCAGGGTGCGCTGGAGATGCTGTGCTGCTCAGGCTACGCTGTTTACGACCTTGACCTGACAGAATGTCTGTTGTGCCCGGCATCATCTGATTTGGAAGTAAAATCAACACAGTAATGAGACAAACTCTATTTATGGAAATATCACATTGGCTAATTTGCTAATTATTATTATAAGTAAGGGACAATGTACAGCCAGAAGGAGTTTATTTTGCAAAAACAACCAGTTGGCTGTGCATTACCATGTACATATATTAGAGCATTAAACTTAGAGATGTACCTTATATCGACTTCTGGATCCAGAGCATGATGTGGAGTGTGGCATCACATGTTTCCTACACACAGAAACTGTTGAAAAGGAAGGTTTTAGTCTAAAATAAAATGCATTACATAATCAAAAAGTGATTATCATGAATAAGATAAAGAAGTATCATTATACCTCCAACAGCCGAGTCACTTAGAGCACTTAAACTGTCCACACGCTCTGGTATCTGTGGCTAAAAGCAAATGTAAAATATAATTAGTAAATGTAAAATATAACTGTGCAAACATGAAATGTTTTTCATTACAAAACTAATTTTTTTATTAAAATGTTTTTAAAAGGAATAACTGTGGCTGAAAAATGAAAGAAACATCAGCCAATATAAACCCAGTTATTAATAGATTGAAGCGCCCTAAAAAGCTGACTGATAAAATACCAAGAGAATATTTCAGCAAATATTTTCAGAAAAAGGTGATAACATTATTTATTATATCAATTATTTAATATATTTTAGACTTTTTCCCATACACAATTCCCATAGACCCCTTTGTGTCATTTCACAGTTTTAATGGGTTTAATATTATTCCAAAATGTCAAAAATATGAATATTGTGTGAGTATTGTAAAATATTTGACCTATATATTCCTAACTAGAATTTTTTTTTTTCTAAAATCTAAATCATAATTTATAAATAAAAATATCAAAACAACTGCAATTAAAACCTAAACTTACCAATTGTTCTCCCGCTCTGAATCGTCCCTCTCCCATTAAACTGGGCGTGCTGGTTCCGGACCCTCCCACTGCGCTCTCGGGTCCCGGTGGGGACTGGATGTACTCTGTGCCAGATCCTGGAGTCTCTGCAGCACTCCCCGATGGGTACATGGGAGCGTATTCTTGATAAAGTAAATTTCTCAGCTTCTCATCCAGTGTCTTAATGGTGCTGTCAACAAACCCTCCTCTGCTACGCCCATCTCCGTCCGTCTCACCAGGAACAAAGGGATGTTGTGAAGGGGCGGGGCTTTGTGGCAGAGAAGGTGCCTTGGCCCCGGCCACCACGGGCACAGGCTGCTGCAGCACCACAGGCTGCGGTGCACGCTCAACTCGGCTTGATGTGATGGAGTGGAGCTGTTCGCGAGCGGACGTGACGTCCTGGGATGGTGGTGGTATGGCTGCGGAAGACCTTTGAGCGCCACTGTTAACTTCGAGGGACATTGGCATGACCAAGGGGCAGCAGGGCACCTCCTCCACCATGGAGACGGCACATGCAATCTCAGCCATCTGCTGAGCAGTGTGGATAGGGGACAGGGAGTTTAACTTGACACTCTGGGTGTCATCCACAAAAAGAGAGTTTTGAGGATCCAGGTGCATTTGGGACTGCTGTGCAGTTATGTGGGCGGAGCCTACATTTGGCCCCTCCTCTGGAAGGGAAGCAGTCTGCGCTGGTATTGCGGCTGGAACAGGGGGAGCTTGTGTGAGAGGAGCTAATGAAAGAGGGTCTGTGGTGGTCATAGAAAGGGGGCTCCAAACTCCATAAGGGTCACTTCCTCCAGATGGGGGCGCTGTAGCACAGGCTTCTGAATCTGTGTGAAAGACATACAAAAGAGAAAAAAATGGCCCACAATTAACAAGCATTGCATTAATATCACGATATTGCATATACCCATGTGAGGTCTCGCTTATAGTTTTTAAAGGTTTTTTATGTTTAAAGCTTGATTTTTCATAGTCAGGTGAAGTGCTGTTTTCGGAATAGTCACATCAATAACAGTCCATATTCCTTAAAATTGGGCTTATGAAAATTAATAAAATAACTATTTTATGTTTTTTGAAAAGTCATCTTTTCTCCATTTATTGGGTATTATTGCTTATGGTTTGTGCATTCCCAGAAATCCTACAAAGTTTGTTTGTTATTGTTATTGTTATTGTTTGTTTGTTATTTTTGTCACATCTATAATGTATGTATATTTCCATTCTTTGAATATATATAATTTGTGCATATTTTTTATGTCCGGGCACTAATAACTGAGCTTTAGTAACTATAAACAGATGGTTTAATATAATACATTTTACGTCCCTAATGCTGGAATTATCCTATACTGTTATTGTTAGAAAACAACAGGTTGCAATGATGTTTTCTTCCCTATTTTAATGTATATCGACACTTAAGCGCTTCTAGAATAATTCCTGCAGTTACACCTATATTTCCTTATTATCTGTGCCATTTATATCATGTTCTGTCAATACACAAACTGATCTAATTTAATATTACCCATAGATGCTGAAGCAGATGCTGTGCTGGCTTCTGGAGGCTGAACCGAGGCGCTCTCGCCCCGCTGAACGGCAGCCGTCCCATCAGTTATTGTTGTTGTGGATGGAGATTGTGTGGACGGGCCTCCGTCTGAGGATGCGTCCCGACTGACAGCAGGTGCCTCCTCCACAGGACAGATGATGAACCACCTCTTACCTGTGTGCAAAACTGAGTGAAGCCCAAGACGTGAGCCAACTGTTCATTCACAAGGCAACATTTACAAAATGTCAATTACAGAAAGTTTACCATTTTGTTGATAAACTGGCTGAGGAGCCCCAGGCTGTTGTCCTTTCATTCCCTACAGATTAGTATACAAACATTTGACTGTAGCACATCAACTCATAAGTAATATTTTCTGACGCATGTACATGAAGTGCCTCCTTGCATTACCTCTCCTCCTGCATCTCCAGGGGCTTGGCCTTGCAAATGACCTTTCCCAAGCTCTGATGTCTTCTCTTCATCCATTTCCTCGCTCAAAATGTCCTCTGCCTTGTCCACAATGTCTTTCAGCTGGTCTATAAATATCTCTTTTTCTATTGGTAGAATAAAACCATTCTCCACCTGGGACACAAATGAGAGAGAAAATCTGAAAGACTGCACAAAAGACATAAAAATGTTAAACAAAACAAAAAAATTATTAAATAGCTTTATGCTTCGAAGACTTACTGAACTGCACTATACAAACTTACTTTGAGTTTGGCATACTTAAAAAGACATGAACAAAACTAAAGAAACATGTTGATGATGTCATTTTAGACCCATGATGGGATCCAGGGACTTGTGTCTCAATGCTTTTGAATGTCAGCTATAATCTCACCATGTACGTGGCTATTTCCTCAGGTGCGTCCCCATCTAGATCAAATTTAAACGTCACCATTTTATGATTGTGAGTCTCCAGTTGGCATTCAACCATTTTGTCGCCTGTATTACTAACCTGAAAGAACATAAGAAAGATAATGAGGTAATAAAAGGTGATCCCATAACAAACAGTTGTACTCATGGTTTAATCCTCACATTTAGCATGCTTAGCTTAGGCTTGTTTATTTTTTCCTGGCGCGAGCGTGTGCGAGCAGATTTGCGGTGGTGTTTTCTAGGTTTGCCGTCACCCTTTCCTCCACCAGCACCTTCGTAGCTGTCAGTCATCTCTTTACCAGACCCTGTTGCATCTTGATTTAAGCTAAACGGAATATAAGACAGTATAGTATTGTGCAGTTTGAATTATACAGGCAATAAGATAAATGCTGGAGAAAAACAAATATGACCAACCTGTCATTTACATAAGTATGGAGTGGAATTGAAACAGGTGCCTGAATGAAATAAACATATTATTCAGTGAGCCATGTTGATTTTGTTGGTGCATATATATAATGATAGATCATATTTGTGACCCTGTCTGTGAAATTCAGGCTAAAGTTTTAAAACCTGATTATGGGATTTAGTGCATCAAACTACTCATAGCCACAAAAATGTGAAAATGGGTAATGTGTGTTTATTATGGTCAACGTTCCACAGGTGGAACAATAAAGTTATTTCATTATTGACTTTTAATATTTCATAGCTGAATTTTAATCAAACTTAAATTGATGGAAAGGTCTAAAAATATTTTGACCAATTTTCATAACAATAACAAACTAAACAATGTTTAAAAATTAAAAAGTAAAAAAATGTTTATGTTAATATTATTTATAATAATACCTAAAATAAAAAATATGTAAAATTTAAAAAATTGTATTCAGACTTCTTGAATTTTCATGTATGCTCAATATGTTCAGTGACAGTTATCAGGTTATTATATTGAAATTAAGGATATTAAATACCGAAATTAATTATTGTATTCATTATTTTATTATTTCGCACAAACCAATACTAGACATTGATTTCAATGGTCTTACTCAGTCAATATTAAATATGTCAAGATTATATTTTTTACAGAATGTTCTTTACATTATGATTTTATGCAGAAATCTGTAAATCTTAAAGAAACACCTTTAGCTGCGTCACATTTGTCACGGATGTTGCAGTCTACTGTTACTAACTGGCTCTCACCTCAGTGCTGGCTTGAATTGGACTGGGTTCTGGTGCAGGAGGAACTGACACTGATGCAGCGTCAGTTGTACCGGCCATGCTGGTTTTCTCAAAAACAGCACATCCAGTCTGTATGCCAGCAGAGGTCTCAGCGTGGACAGTGGTGAACTTCATATCTATCTGCCCGTCCTGCGGAGGAGACTGGATTTGCGAGAGAATCGTGTGAGCCGAGGCAAACACCCGCGGATCCTCATGACGACGATACTCCTGTTAAAAAAGCTCGCTCAATAACTCTTTACCATGTACAATTACCATGACAACGCACTATTTGACCGATCCTATCTCTCAAAATAATTATTGCTATAATTGTTGATCGTAAACATTATTTAGACACATTATCCATACATAACTTAATCCTAAACATTACCTCTGCCACAGGAAATGCAGGGTCTTGCTGAGGAAGGGAGGCTGGATTGGGAATGGCCTGGGGTTGGAAAAGAGCACCCTCTAGTGGTGGAACAGGGGAGTACATTGACTGCTGATGTTGCTCGGGAGGAATGGTGGGTGGGGACAGGGCCATAGCAAGGAGAGGTACAGAGGTGGGCACACTCAACGGGGTTGACACAGGTGTACCCTGTAGTATGCAGGGTATGTTCTGCATAGGAACCACAGGAAGAGGAGCACCGATGGGGCTCGGTGAATAATAAGGGGAAGATACGGGAGGAGCATTCGCAGGGTAGGGAGAAGAATAAGAGGCTGAGGGGAAAGAGACTGGATCTGTCCCTGAAGGTGCACCCCCTTCCAAAAGAGTATAAGTCGAAGGAAACTAAAGAATAAAGCAGGATAAAAAGGTAAACAGCCAGAGGGTAGATAGAAAGCAACATAATGGCATGCAGATTTAATAAAACCCTTAAAACGTGGAAGCTAAAAAGAATTGCAGAATTTATTGTATAAGCCCACATGTTTCCAGTGGCATGAACTGACCTGTGTGGTGATTTGCAGGGGCTGGAGAAGCGTAGCAGTCTGAATATTCAGCTGTGGTTGTGGAGGCAGAGCGTTTACGCTGATGACTGAAGATGTCGGCTGTAAAAGATGCTGTGGAATAGATTGAACGTCTGAAGGTGCCGACACGAGAGTCTGAAAAGCCTGCCGAAGAGAAATAGAGTTACATTAAATTTGATTTTGGGGGGACTGATAATCACGTCTTTCTATCCACAAATACACTGTTAGGAATTTATAATTTAATAGTTTAACCTAATAACAGTCACTGCACATATTGAGCATGAAAATGCACTAACCAAACTACAATTTTTTAAATTTGAGATATTTAGGGTTTTTTTATAAAAAAGTATTACTATTAATTTTTTTAATTTTAGATAAATTAAAAAATAACATATAACAGAAATAAATATTTTTCAGTTTATGTTATGAAAATGTGTCAAATATTTATACTTATCTTAGACCGTCAATATATAGTTTGTCATGATTAGACAATTGTTGAATTCTAAAATAGTGAATAATGAAATAACCAAAGGGTTCCATCTGAGGAACGGTGACAGTTAACAGGTTAATTTACCAGACATTTATGGCTCTTCAGAATTAAGACATGACTGAAAAGATTATTTCTAAAGCAAATAACTTGGGGGAAGAGATGTAGTCAGGTTGTTTATCAGATCGGGTCTACCTGAGGTGGGAAAGCTTCGGGATGGATATAGAGATGAAACTAAGAGAAATACAAACACAGGGAAGAACAACTTACTAACTACTATTTTTCTAGCACACAGGCATGGTTTCTAATCCACATGTAGACATTAAAAAAGCACAGTATGAGCATCCACCCTCATTATTTAAAAAAACACCTATACAGCAGTCTTACCTCCTGTGGTACGGCAGCCTGGTTCTGCTGTGGTACGAGGGCAGACGCAGGAATGCTCTGTGAACGAGTATGTGGTACAGGAGTCGCTGGAGCAGAGACCGTCTTGGATGAAACCCGTTGTGCAGAAGGCTGAAAAACACAAATAGGCCTGTTAACAGCTGACAGCCTAAAAGGGTTTGGTCCGACAACAGACGTGCGATTTGGCAGGTCAATTATCAGGTACTTATTTGAAGAAAATGTGTGAAGTGATTTGCTCTACACACAAGGGAGGTTGCTCTAAAACGGACCACATAGGGAGATATAATACGCTGTGTTGCAGCAACAGTCATTTATTGTACTGTCAGCTTACTTTAGCAACCTTTTAAGAGACTGTGTCTGATTATTTTTTGAAACAGCAGCGATTACAGAAAATTCCATTTTATTCCACAAACGAAGTCTTAATTCTTTTAAAACGAGAGAGGTTGGCATCAGAAGCAAAACATACTCTGGAAGCGTCACTTTCTAAAGAAGCTAAAGGAGAAGCTTGGTGAGTCTAAAGCAGATGGGCAATTCCAGCATTATGGACGTAACATTTTCAGTCAAATCTTGAAATATATCAAATTAAATATATAATTAAATAAATAATTAAAATGCTCAAACTGGATGCAATAATGGAAAAGAGATGACTCTTCAAAGAACATAAAATAGTTATTTTATTTTAATTTTCATGAGGAATGTTCTTCTGAAAACAGCACTTATGACAAATCATGCTTTAAACTTAAAAATAAAGGCTTTAAAAACTTTGAGAGAGACCAACACATTTTAACATCAGAGCTATCAGTATGATAAAATATTTGGGGTTTTTTTTTCCATGGTAAGGCTGACATTTGCATGGAATTGCCCAAATCTAAAATCCTAGCTTTCTGTGTCAGGATCATATTTACTGTATTTAATTAGTAACCCACCAACAGACATGGTCCAGCTTCATTGTCCTGCACTAAAAAACAGTCTTTATCCTGATGTGACAGGGAGACACAAAAAGAGCTTGTGCTTTGGATCTGAGGTCTGAAGAAGCTGATATCTCCAGACTGTGCCCTGTCCATCAACACTGGAGAGCTGGTTCGACGACTGATGATGTGATGTAGACAGCGATCGAGATGAGACAAATCTGAACCGTCTTCCAAACTAGGGGAAGTACATGTGTAACAGGAGAGGAGAGATCAACTGAGGATGATATGGACATGGTTCTGGGAGATGTGTGGAGAGGGGAAAATGAGTTTTTTTGGGCTAGCGGTGATGGCATGTTTTGATCGTGTGTAGGAGAATGGCTTTTGTGTACTGGAGAGGGTGGGGTAATCTGAACTGGTATTGAACAAGGTATGGTCTTGGGGAAGGACGGAGTCACTTGAATTGGTGACGTTAAGTCTGGATGGGCTACTAATGATGGTTTTAGGGAAGACACAGATGATATGTGAACAGGAAAGGTAGACGGTGAAGGAACGTGACCTAAAGATTTTCGACCCCCTGATCTTACACCCAACAACAATGACATACAAGCCTGGCAGTGATGTGGATGGACTTCTGAGTTTCTTCTGAATGTCAGTGTTGTAGCTTGAGAATTCATATTCATCTGCTCTAAACTGTTTTCATGAACATTCATCGGTTCCTGATCGTCATGTGTAAATGACCCTGTGGAAGCATCTGCTTCGGGTTTGTTACAATATGCTTGATGGCGCAGCCTTTCTAAGAAATCTTGAAAGTCAGTTCTCCTCCGTAATGTGTCGAGGAACGAGGCGCTGCTACGTCTGGTCCCCTCCAGGGAAATACTGGCATGCCGCTGCGCATTCAGCCAAAATTAAATAAAAAACATTTTTATTTTAAATGATCGTCATAACGTAAATTACCAAGGGAGGAGAAGAACGGGACTTAAGATCCCAGTTGTCTGGTGTGTTTTGTAAACTGTACTGAAAGCATAAACTTACAAGTGGCTGCTGGTAAGAGCTTTGGTGTAGGTGAACTTGATGGAGTTGATGGAGACCTTGATGCATTAATCCGGGCACCTGCGATTGTGGTACCTGGTGCAGGGGAGCACTCGGCTGTTGCTGGATTCCCTGGAGCTGGTGAGGGCTGGGCTGCGGTTGGGTCCCTTGGAGAAGTTGCGGGACGCCTTGGTGTATTTGTACAAGAGGTTGTTGTTGAGGCAGCTGGGCCAGGAGTTGTGCTGGAGGGCTTAAGATCCTGTGGGTGGTGGACATGGTCTCCGCAAGGGACTGCTGGGAAATATTATCTTGGTTGCTCGAAGCCCCTGTTACCATTGAGCCTGCACTGCTGTCCGCTACAGGTTTTGGGACACAAAATATAAAGAGCATATTTAGTTTTAGTCATACAGGTTTGGAACCATCGCTTTAATAAAATGTATTATTTGATCTGCTGTATCTCTAATTGTTGCTGTTTCTCACGTGTAGCTGTAGTGGCACTGGTAGGGCCGCTGGAGATCAGCCCGACAGCTTCATTCTCCTCTGTTTCGGGCGGAAGTCTGGCCGCTGGTGGCGCTGTGGAGGGCACTTGAAGGAGATTCTGAGTCTCAGTTTTGGTGCCACTCTCGTCATTTTGTCTATTACGGGTCGAGTCGATCCTCTGTCGTCTCCATTTAATGAGAGCCACACGGTCACGGATAGACTTGCCAACTATCTTTACATCGCTCTCTAAGAAGAAGCCGGAATCTACCTGCAGTGAAGAAACCATTTTTACAAAGATTAACCGTTATCATTCAAAACATGCTTACACATCAGAGCTCTTCCTCAATCCACAGAGACTGAGCAACGCATTCTCTTTACCATTTCCTGGGCGACCGTTTCCGGGACGTCTGTTTCCAGGTCAAAGGTGAATTCGATAGCGCCGCTGTCTTTATACTTCCCCTTGAGTTTTTTCTGGTCTTCAACCCAAAGTCTCAAAGCAATGGAGGACTTTCTGCCATCGTCCTCTTCAGCCAGCTCTACCCGCACACCGGTGTCTTCCGCAAAGAAGGCATGGTTTAACAAATCCTTTATAGAATATCTGTTGGAGGAGAAAGAGCTGGTTTGTACACAGCTTAAACATGGCTTTTTTCTGGCTTTTATAGCCAGAAATTATAATCTATAAAAGTATTAAATATATTTATATATTTAAAAAAGTGCTACAGTACTAGTTGACAATCCATCTATCCAAATACACGCTCAGACAAACACATCAAACAAACACGTTGAACAACCAGAGGAGAGTGTATTGAGGAAAGATGCCATTAGCATTTAATCTTCTCTATGTTCTTGAACAGATCACATTACCGCAAAGGGAATTTACTGTAAAGGTTATCGCTTAAATAAACTCACAGACTTCCAGGAAAAAATGTTTGACCAAAATGCATGTAGTGCATGTGACATGAGCGGAGGCATTTGACCTTCATGGTCATGTGACTGAAAACTGTTCACCCGACAAACTCACCTTTCCTCCCAGCGATGGCATATACACTCGCCAATGATTTCTTTGATTTCTGGTACGATCACCTTGGTGAAACTGGCTGGTTTCACTCCCTGAGCAAAAAATTACACAAGAATCCAACACACACACAAATACTGAGCCAATGAACAAAACTGTAATATTAATGTTTGCTTATTGTTGCAGATCATGACATCATGTTCACAATGCAAAAGGAAAAAAGCAGTTTATTATTAAGAGTTTGACTTACACTAGTGACTTTACGATAGATTTGTGCTGCGTTTTGGCACTCGGAGTATGGATACTCAGATGTAGCCATTTCCAGCATACACATGCCAAACGCATACACATCCACTGCTTCATCATAATGTTCTTCATACATCTCAGGGGCCATAAACTCTGGAGTGCCTGAAAATGCCGCATAACAAGATATACTCATGTTTATCACAATACAAATGAAATATATAAAATAAAAAAGACATTCCGAGTTGTTACCTATAACGCTCTTGGCAAAGGATGTTCTCTTTAGTGTGGCCAGGCCAAGATCTCCAATCTTGACTGAGCCTGTAGGACCAGTGATGAAGATGTTGTCACACTTCAGGTCCCGGTGGATGATGGGAGGGGTCCTCGTATGGAGAAAGTGAAGTCCTTTCAGAATCTGTCTGCACCAGCTCCGCAAAACCTTTGGTTTCATTACCTTGAAGCGCTTCAGATACCTATGAACAGAATTTGGGAGTTTCATACCTTTTAATGAAAGTCAATAATATTTGTGAAACAGATGGTATCAAATGTTGCATGTCGTTTGTTGTCTGTGACTCACGTTTTTAGGGTTCCAGACGTCATCAGTTCTGTGACTAAAACAATGCACTTCTTTCCTTTAAGAGGAGATTCCCAAAAGTCATAGAAACGCACAATATTTGGATGCTGGAGACCTTTCAGCATCTCTGCCTCCTCTTTAAACCTCTGACGTTCTGCTTTGGACAGCTTACGATCCTGAGATTGAGTTACGGATGAAAACAAAAAAGGGCAGAATATCTGTGAATTTAATGCAATTTCCGCAGTAAAAAGTAAAAAGTCAAGAGGAAGATCAAAGGCAGGCGAGAGACTAGTACAAGCTTCCACTGTTAAAGCAAATTGAGCAACATGAAAGGCCCAACTCAAAGTGATGGATGCAGGATTAACATATTGCAGCTCTTTGATGAGAAAAAATTGATTTAAACAAAACAAATCTTTTTTGACTCAACCCTGCATCAATGTACAAACTGTAACATCACAGCAGCGGGGTGGAAACAGATGTGTGTGTGTGTAGCAATTACACAAACACGGCTACAGTCACAGTTGTTGGTGGTCCACGAGTGGATGTGTTACTATGATCCGAGGGCTGTGACCAAATCAATATCCTGGCATCTGCTTTGCCTCTGCTGTTAAATCTACTAAACGCTGACAGGGAGTATCTGTAACATCTCTGTCCCTCCGGACTATGCAATCGGTTCAATAAAACCCCCGAGATTCACTTCCACATTGCGATCTGATACCTCACATGAACTCCATGATGCATAGAAATCTCCTCCCAATCATCATATATTATCCAGGGTGTGGCACTACGAGATGGAGCTCGTTTGACGATAACTGGAGGACAGATCCATCTCATACAGCGCTGTCTGAAATATGAGGGAACTGTCGGGTGTTTTACAGTACATTAAACAGTCCATAAGGAATGTCTTTTAAAATAAGCTGAAGTCTCCAGAGGGTTATTGTTTGATGTCAGTAAAGCGCTCTCAGTACACTGTCTTCTTCACCTCGGCCGACCTGTAACTCTCTTTGTTTTTCCTTGCCCTCTCTCTCTTCCCTTGTTGCAGATTTGGAGGCCTTTGTCAGCATTTTTCAGCTTGCTGAATCCGCTGCACAACAGCTTAACTATACAGTAGGTGAGTAAAAATGCTACATTTAGTGTGCTTCTCATTACAGCCATGCAAATTTACTATAATAGATCAATCCAAACCACTGACACAGCATGAGGACTCCAGGAATCACAGCTGCTTAGTCACAAAGATGTGTGGCTTTATCTACACAGACAATTTGGTCATTAAAAACATGAGGTTTCTAGTTTACATCAGTACAAAATGAAGAAGCTATGACACTGTATATAAGAGGTAAGGGAATATAACAAAGGCACTGTTACATCATTTTAGCAGGCATAAGATCACATGACCAGACTCTGTCACATGACCTCCTATGCAGGAGGGACTGATCCTTTAGGGATTTAAGATTCCTGTTCTTCATTAGGTTGGTTTGTGTTGTTACCAGCCAGCCTTTCTAATGATAGTTCAGGGTTTTTAAATAAACACAGGTTTTAGCACTGAAGAAAATTACTCCCTGAACTGTAAAAGCAAACATGGCTTTTAATTTCACAAAAAGGAATAATCAAATTCGATTCGCATTTAATTCAGCATTCTAATGTGAATTTAGTGTTAAAAATTGTATCTCCACAAAAAAAACATGTTAAACAGAAATCTGATACAGTATAATGTACTAGAAAATCTGTGGTGATGATTCAATTTCTGTGATTTACAATAAATAGTGCTGATAACAGTTCTAAACAGACCACATCAGACGACCTGATCGGAAACATTTTGAATGCCAAACACAATCAGTCAGAAAAATAAAATGATATACTACACATTAACAGTTTTGACTTTAATTATGAATTGTTGATTTTAATGTTGGACAGACATACTGATGTCTGGGATCTGAGAGTTTAGCAACATTTAGAGAATTAAGAAAACAAACAATCTGAACCCATATAAAACCTATTTGGTTCTAAAGAAAAATTTTTCCTACTGCAAAGAACATCCACAAGGTTTTGTGGATGTTACAGGCGATTTATGGAACCATTCAGTCAAAAATGGTTCTTCTATGGCATTGTGAAGCATCATTATTTATAAGAGATAAAAATTAAAGACAAAAATATGTGGTGATAGTGCATGGCTCTTACCTGAAGTTCACACCAGGCCACCTCCACCCACGTCTCCGTGTCCAGGCCCTTATATACTGTTTTAAAGGACCCTCTGCCCAGCTCGATATCAAACTTTAGAAAGCGTCCACCTGGAGAGGTGGATACCGCCTTCATCCCGGCGTCCTCTTCGTTGTCGTTCTCGTCGCTACCAGCTTTCCCCACACTCCTGGCCGTTTCCGACGGTTCTGCATCTTGTTTTTGCTCGGCCTCGGTGGTCTCAGGCTCTTTGCAGAAGTTCTCGTTTACATCTTGACCATGTCCAACTGGACTCTCCGCGTCTGTGCCTCTCTGGACGCGTGCGCTCCGTGGATGCGCGCTTTTAATCGGACTGCTGCTGCTGTCGCACTCCGAAGCGTCGAGTTCTTGATCCTCCGACTCGGAGAACCACAAACTTCTGCGTATGAATCTCTGCCGAACCAGACCCCGGTAATCCGATAGAGGGTATGCGGTAGGATCACTGGCCCCTCTGTGTGGTGTATCAGCGGGGTCGTGGCCGTTTTCATAAATTACAGTCTTTTTTGAGGGAACTGCAAATCCCGGAGGCTGCTGCTGAGAACCAGATCCGGTCAGGTTCTCCATGATCCGTGTATCGCAGGACACTTATCTGTGACATTCAGCCGTGTCTACGGTCCTCTTTGAACGGATGCACCTGCAGCGACAGTCTGTACTGACGCAGTTTGGCATCATTTGAGGACCGAATGCAAAACTATTCGTTTACACGTAACAGCCAATGTTAATTATGATGGCATACTTATAAAAGTTAATCAAAAGAGCAAAGGAGAAACTGTAAGTACGAAATGCGCAAGAACATGAAGCACGAGGCGAGCTCCCTCAACTCCAGAGCACTGTACATTACAATCACAAATCCATGCATCAGATGTACTTTAACAATTGTATAATATATTTTTGTAAGTCCAGTATGAAACCAACATTAATATTTCTTTCTAACTCACCATTTGGGTGGTTGACAACGGTTGTCATGTTGACTAATCCGTCATAAAAGTGCGAAGTGCGCAGCTCTCTCTTATAATTGCTCCGGATGGCCCGCACTGAATTTTTTATTAAAGCATAACGCATTATCTCTTACACAGCAACATATCTGTTTATAAACGCTCGGTCAATAGATGTCAATGTCTGTAGGCGACATAAAATCCGGTGAGAAGCGTTGATCAGATTATTTGCTCACTGCGGCAGCGCTTTCCTCATCTCGGATAATACGGTGCCAACACCTCCCCGAAGGTTCCCCGCTCCTTGTGTGATAGTTGCGCAGGTTTCATACCGAGTTTAATGCACTTGTAACACGGACATCATGTAGCGCCTAGCAACAATGTGTGTCCAATAAAAGCTGTTTTTAGGCGGCACCCTTATCTTCCTTTGCGCAGGTCGTCACGGACCCCACGGACCGCTGGGTCCGCCCAAACCCTTACGTGACGTGACCGAGAGCTCGGCTGAAGGGCGGAACGGGGCGCATCGCTGCAGAAATGTGAGAAGTAGTTAGGTTTATTGTTTAGATAAGCATAAGTGTTACATTCGTGACAGTGATGAATTAAGTTTAATTTACTATTCGATGTCTTTTTACTGTGCGCACTGTAATTCTCCACTTTGGGTCCGCGTGACTCGGTTAAGGATGCTGAATATTTAATAGCCTACCATGAATGAATGTTGCATGACGATGCTTTTTTATCCTCTCCCCCTTCTCTCCTCATCTCCTCTCTTCCTGAAAGAAACTCTTCCACCTACTGGAGAGAGACGTGCATTTTCACTCTGCAATAACATTTACAGGAGCTATAACTAATTGTGTCTTGCGGACATCATTCATTGACAGATTGTAGATTTCACTACGAATAATCTCAAAGAAAAGATTTTTATTGTGTTGATGGTAAAGGCACTAAACAAACAGTGAAGTTCAGATATGTTAGACATTGCGTCACGAATATTTATAGACATCGCCAAGATGTCAGAAAAACTGCAACTAATTATTCTGTCATTAAGAGGCTAATTGACAGATTGGGCTCTTGCCAGAGTTGTTTTTTAAAAGTATTAATATTTTTGCAATTAAATTATGCAATTTGCAATTATATTGTTGTAACTTTAACCGTTCCTCAGGTGGACCACTTATGTTATTTTACTATTTACTTATTATTTCATGGTTGAATTCTAAGCTAATCATGACAAGCTATGATGAAGAGGTTTAAGACTAAGGTATATAAGGTAACAATTTTCATAACAATAAACATAAACTTTAAAAGTGTTAATGTTATTTAAAAAAGTAAAATAATAAATAAAAAAATGTAATAAAGTAAAATATCTCAAATTTTAAAAACTGCAGTACGGATATTGCATGTGTATGCTTAATATGTGCAGTGACAGTTATCAGGTTAAGTGATATACTTACCACATTAAGGTGGCACACACAGTTGAATGCACATTAAAATGTCTGTCTAATCCTTAAAATGAAAAAATAAATGGTTGAAACAAAATATTTCAAATCCTGCAGTATTTCTATGCAAGCACATTTGTGACATTCATGAACTATTTTTTCCACTGACACCCAAAAGATGCTCTTTAGACAATTTAAAATAAACCATTAAATTTAATTTACAAATCACCAGAAAACTGATATGGCCTGTCAGCTGGACCTCTGGACGAGAATTCTGAGAATTTTAATCACCACTAGATGGCAGCACAAACCCATGGTGGGGTCATATGGCTTCCTGTAAATATTCAATGACTCTGTTGCTATAGCAAACTCGCAGGCATTCACTTACGGCTATGACCCCATGAACAGTGTCCTTTTGTACTCCCAAAACCATGACAAACAAGCCTGTACCTAACGATTTTTATACATGAAGCTTAAGAACAAAATCTAATCTGAATAATAATAGACAGTATACAGTGATGAGATAACAGCATGTACTTTGCATTAGGTTGTAAACGTCTGGCGGGTAACTTTGTTGAAAGTATGAAGTCTACAGTGATTGGCAGATCGTTCGTTCGGCCCACTTTTCCTTTTATCGTCCATGAGCTCATAATGCAGCACAAACACTGAACTCGAGCCGACCGTTTACAGACTGGATACTAAGCAATGGCGACAGAAGCGATGGAGCTTAATGGAGATGCCAACAGAGGGAATTTGGCAGGGGTGAGTGATCTTTTAAACACACTGATTACTGTATAATAATCACAAAACGAAACATGCACACGCGCCAATGGGAGGTTAGGGTGGGATTTCATCCTACGGTCTGTAGACGATCTATGAAATCTTATCTATTGGGCTAGCCGGAAATATGTCAAACAAAACGGATTTTGGACAATGGGAAACAAAATGGAAAATGGACTATCGGATAGAAATGTTTTGTTTTCGTCTGCACGTGAAACAATTTGCGTGGATGCGTCAGAGACTGATACTGTGGTGTGTCCCGTCTCATACTATTACAAACTATATGGGTAACACTTTACAGTAAGGTTACATTTATTAACAGTAATTCATACATTAGCTAATATGAACTAACAATGAGCAATACACAGCGCTTATTTTATTTATCTATATGTTCAATTGTTCATTAATTGTGTATTAAGTCATGTTTATAATTTAAATATGTATTGTTAAACGTTAAATTGATAAATACAAATAATGCATTAATATTAAAATCAATAAATTATTGTAAAATTAAAAAATACATTTCCGTTTTCAATACACCCAATAGGCATAGGTCAGAAGTGGCAAAGAGTCTGTTTGGTGGTCAGCATGAAAGCTTACGTTTCACAAAAGCAGTTTAAAGTTTTTCAAAAAGTCTTTCATTCATTAGCCGGTTGTTTCGCTTCACTTGTTCCAAACTATGAGATCATCCACCCGTGCTAAACAAAGACTGACAGAGTTTTAGTATCAAGACAGACATGACAATGTTAAGCATGCAACTTTAAGGTTGTTCAGGACAGACACCTGTTCAAAATAAGATCGTAACTAAAGCGTGTATACTAAGCCTATCACAGTGTTGTCACTGTTTTATATATATATTAGTCATCCTAACGCAGGTCGATACAGTCATGATTAATGCAGCATAGGGTTTTCTAAGTTGTTCTTACACTTTCCAGTGGTGTTTGTGTGGGCCGTTGGAAAGACCACTAGTAGTCATACCACTAGCATTTTTTCTTTCCCCAGCAAACAACCTTAAACACCAATGTTTTAGACCCTGTGTGTTTAGGCAGATTGAAAGTTCAGGGATTTCCATGTGGCTGATCTCCATGCCAAGTGTGTAATACGCCTCCACCTGCTTTGAGATGATGTCATATTTGAGTAACACTACAGTCAATTGCAGCACTGTTTCTAATCCTAGTCCTTCTTATCTATAAATAGCCTTACAACAGAAGAAATAAATATACAAAAGCTTTGATAAACTAGTATGTAAATTTAAATCTAGTCTTAAAAAGTTAATAGTTAAGAAATAGTTTAAAAAACTTTACATCTTACAATACTGTACACATAGCAGTTCAGGGTGGAAAACTTTCCAGCTGTTTGTAAGAGCGCTACTGTGTGTTTTCATTTTAATGGCATAAACAACTAAACCCATAACCTATGATTCAATCCGAAATGGAAACTTAAAGATGAGGTAATGTTTACAAAAAGTGCAGTGTTTGGTGAGATAGAAAAGGGGTCGACTACACCTTTTTACTCCAACATTGGTTGAAACTGACACAGTTTAATTTACTTATTAAAAGGGGGTCAGCATCTATCATTAAGTATCATCTACTTTAATATTAGTTAAAGGGATAGTTCTTTCAAAAATAAAAGTTTGTTCACAATCATGTTGTTCAAAATAAAAGTGTATAAAATGTATAGATTAATTAATTAAAGATTAATAAATGCTGTAAAAAATATGTTGCTAACGTCAACAAATAAAGGGGTCATACTGTAAAGTAATGTTAATGCATTAACTAACGTCAACAAATGAAGGGGTCATACTGTAAAGTAATGTTAATGCATTAACTAACGTCAACAAATGAAGGGGTCATACTGTAAAGTGTCACTGACTGTATATAACACTTCATAGATCTACAGTGACAGAGATAGGAGACAAATGCTTAAAGCTGTCACAGATAGATAACTGGGTTGGTTTTGGACAGGAAGGGTGTTTTATAGATGTCAGCATCTGTGTACTGGGGTTGTTGTGATGTGGGAGTTTCGTACACTTTTTCGCAGCTCTCAGTGTGTGCACAAGCATCCTTCTGTTTGGCGGCTGGACTGAACTTTACCCAAAGTAAACACATCTCTGACAAGCCGGGAGAATATTTGAGTGCATGTCCAGTCTCAACCAAACAGGAGACACGCTTTCTGCCATTTCACAAAGTTTAGTCTGGAGGATTTTGTGTTGCCCAGCTGGTGAAAAAAACATGAAGAAGACTTAATAATAAGGAAAGAAAAGAGAGTCAGACAGACACACCTGCAGCCTGATCAGAATAGAGAAGAATAGTGAGAGACATTTGAAGCCTTTCCTTTAGCAGTCTCTGAATGGTACATATAATCACATGACTGTGGGTGCATTATTCAGTGTTACAGGACTCATGAACTATTTGGTCTCAAACTATTAGGTCTGATCATTCAAAAGGACAAGCAAGATTTCGAGAGTGTTTCTTGTCCTAGTCTGTTTTTGCAACATAAGCCAAATTTTCCATCGGTGGAGCTTAATAGCTAGTTATATTGTCTATATCAGTTACCTGATATTACATTAAAGCAATAATATGTAAAATCTTCACTTTAAAATATATAAAAAAAACAATAGCACAGTTTACTTACATTATCCTAAATGTTTCCAACAATGTTTGAATCCACAGACCGTCTCAAAAAACAGCGTCATGTCCGCGTTATCATCAGTTTCTGCTAGAGCTGCAAAATTACATATATTTGTACCTTTAAGTTATTAACTTAATACAAAATAGATGCAAAAAATAAATAGAAATAAATATGTGTGCAGCCTTGACCCCATAACTGTTTCTAGTAAACATGAAATCAAAAAAACCTGGAGTGACTTATTATTCTAAAACTCTAGTTGTAGTCTTTTTCTTTGTGTAGTGCATTTGACAAAGCCAGAATAATTATCCACTGTCTTCAATGCCCATGAGTGCCTTTAATTTCAGAAGAGATCAACTCGGAAAAACTTCCCAAAAAGATGCTTGAACTACACAAGAAAGAATTCAACAGAAAAAGCTTGGGGAAGTTAATCTGACATTTGTTGTTCTGTGGTGCAGAAGGTTTTTAAGACCTAACATCAGTGAACCCAGTGTCCCATAACCACTTGTGTTTTAAACGGAAGAAAGGAAATCATGTCAGGGTCACTCACCTCTTCCTCCGGTGTGGCACAAACACTTCACATCCTGAAGCAAAAACACAGAACACTTTCGGTTCCTTCTAAAACTTAGAACTGAGACTACAGATGACCCATAGTAGTCATCTAAACGATTATGAAAAATAGTAGTACTGCTGGACAAAAATCAAATCAGTTGTAACACAAAGAATTTACAATCTATACAGTGCTTGTAACCATAATATAAACCTGTCTGTGAAAACCCAGCTGAAATCATTTTTGATTTACTGTTTAAATCGTCCTATATAATGTAAAAAACATTGAGAAAAATTATAAATAATAATGAAACAAAATAAATAATCAAACAGAGTAAAGGGAAAATAAGTACTGTATTGGATACTGTATCTCAATCTATCGTATAATCCATAATTTATAGCAATAATCACACATAACCTTTTTTCATCATTTTTAGTTTTTTATGTTTTTATGACTTTGATGCTAATCTCATAATAAGATACTGAGACTTTAGCCTGGATTTCACAGATCTCACAATTACCATCTTTCATTGTCGTGGATGCAGTAACTGATGTCTCTCTTTATGTTTGGGTTTGTGTTCAGCCTTCTCAGTCGGGCCGCTTCTCCAGGAACACCCCCATGAACATGAACCATTACGCCAATAAGAAGAGCGCAGCGGAGAGCATGCTGGATATAGCGCTGCTGATGGCCAATGCCTCCCAGCTGAAAACCATTCTAGAGCTGGGTCCTGGTTTCTCCTTCTACATTCCTCTCATTACACTGATCAGCATCTCTCTCATCCTGCAGATCATTGTAGGAGTCTTGCTCATCTTCATAGGTGAGAAGAGTTTCATTTATTCAACCTGAGAATCCTGATTCAGCCTCACGCTACAGAATAACAAGACAGGAATAATTAAATACAGAAATGTTTGATGAATTCAAGGACAGGAAACAGAATCGACACTTCAAAAGAAACGTAGGAATTAGGATTGTTAAATTTTAATTTCACAAATAAATATCAATATGATTTCAATTTTTTGACACGTCATTACTCAGTCATTATTAAAGATATCTTGGTTATATTTTTTTTACAGAATGTTCTTTACATTACGTAGAATGATTTCATGTAGAAAACAGTAAGTCAAAAAAAAAAGACTTAAGCTGGGTTTTTACAGACACGGTCACATATCTGTGTAGAGAGAATTGAAATTCGCAAATTGCAAAAGATCATTAACTTTCAACACCTTGGTATTTCTTGGAGTGTGTTTACTTTCACTTTTGCTTTCACTTTTAGTGTAATATCTACAATAAGTCACACATTGGCAGAACCATACTGTGCAAATCATTCTGCATTATTTTTTTGCTAACTATGATTGAGTTGTTAATGAACTCGTCTGTTCTGAATAAGTAAATGAAATGTGTTAAGCTGTTCGTTATTGCTTTTGTTTACAGTGAAATGGAATCTCAATGACACAAGCAAACATTACATACTGAATCTTCTGGAGAACATTGTCACGGCTCTCGTCTTCATCATTGTTGTAGTAAATGTATTCATCACAGCATTTGGTGTCCAAAGACCAGACGAAAAGAAGGCGTGAAGCGTTTCCTTTCTAGTATGTACAACAAATGGACGTTTACTTTGTGATAGTCACAATAGGTGTCTTGAAGAAATTGTGTGCTGATTGTATAAATGATGTGTCTTATGTTCCTAAATACAGAAGTGTTTAGTTTTGTAGGTCAACAAGAGTTTATTATGGGTATTTGTGGATTTGCTGCTGATGAACCCAAATGTACTTTCAAAAATCTGATTATATATTATTATTATTATATAATTATGTATCATTATACGTTTTCTCCGTATGACACTTTGTGAAGTTGGATTTTATCCGTACATGAAGCAGTATAATATTTGTTCCCTGTTGCTCTTCAAATTTTTAGGAAGCGCCTTCACTTCTCTAAAAACCACTGTTTCTAGCAATCTTTAACTATCTGCCGTTTCCTCTGTCACAACTCTGTTTTCACTCAAAGGAACTCTGTAAGGTTTTAAAAATTCTGCAACAGTCATTCAATTTTACACACTACCCATCACATTTTATCTCCAGAAAATTACTTTTTTACAGTTGTACAATTAATGAACCAAATATTAAAATGGGAGTGAAAAATAGTTTGAGAACTTGTAGTGTGCTCATCTGACATCCTCACACCAAAAACGTATCAGACTGTACCAAAGAACTTTCATACTGCCTACCTGAGAGACTCTTTTATACATATAAAAGCTATAAACGTCAGATTTTGCATTTCAACTTTGTGTTCACAATAACTGTATTGCACTTTGTAAGTTGGTGATATTATGAATTGATTCAAGACTTCTGAATGATTGAGCACGTGCAGTAGACTGATATTACAGCGCCCTCTGCTGATAAAACTGTTAAACTACACACCTGTTTAAAAATCTTGTCGCCTTTATCATTAAATGCATATTTTCTGAATTTCTTAACTTTTCTTTGTATTTGGTGAGTTTTTATATTTGTTGTGATTAATTTCGATCAAATACTTTGTTTTCTTTAGTCTTTCATATTTTTATATTGAAATTTGTATAAATGATTAAACTTACAATTGTTTTTAAGTGTAACAATTATTTCAGGGAATTTGCTCTCAAACAAAAGCTATGACTGATTTATTGACAAAATCAATTGCAATATTTATTTATTAAGATTTTGAATACCTATGAATTGTGCTTAATGGTATTTATTTACAAAGGACAAAACCTATACAAAAACAAAGGCGACCAATCAAATTTATAACGAAATACATTAGAAGTATTTTTAAAGCATCCTTTTATTCTTTCATACACTTTTATATATTTATATATATTGTACATCTATTTTGTCAAAAATGTATTTATATAAATTACTAATCTGACAGTACTGTCGAATGTGCCCCAATAACACACTGATTATCTGGTTTCCACTGATCCTCTTAATTCATACAAATGTTACAAAACATATTCGTACAATTCCACTGCAAAAAAGGCCACAAGAGTTATTAGTAGACAAGCCAGTGCAAACATGCTGCTAGTATAAAAAAGACAAGATATATAAATGTGATTAAATATGAGATACCTGTTAAAGTATTTTGCCCACAAAAACACAAAACATATTAAATGGAAACAAACTTCTAATAGTCCTCAGGTTGTGCTTTATCTATATTCTATAGTGTCTTACATCTCAAATTATTCTGAATTATTAGTAAAGGCATAGTGAACTAAACCCTAATGGCTTTAGATTCTGTCTGTCTGTCTGGCAAAAATGTAAAAAATATTTATTACAGTATAAATGATATTTACATGAATTTAGCTTTGTAAATTACCAGAGCAACACAAAGTGTTAACTCAGTACTTGAGTAAAAATAGCTTGAATAGTTATTTACCAAATGGTAAATCTAAAAGCATTCGTTTCTGCTTTCATTGTTGCATGTACATTGCTATTATTTCAAATGAATTAAGATTGATTTTCTAAATTGTTTCATATTGCAGTTAAAACAAATGTAACGAGATTCCAGATTTAGTCACAAAACATTAAAATTAAATCTTTTAGAGTCTCTCCCACATCAATAATTACTTAATACACTACATTCAAATATATATTTTTAAAACCTGAAGTTGAGCTATTTTGTAATATTTTTATCTATATTCTTGTGTGATGTGTTGCTTAAAAGGCACCAAAACAATCCATCACTTTCCATCTTCCGTGTACCAGATGAGAACATCTCGCACTTTTCGACTAAGACCAAGGGCAGCCAGACCGAGAGCGCTGCTTGACCCCGACACCTCCCTGGACTCTAGAGTTTTCAGAATACATTGTTCAGAATGTTTGTTTAGGAATACGCTGTTTTGAAGAGGATATAAACACAAAGTCTGTCTGCTTACCACCGTAGTAATACAGAAGAGCAGCTCCAACGGCAGCGGTGAAGCAGCTTATGAAGAACACAGGACCTGAGCAATGGCAGAAAACAGTTAACATTTATGTATGTGTGTGTTTACTAGTAAAGGTCACAGAATAAAGGCTGTCTTACTTCGGTCATTTAGTACATATCTGTTTCTGGGATTTGTAATTGGAGCAACTCGATCACCAGCTTCTGAAAAGAAAAGCAAAATGCTTTTAAGACTTAATAGCAGCCTAACACAGATTTCAGAGATTGTGTAATTGTGTGGCAGGAAGCGGGTAAAATCCTAGTGCAAACCTCTAAGTCGGAGGCGTGTGGGTAAGCTGAAGTAAACGTCTTCCACATGGAGATGCAGTGCACGGTAAAACTCGCGACACGCCTCTTCTCCTTTCTCCTGCAGATGAGACAGCAGCTCTGCCACCCTGATGCATGTGGGCACATCTAAATCCCTAAACTAAAGTTTGGGAAAATCATTTAACCAAAAACATACTTGTCATCTGGTTTATCTCTATAGCTCATCTGCATAAATGTGTAACCATTACCTTCTTGGCTTCTTTGTCATTTAGTATCTGTGGGTAGATTCTGTTCAGTTGCAGGATGAGTTTATCCACCAGCTCGGTGTCCAAACGCCCATCAGTTTTCAAGAACTGGCAGTCTATCCGTAGCTGTTCATAGAAGCTCTCTGTCGGTTACAGATTACAGATGTTTAATAACATGAGATTGGGCATATAACTGGTAATACAACTTGTTACAGGATTTAATAAAAACAAGGCAGTAATGTGAAGATATGACTGACGTGAATGCGGTGCACATTTCGGCCACAAGGTGGAGCCACCCAATGCAAATTCCTTTTGAATCGAGACACTGGTAAGCAAGTCGTGTCAAACTAATTTTGCCGTCATTTCGTCTTGTTCTCAATTAGTGTATAACCGTTTATAAACCCAATAAACGGAGAATATTTAGTAGAGAAGACTTTAAGACTGGTGTAAGAAAACTAGTCAAAGCGTGTACATCGTGTACAGTAATCCAAAAAGTTTTACTCAAAAACTCAAAGTGCATTAACAAATATCTGTGGAGTATGGAGTATCTGTGCAAAGGCGCTATAAAATACGACTAAAAGGTTGATAACCTTTAGCGTGGCATTTCGATCTACTGTTGGTTTCACAGCATTGTTGTGCGTCATATTACGTAAGTATAGCTACAGATCACACGCGCATTATATTATTATCAGTTTTTTTTAGCGATACCAGAATGCGAAAACTTATGGATTACAATAACGATCAACTTTCATGAAGTTTAAAGTTATAATTTAGATTAAGAAGTGCATGACTGACCTCCCATTCTGAAGTCTCCTCTGCTGTCTGTTGTCTGAATACGCCCATGTTGTGTAGGGGCGGGGTTAAACTACCGGAAGTTCCGCTAAAGGCTTAAGAAAACTGTAGTTTGCGCAGCAATAAAGTTTATATATATATATATATATATATTTTTTTTTTCCCCCAAATATATACACCTATATGTACATATTTTTTAAATATATAGATATTATATATGATGTTTATGAAATATACATACAATAAAAGAAACTGTATATTACTATATAAAAATACAAACATTTATACAAAATATTAAGGAAATAATTACCATACTATAGTACAGTTTTATACTTGCACTACAGTAAGTTTTTGGCAGATGGATTACCATTTGTAATGCTATAGTTTTACTACAAATAACTATGGGCTAATGTGTTTTAGAAATACCATATTTTGAGGTAAATAAATTTTTAATTTTTGGAAGGGTAAATATAAAATACTCTTGTGTTTTAACCATATATAACGTACAACAAAGGCTACTCAAAATTAAGTTATATACATTAGTTTATTTTTTTTTCAAATGAGAAATGTTAAAAACAGACATGGACCTTTTCTGCATGTTGAACTACAGAGTATCAAGCACGAAATTTTTAAAAAGAAAAAAAACATCACAAGGTTGACATCAGCACTTTAAAAAATAAAACAGGCAGCATAGCTTACACTATACATGTACAAATTCAAGTAGAAATGCAAGAAAGAGGCAGCCCCAGTTAATATGCATATACATTTAGTCATTAATACTGAACTGATAGCCAGGATTATGAATAAATACAAACAAACGTGAGGTCATTCTGTACAAATGTGTAAAAATAAACTTAACACGATACATAAAGCTGATGAAGCGGTTTTCAGCAAATAGAAAACTATAGAAAAGATTCCAGAAATGGCACAAAATTGCACTTAATTTGTGTTCAGAAGAAAAGTGAAACTTTACAATGCCTTAAATTTCAAATGGCACAATTGTTCTGAGGCTGAAGTTTTCTGCTTGCTGAAATACAAAAAGAAAAGGTTACAAATAGGAAAATAATGACTAACAATGTCCACAGTCATTCTGACCGCCATCAGCAATCATTACTTCCTCAAAGGAATGTATGATTTCAACACACCCTACTAACACTTAAAACTGTTTTCCTATAGAAACAATCTGACAGGCTTTAACCTTCAGAAATTGTGCTTAATAACTATCCACACCATATCTGTAGTACGACTAAATAGCTAAAAAGCAGAAAATGTAAAACTATGGCTCTGAGAATGGTTCAGGAAAACAAAAACCTTTCCATAGCTGCATAAAAGGCACAAGAGGTTTTAGATGAGGGTTAGCCTTAATGTCTTAAAAGAAATATTGTATTGCATTGTAAAATACAAAAACGTTGACCTTGTTGCAGTATTTGGCAAATAAAGTAGAAAATAAATTCCAATTTGGAATTGATGTTTTGTATGTTGTAAATTTAACACATCTGTGACTCCAAACATTTCAGGAGCAATTCATTGACCTTTTAGTGGAGTGACACTATAGGTCTAGCAAGATAATGTTATAGTGTTTGGCTATTCTAAAGAACAGAAACAAATATATTTTTACCATATTTTTTCCTCCCTGGGTTATACACAGAACCTGGCAGTTATGCATTATGCAAAATACTATTAACAAAAAAATCTTATATTATTATTTTTTCAGTTAAATAAGTACAATTTGCAAAAACGGAAAAAATGTGCTAAGTATAGTGAAATGTGCATTTCACACATAATATTAACTAATGCACCAAAAGTGCACAAGTTACACAGAAAAAAACAAAGCAGAAACATATACCAAAAGATGAAGATTACCACAGTACAGACATAACAGTGAAATTAAATAGTATATCAACTGGTGGTAAATGGGTGTCACATCCAGGGAAAAAATTCTCTTTTCCATAATTGGACCAGGGACGCAATTGTGTATTCTGGACGCATAGAGTGAACAAACCATTTAAGTCTTCAAACCTAAAATAAAATTACTGCAAAATTAAAAACAAAAATCCATCAGAACTGTATTATCCATCAGGTATATTATTAAATATTATTTAAACAAGTCACATGGACACAGATGATGTAGATGTTACCGTGACAGTGATGGTCAACAATGAGACAGGTCAGACGCAGTGCACAGCAAAACATGAAACATTCATTTCTACCTGATGCAACGAACTGCAGGAAGCAGAGAACTAACATGCAAGTATTATGCGAGCAACAGACAGTCATGCACAGTGGCGTGAAGACAACACGTACAACATATATGTTATTATGATTGAATGCCTGAATGAAATAGTATGAATAGAAAAAAAATCTTGCAGCTGGAAAGTGTACTGCATTATCCACCTGCCTAAAATTTATCCATTAATTTTGCCTTTTTGCAAAATAAAAATCTACATTTAAACTCTATCTAGCCACCATCCTTAACCAACATTAATAAATTCTTCAGTTACAAAAAAACGTTTTCTTTATACAAATTTTTTTTTGTACTATCAGTTATACCCTTTAAGGTTGCGACCTGGATTCTAAGTCTCCTAGCAGACTCTGGAAGTCAGATCTCTGTTAGGATTACACAGACTTATTGCCACCGACACAGAGATTAACAGACTAGCTTGGTTTAACTCAATGACATTGAGTTCAGACAGAAAAGACAAAATTAGAACGTTCAGACATACTACGACAGGAGTCCTCAATCCTCGTTCCTAGATATCTGTATATTACGTTTATGTCCATGGTTCAATAAACCTTGTAATTTTCATGTGAACCATTCTGGATGGACGCTTTAGAGGATTGTGGACCCCTGCCTTTAGACAAGTATTTATAAAGTCATAAAAACACGTTGCACTGATGTGCTAGCACTGTTATCTCAGTAAAGGAGTGTTAGTTAGCATCATGCCTGTGAGTGACAGTTAGACACAAGTGTTAATCAGATCCAGTGTCACACAGAATTGTATACTTCTCGCTGCAGAAAACTACAGAGCTTCCAATGAGGCCATGTGGGTGTGGTCGGTTCTTACAGGAAAGTCTAGGACTTACGTGGGGGCTGGAAAACGAAGAGGGTCCTTTGCCACGCCCAGACGAAGTCTTGCCACGGCCACCTGGCCCCGCACCAGAACCTCGTCGGGCTTGCTCGTGGTCAAACTCCAGATCCTCCAGTCGCTGGGTGAGGGCCAATTTCTGTTGGATGGCCATACGCAGAAGCGAGTTCAAAGTTTTCTTCTCATCTTCCGCTGCAGCCAGCTGCCGTTGCATGTCATCCAACTGCATTACATACTCATCGCATCTATAGAAGAAAAGATAGATAGAATAAGAGATAGAATGAGAAAGGTTGAATGCCAGATTATCTCCGGACTTCTCCGGGTATAGGCAGAGAATGCTAGAAGAGATGTGACTTTCAGTTATGTTCTCAGCACTACCTGGTGGCAAACATGGCCCTGAGAGAAGAGAAAGTTGCAGCATCCTCCTTAAGTGCTTTCAGCTCGTTCCTAAGCTTCATCATGGTCTCGGTAACCATAGCCTTTTCATTCTCATATTTGCTCTTCAAGTTAGCCAGGGCCACCTCAGCTGTCTGCAAATGGTTCAGAACAATACCAAAGTTCAGAAAAAACAGTGGTTCCTAGTGGACTTCCAACATTGCACATTTTGGATGTCTCCTTAATTAAACAAACTGATTGGTAAGGTACTCCAAGATCTAAGATGGATGTGTGAGATGAGGAGACATCCAAAAATGTGTGTGTACTGTTGGGAACCCCCAGGAACAGGATTAGGAATAACTGATATGCGAGATGCCAAAGATACAGCGAGCTAATCTCTCTTATTCTCACCTGTTTGTTGGCCTTGAGGACTGTCCTCAGCGTGGCAATCTGTTCTCTCTTAGTGCTCAGTAGGGACTTGAGCTTCAAAATCTCTTCCATGCACGCAGCTTGGTCTTTATCCGCTACAGCGGCCAACTCTAGAGAGGCAACTCTTTGCCTGGACAGCTCTGTGGTACGGTCCACTGCCGTCTGCAAATGACGGATCTGATCCCGAATTATTGCTACCAAGTTGTAGATGTCCATTGGTTCAGGACGTGGGTCTTCTCTGCTTGGTTTACCAGAAGTAGAGTTATCTGCGGTTCTGGAGTTATTTTCGGGTGGCTGAGCCATGCTATTGTTAGTTTGTGTCAATGCAGATGGTCTATCTTTAACTTCAGTTTTGTTTCCTTTACCCTCTTTGTAAAAATCAAGCATAACACGATTTGGGGTTTCGTTGTTGCACATGCAAACATGGTGGTAGAGGTTTGCAAGCTCTTCGCTAAAAGCGACAAGTTCATCCTGGGCAACGCTAAGACTCCCTTCCGTTTCGCCCGCAACTGCGCTCACTTCCTTCAGTTCCTTTTGCAACCGAGCGACCTGGTCACGATCTGCACGGCTGCTGCCCTCCAGCTGAGATACCTGGATACTGAGGTCACGTACCTGTCCCTCCAGCCGTGCCCGTACCTCCTCGTGCTCCGCTTTCATCTAGAAGAGTCATGCGTGAATGTAACAATACCAACAAAAATCACAATGTACCAGCAAAAGTATATCGCTTAGCCCCATGCTTACCTCATCATGCTCCGACTTCAATGTTTTAAGCTCCTCCCTCAGGTCACCTGCCTCTCCTATGGCTACCTCATACTTGCAGCGCAGTATTTCTGGACCGTTGATATCCAGCTCATAATAATCAACATCATTGTCCTCTCGACTGTCCCGCTCTCGTTCACTGTCAAGGGCCGACTGACGCTCCTTGCCTGCCTGCAGTCTCCTCATGACCCCCAAATCATCACTGAGTCTCGTCATAGCTTCTTGCTGTTCAGCTAATGCTCCTCGTGCCTGCTCCAACTGCTTTTGAGAATCCTGAAGAGTGGTAAGCAAAGCCACCTTTTCCCGCTCAACCTGAAATAGAAGGAAGATATAATTTGACAAAAAATTTTATGACGCATGGTTCGTAGTTTTAGTTGCTGCATTACTGACAAAAATAATCATACCTGTAAAAGCTGTTGCTTGAGTTTCTGGATCTCAGAGATGTTCAGCTCGCTCAACAAGTCATCCACCAGACTTGGTGCTGGACGGAAGTTTTCACCCCTCTTGGGAGTGGACAATTTGTTATGTTCATCATCACCAACTTTAGCGAAACCATTTTCATATGTCAGAATTGCATCATCGTTATTAGGTTCGTCGGTACTCAGTTTGAATCCGTCCAATGAGCTGGCGAGGAGGGAGTCTCCCAGGGTCATGTGATGTGTCAACTCTTTTCTAAGGGCTGCTTTCTGCTCCCGCTCTGTCTTTACGGTTTCTAGTGCTTCCGTTAGCTGACGCTCAGCTATCTCACGTAACCGAACGGCGTCTTCCAGCTGGCTGTTTAAGTACTGTACTTCCTCTTCCAACCGGCGATTCTCATGCTTGAGTCCCTCAAATTCAACCTTTTGAAGATTTTTGAGATACAGAAGATTGTAAGATGCACAAAGAAAACACAATAATCTGTAAACCAGTTGGTCATTTGGAATGATTTGAGGAATGATTGATGCTTCTAACCTGACCCTGTTTGAGGGTAGAGACTTGTTTCTGTAGGCTGATGTTCTCTTCCTCCAATTCGGAGTAGTCCTGCAGCAGACGAGACTCTCGGATCTTGTACTCTCGGATGTCATCACGCAGACTGGTCCGTTGTAGCTCAACCACCTCATTATTCTAAAGTACAGAACAAATAGCTATTGAATTAGATGGAGCATCTATATTTTTGTACCTATTTAGTATTTTATTAGGGAGGAAACTGTGGCACTGAAAAATTACATTTATTTTTTTTGCCCTATTTATATATACGTTAAAAATATATAAACATCAAACCTCTCTTAGCTCCAGTGCGAGGGTGGCCAGGCGATCGTTCTCCGCTTGCATGCTGGTGAGACTGTTTTTCGTTTGCCGCAGGTCAGCCTGGAGTTCCTGCATTCTCTGCTCATAATACGCCTCTTTAGATGCCGACTCCAGCATAAGAGATTCTTCCCTGCTCTCGCCATCTGCAGCCACCTTTCTGTGGGTGGAGTGAACCTGACCATACGCCTGTGTTGACAAGATCATGGAGAGACAAGTTACATTATGGCTACAAACATGACAACAATGGGGTTTGGAAATGAGTGAGGTGTTAAAGTTAAATTTCTAAGCAGTGGAGATTTATGATGCCATAGAAAAACCATTATTGACCCCATAAAGAACGTTCAATCGCCGAAGAACCTTTGGACACAAAGATTCTTTAGGAAACCAAAAAGGTGCTTCTATGGCATCACTGTGTTTGAAATAAACTTGGAATAATCTAAGTACACAAATGAAAAAAATATCTAACACTGTGCAAGTGTTTTTTGGATATTTTATTGCAAAAACCATATATTGTATTACACCACATATTGTGCATTTAACATATTAAAACTATATAGCAGAAACAGAATAGTCTATTATAAAAATAAAAAACAGCTGAACATAATCTAAAAGTAGGTAGACAGCTATCCTAACTATTTATCAAGAAACAGATTGATGCGTTTCATCAAGTACATTCGAGTAATTTAATAGTGATGTCATCTAGTAACAAGTGGGTAATACTCATAGCTCTGTTAAACACCAAATGCAGCACAGGAAATGCAAATAGGCCATTGAAGCCAAATCTCAGGATTCCCACAGGAAGTTGACAACAACTATTACAAATCAACCTAAATACAGCAGAGATGCTTTACTTCCAAATAATGATGTAACCAGCAAGACACAAAACTGGCTGAAATCTGTCCAAGTGAGCTTTGTACTGACTTGGTTCCTCTCTTTCTCACCCTGCTCAATCAAATGTGCTAGTTTAAATGATGTCATTGACATTCTGCAGTCTGGAAATGTCACACACACACACACACACAGCACCATGGCAGCCTAAACTACAAATGCTAACAACTCCATCAGTGCTGGTGGCCAGACTGAATGGATAATAGAAAGGCATGCTGGGTTTACTGACATTTACATTTATACATTTAGCAGACACTTTGATTCAAAGTGACATATAACTGACATAACACATAAACAGGGGGATTTAAGAGATTTATACATGCATTGTTTATTGACTTGAATTAGTTAAAAAAGATTGAAACAATGGCATTACTAAGACTCCTCATGCCACAGCAGCTGCTTCTAGATCTGACAGCTGTACAAGAGTCACCTTGGGTGGCCAGTACATTTCTTTAAAACCTTATTCTGACTCTGGAACAGAACTTGTTTAGTTAAAAACCAAGATTACATTAAGAATATCTACAGTGTTTTACACTCTAATACGACTGTAAATACTGTATGTTTCTGTGTAGAACTAGAAGTTCTCGTTAAGGCTCTGCTTAAAGGGATTGTTCTCTCAAAAATAAAATTTCTGATGTTTAATTCCATCATTTATTTACCCTCATGTCATGCAATACCTGTATATGACTCTTGAAAGAAAATATTTTGCTAAATCTCTCAGTGGTTTAGTGTCAATGTAAATCAGTGTTTACCAACATTCTTTAATATCTTCTATTGTGTTCTGCAGAAGAAAGAATGTCATTAAATAACATACATGTGAATTAATATGAAAAGAATTTTAATTTGCTTTTAAAATGTACTTAAGGTGCATTTGCCATTGTCTCTGCATTACTAATACTGAGATAAGGACTAGTTAGATGCATTTTACTGTTGAAGTACAAGCCTTAACATGAGAGAGGTTAAGGTGTGACATTGGGCTGCAGGACATTTTACATACTAACTTTAACTGTCAGCAAATCGTCAATATCGAACAACAACAAAATTGCTTGCCAATGAGATTTAGAAACAAAACACGCTTTTTGGTCAGTGTGAAAGAACAAACTGACATAAACCTCAGTTGTTCCAGTGAAATGCTTTCTCCGGGAAATCTAACTTTTTGTTTAAACAAGAAAACTTTAGGTTAATGACTCATTCATACATAAATATCACTTGATAATTACAGTTAATGCCAATAATGTTTGAAAATCTTAAACTCTTAGAAACGTTTTTAACATGCACCTTAGATCTGCCTAAGACTTCTGCAAACGGTACTGTATGCGTAATATAACACTTGAGAACATGTTTAATCATACAAAGCTGCAATCGTGATAAAAGACTGTTACATTTTTTTCTGTTCCTTTAAGAAACCTCAAATATTTACACTTCTGCTTCTTTAAATAGTCTCTAGCCATACATTGTAACCAACAGCAAGACTATGAAAGGGTTTTATCAACTGTGTGGTGAAGAGGTCCACCCCATCACAGCTGTGGACCTACTAAACTGCTAGAAACACCTCCCCCACATTGGTGGAGACTAAATTTTACCCTTCTTTGTCATTTTACACCCCTTTCTACTGGCCTGCATGGCTGACCGGGCATTTCGGCCATAAACTCCAAACTGAACACAATTCTGAGGACTTGCGTACATAAATGTGAGAAGCCCCTGAGGTTAGCCAGGGTGTTTATTTGACATATGACCTCGATGGGCTACTTACACCTTCAAAGCCCTCGACAAGCCGGTAAAATTCCAACACATTCAACTTAAAAGGAATAACACAAATTTTTGTTCAGATTTAGGAACAGGACAGCTGTGTCAAAGGAAAACACAATTTGTTCTCGTTACAGTCTCAATATCTTATTGTAGGTGTGTATGTGTACATACGAGTTAAAAATGACTGAGAATGTGTATTAGGACTTTCACAATATCAGATTTTCACTACACATTCTCATAGCCAAAAGAATTCACAATGACAATATTATCGTGACATCCATTGAAATGTTTCTAAAAAAGACATAATTGAAGCTATCAATCTAATTGATGCCAATTCATTCTTAATTTCGTGTTTTCTCCTTTTTGGCCAATGAATCACACTCCAAATATGAGAGTATGAAGGCGGAGAGAGAGAGTTTGTAACCATTGTGGCTCTTAGGGCAATATTTCAAATAGGTGCTGAATTATTTACTGATTTTTCACTATGTGCAGAATGTAGATAGTCGTGTTTTTTTTAATACTGTCAATACCAACATCACTAGTGTGAATGTGCTTAGCACAGAAGTACACAGGTGAGCTTAAACAGCAAAGCAGATCTGATGTACATCAGGGTGGTGGAGGGATTATCTTGGCTCCTGGATTCACCTCGTCTAATCCTGCATGTCTGAGCCTCACTTGCTACACCTGTATTTAAAGTGTACGTGTCAACCACACCACGAGAAGGTATCTAATGTCTCATTTCATCTCTGTGTGTCACGTGTAAAGTAGCAGGCTTCCAAACCTGTGTTGAATCCTGCATGCTCAATCTTTGCATTCACATACACATGCTGATACAACATATGAACGCATGTTAAAGTCACTTTGGATAAAAGCATCTGTCGAATGTGTAAATGCAAACATTAGTATGTCATTCCACCATCTACAATAAAATCACAACACGGTATAAAAGAATCAACCTTATGCTTAAATATAGAATGTGAAGTGCCTGATGTGCCACAGTTTATCTAATCAGAAGTAAAAGTCGGACCAATCCATTCACAAATTTCTTTACACATGACTCATGGAAGATAATCCGTCTCCTAATCTGCTTGATCTCATCTATTGTGACCTACAGAAGTCATTGATAGCTTCAAATGGTACACAAACGCACCAATTTGAATGATACACAGATATTAATAAACAGAAAGAGTTTAGCAGCATTCAGCTGAAGGCAACACTGCTAGCTGTGTAGTGGACATGAGTCAAGATGAAGGAGCTTTTTTTAGCCTGATTTCCTCTCAGATCTCCTTACCGCCATGACGAAGTCTTCGCCCTTTATTTAGATTCAGACGGCAAAGATTAGAGAAGGAAGTGTATACAGACCTGATGATACAAGTATTAGATTAACCAAAATCCTAACAATCATGTCTGAGCTTTGCGATGATTGTTATGTATACTTATGTTGAAAAGAGAGGAAAAGGAGAAAGAGTCGAGGATGCTACTTTTCAAAACTAAACTAACAGAAACTTTACTTAAACTTTAGTAGCTATTTTAGTAGATATTACATCAACAATAGGACTAGTTCTGACTAATAAAGTCACTTCTTGTTTCACTTCTCATCGTTTCACTACTTTAAGCCTCATATCAACATCACATTTTACGTGTATGTGTGGACATAAAGAACATCATAAAAAGTAAATGTATTCATTATTTTACACACATTCATCAGTCAAGTAGTAGTAAAACTAAACATCCTGCATTGCCCTAGATAACAGGAAGGATATCCTGCGGTCTTTCTTAAGATTACTCTGGTGGATGAAAACAAACAATGTTTTAAAATGTGAAAAAATAACTATTTTACACCGTTTATACATCTGAAGCATCCGTGTACAGATATTAATATATGAATTGTATGTGATCTGTATTGTTTTTAGGGGTCATTTTTAAACGACAGATGACCACTTTTGTAAACGCCATAAAGATAATGTTAAAACTTTGTCAGATTTATCGATTTTGCTACATTGATCTTTTATAACACTTCTTATATCCAGACAACATAACACTTGAATCCAGAGATAGAAAGTGAAAAGAGCAAAACAATGACATTAAATTCGCAACGATGTAACAATGGGTGGAGTGCACGCAGACTGTTACTGTTTCTTTTTGTTGCGCAAATAAAAATGCTACATTCTCAGAACAAATTGTAACATTTTAATTTGTTTCTGTATCATTTCTTCTCACCTCTCGAAGTTGTTCCAGCTCTTGTCTGACGGCCTCATATTCGCTCTCGATTTCGTCACAGCGTTGTTTCAACTGCTGGTTCTCCTCCAGCACCACCAGCCCGTACTCCGCCGCCTGGATCTTCTCCCGGGTCGTCTCGCCCAGTTCCCGGGACAGGCGCTCGATCTCAGCACGGAGCCAGTTAGGCCCGGCTTCTGTAACCAGTTGCGCCTCAGGATAGCCATCTTCATCCCCAGACATGTTGCCCTTTAACCGGCAAAGTCTAATGAAGACGATAACGGACCCAGCCCGTTAATTCCTCAAGCTCAACCATTCAAATCACATGTAAATATATCCAATATGACGTGCAAACAGTTTGTTGGATGCACCGTGACTAAAGTTATAATTTAAAATCCAATCTTATAAATGTATTCTCCATGTTTTAGTGCATAGCTCCATGATTTTCCGTTGTTCAGATGTCATTCCTGAGATTAGGAGGGGAAGTCAGTACGCCGTGAGATCATTCAGCAAGAATACGAAGTGATTTTTCAAATGTTTTGTGGGTAGCGTAGTTTCATTCACAACACGGATGAGCAGTGTGGCTGTTTCATGAATACAATACCCACAATGCAGTGCGTTCTGTACACGAAGACGGTTCTCTCTTGCTGTAAATCAGATACACAGATGGGACTATAAGGCCAGACTGAGTTTAAATGTTGCTCAATGATTCCACCTGCTGGTAATATTCTGAAAGTGTTTTAAATGGTAAGTATACGGTACTGTGAAATTAATTTGATTTGGTCTGCATTGTGTTTGAAAGTGGACTTTCTGTTTTTCCCTGTATTTTGTTTGCATGTTGCAATGAAACAACGCATGACACACATGATCTTTTAAACTCAAATTCAGAGGGCTTTAATCAATCACATGTTGAGATTCAGAGAAAAATGAGAGGAAGTGCTTGTTGTAGATTCAAAATTCAGATGTTACAACATGTTTCAGTGACACTGATGAACCATCTCTCATTTACTCACAAAAAACATGTTTTAAAAAAACAAAATATTGGTTCATCTCAAAATTACAGGGAGCATACAGTACCGTTTTACACACTTTAAGACAACAATGAATTACTTCACTGAACCACCCTAAAAACATTCTTGTTACAGTTTAATTGTTGATATATATGAGACTACACTAATACTAAATTGTTTTGGAAACCCATAAAATCCATCTCTGCCCATTTTCATAGCCACACAATAACAATATAAAAAGTATTGAAATATAATATTACACACAGTATCACTTTTTGGTGATAATGATGATATTTCATCCTTGAGTTTAACCTGCTGTTGAGTTAGAAAAGTGACCCAGTGTGTGTATTTGTATTTATTTGCGATAGTAAACAAAAACTAACTGAATAAACTGACACCATGTTTTTCACATTACTAATAGACAGGTCATTCACAGTGAACAAGTGGGAGGGGCCACAATCTTAAATGAGGGGTCATGTGACACTGTGTTTGTGGAGCTGTTTAATTTGGGCTAATAGTGGGCGGGGCGAAGTGATCTCATTTGGCATTGGCCGAGCTGCTGAGCATCTTCCTGACCGTCTGTGCGATAGAGTCACGGTCGATGCCATAGATTTTAAGCAGGTCAGACATTTTGCCGCTGCGGGGAACGTGAGTGACAGCCAGGCGCTGCAAAGTGAAGCTGGGCTCATTCACGATAGCAGAGCACACCGCCTCTCCCAGTCCACCTGTGGAATTATAGGGAGAAAATAAGGAAGATTAAAGGTGCTTTAAATGTTTTTTTCCTTTATTTGAAATAAATCAAAAGCAGCCCACATCAGAAACATTATCTGCCCATGAATCCCAGTGCATTTCTGTCATTTTAGAACTACTGTAATTACAGTTTCAGATGATCTGTCAATCTCATAATTACACGTTGGACACCAGTAATTTCTGATTTTTAAGCTTATTTGGTTAAAAGCTTTTCATACTTAACCTGTACACTTTATCATACATTTACTAAAAACATCTCTCTGTTCTTATTTATTTTAATTATGCATCAGTTGATGTTTGATCTTCTGCCCTGTGTTAAGTAAATCCTTTTTTAATAAAGATCTCTTGTTGTCCCTGCATGCCCCTGCTTTCAGCATTGATATAATTATATGTTCTCTCTGACCGTTTCTATCCTTTTTCCTTCCCCTTGGGCAAAGAGATGCTTGCTATCAGAATGATTTTGTGTATCTCTCTCTCTCTCTCTCTCTCTCTCTCTCTCTCTCTCTCTCTCTCTCTGGCACGCAGGCAGTAATGCCAGGTCCAGGGCTGTCTGCATTATCTAGGTCACAACAGGCCCTGCGGGCATACGTCTGCTTAAGGAGATCTGACAGCCTTTTGCTTCTCGCTGTCTGTTTTTCCCCTGAATGAACAGAATGTGACATGGGCAAAAAAAATCAACCTATTATGATAACACAACACTCTCTAATCCAATGACAATTTGCCAACACATCATATTTCTTCCAAGCAGCCAATCAGAGACCTGGTAGCACTCGAAGGCCCTTACAGACCGCTGCTGGACATTCATCCATGCTTAAATGTGTGTTTAATCTGAAGAGATAATGTCCTTTGAGCTTAAAACCCACCCTCATAATAGTGATCCTCGACCGTGATGACACGACCCCTGGTGGCACGCACATGGTCGATGATGGTTTTGGCATCCAGAGGTTTGATTGTGAATAGATCGATCACTCTGATGTGGATCCTCTCTGGAAAATGAAGTACGAAACACACATTAGATGATGAGTGCATGGTAATCATATTGCTTTCTGGCACAAAAACAATGAGAATTATTTGGGTGCAAAGTTATGATTGTTTACTAAGACTAAAACGTTTAAACATTTTTGTTATGAAAATCAAATATAGGCCTCAATATTATTTGAATAAATTAAACTTAACTAAAAATAAATAAAAACATTACTAAAACTAAAACTTGAATAAAAATAAATGAGACTTATATAGCAATATAAAAACAACCAAATAAAGTAATAAATAAACAACATAACAACAACATTGCACATATTGAAAAAAATAAATGCTAATATTGCAAATATTGAAAGTAAGCACAACAGTGTGTACATATATATATATATATATATATATATATATATATATATATATATATATATATATATATATATATATATATATATATATATATATATATATATATATATATATATATATATATATGTATATGTACAATTAATCTGTTTGTGTTTCTGTTTGTGTTTCATAATATGTTGGACCTTTTTTGAGTTGCTCGACTGCAGCCAGAGCTTCATGCAGGGTCACTCCTGCTCCGATCACTGTGACCTGATCCTCTTTACTCTGGTGAACCACCTGGTAAAGTAATAATACATACACTGTACTATATTAATAATGCAGTATAGACAAACAAGTATAGACATTTATCATTAAGTTACTATTGATTTGTCTTAATCTGACAAATATTTCAATACACCTATACAGTAAAATATTCTAACATTGTATATTTTAAACCGTTTTACCTTCAGCTGGCCAACATGGAAGTCTTCATTGGTGTTGTAAATGACTGCTGTCTCTGTACGGGTGGTCCGAATGTAGCAAATTCCCTGAATGAATGAAAAACACAGAACAAAATGATGCGAATTTAATTAAATGGAATTTTAACCACAATTTTAACTGCATAAATGTTATTTTTTTTCTTTCATAGCGATTTTGTATTTTGATTTGAAATTGCCTTAAGACTTTTTTGTAAACTATGTGCACCAAAATAAATGTCAATATCATAATAACCTAACAATATCATATCAAAATAAAATAACACTACAATATACAATATAGCCACAAGTCGCAATTATCAGGGTTCAAGATAGTTTAGAAAAATGGTCTCTACTAAACAATTTTAAAGAACAGACCTTGTGGATATTGTAGATACAGTCACATATGAAAAGAATTATTTGTGAGATGTTGGAAAAAAGGTTATTTAAACTATTAACATTTAAGGTTTTTTTTTTTTGAAAAAAACATTTGTGATGAAAACACATCAAATGGCATTGTGTATTCATAAAAGTGAATAAAGCAGAAACCTTTGTGTTGGCTGCGAGCTCCACAGCTTTTTCAGTAGACACAGCGTCACTGGGGTAGAAGATGGTGGCGGTGGGGAGGGCTCTAAAAATAGCCATGTCTTCCAGCCCCATGTGAGCTGGTCCATACTCTCCTGTAATACAAACATCAGCCACATACTTGTACTATTAATTTAGCCTGTTAAAAGCAGGTGAACACACATGCCAACAGTCAAGCAGATAGACATGCAGGTAGGTGTACAGACAAAAAACCAATAGACAACATGGCATGCAGTGTACCTGTGCTAACAGAAAGGACGCCTGGTCACACGGAGACGTCCAGGATACACAGGGGAAGGGTGAGAGGAAGAAGGGGAAGAGTGCTAAACCACCTCCAGACATCCACGAGAGCAAAACACACATTAGAAAGACAGGTTTAGGAAAAGGGGTGAATTGCTAAAAAATGATTAAAAGTTCAGAGGAGAATTGGGTGGTGCTGGAAAGTGGGTGGGGCTTTAGAGGAGGAATTTGATTGGTGATGGGCACCCGTCTATAGTCACACATTTATATTTACATTTATTATGAAAGACTTTTTACCAGCTGACAGGCCGCAGTAGGAACCACAGAGATTTATGTTGCTTTCAGTGATGGCAGCCATGCGGAGCTGGTCGTATGCACGGCTAAAAAAGGTTGCCAAGCCGCTGGCGAACACAATGTTTCGCTCACGTGCGGCACAGCCCGTGGCAACACTGACCTATTGAAGAGAGATACATGACAACAGAGTTTGACTGTAGGGTGTAATATACTAGGAAAGATGGATCTGATGAACAGGAACTTTTATCCTTCATATAAGAGGAATTATAACACACAGCTTTTGCTATCATTTCCTGTTTCCTGTCTGGAATCCTCTGCATGCAGTTTATCATCTAACACAGTCACAGTATTTACTGTACCACATATGACAGATTCATATTTGTAATTTATCCTGAAACTGTTAACAACGTGAGTTTATACACCATTCATGGGTTTACATTTTAAAGTATATTTTTATGCTGCTTAATATACAGATTCAATTTATAGCACTTCTTGTTCATTTACATTTACATTTAGGCATTTAGCTGACGCTTTTATCCAAAGTGACTTACAAATATTAGGAGACAAATCTTGTAAAACCAATGAAAGACCTTTTTTATGATATTTTCTCATGCAGAGAGGGTTTTTCTGCAGGGCTTCACGGGTGAGGCTCTGCAGAAGGGTGCGGTGCAAAATGAAGCGTAAGTGGGTCACATCCTCACTGCTGCATTATGGATAGAGATCCATGTATTATGCAACTAACCAGCAGCTTCAACATCGTGAGGGACATTTTATGTGGTTGATTCAGATTTATCACATGATGTTTCAATCACTTAATTAGTTTAATGTGCAGATGTCTGATTTAGTTTAATCAATTAATACTGAAATATTAATGTTGGAACAAAATAGTCATTTAATCTAGGAAATCAACAACAGTTTAATCTCTTTAAACTAAATATAAAACATATTAATTTTGTGTTTAAAGAAAATGTTTGTGTTATTTGTTTAACTTATTCTAAAAAGGAGCAAGGCAGCATTTTTAAAAGATTAAGGTCTTTCCTACCATGTTCTGCTCTGCACTATAGCACTCGATGAAGCGGTTTGGATGTTCATTTTTAAAGATTTCCGAGTAGGTGTAATTTTTGGTGTCGACGTCCATCGCCACCAGTCGCTCATTGTAACGTCCCAGCTTGGCAATTGCCATTCCGTACGCTTTACAGGTTGCAATCTGTAGATGAGAAATGTTATAAAGAGAGACGTTATTGATGTTATCTGTGCATCAATAAATCCATCCATTAACCTCGACCTCTCACCTTCTCTCCAGGTTTGTAGTTGGGAGCGCTGGGCATGCGAATGTTGCGCAGACTGACAGGTGGAGCATCCTCGATGGGTGCAGACGGGTACATTCGCTTGCTGCTGCTGAGGACGCGGCTTTGGAGGTCTCTCATTACGCTCTCGGCCATGTCTTTGGACAGAACCTTGGCGTGCCATCCCATCTTATCTTCTGCCACTGCGGACAGATGATTTATGAAGAGGATATTCACACACTTTATATATTAGAAAATTATGGAAAGACTGAAATACACCTGGAATGCCTTTGCCCTTGATGGTCTTGGCGATGATGGCGGTGGGTTGATGACGTGGTTGGCTCAAGGCTTTACATAGCTCTTCCACACTATGACCATCTACAATGATGGCATGCCATCTGCAAACAAACACTGTTAGTATATATACATTCAAGGCAGCATAAAGTGCTACAGAAATAGTCATACTACCTACCCAAAGGCTTCACAGCGTCTCTGGTACTTTTCCACATGATGCTGCAGTGGTGCTGGGTCACTCTGGCCCAGGCGGTTAATATCGAGTATGGCCAACAGGTTATCCAGTTGGTAGTAGGATGCAAAGGCAATGGCCTCCCATATAGATCCCTCAGACATCTCTCCATCACCCAGCAAGCAGTACACACGGTAACTAAACAACAGAGATGACAATTGTGGTTCTGCTATAGTAAGATCGTTGGGGGTATTATTTCGTGAACCTACTTTATCTTTGTGTCTTGTTTTTATTGACGTGCCAGTAATCTGCTTCTAAAGTCTTCCAAAGATGTTTATACTGATATTGATGTTGACGTTAAATTTTACAAAAACTTATTATGGTTTAAAAGTTATATAATTAAATATAATATTTATAATGTAATTAAATTAAATTAAATAAATAATATTAATTATTTATATTAAAATATAATATTGTTTATTTAATTTTATTATTTTTGTTTAATTCAGTATATATATATATATATATATTATGTGTGTTTATATAAGTGTATATATGTATATTTTTACTATAGTGTTCGTTTATTTCTTCTTAATATTTTATTATATTTTTTTCTTGTCTATTGATGTGTAAGAGCTCATAACCCCACCCTCCTTAATCTCATCTGACATTTTCTTGTCACACCAGTTCAACTGTCTTTCACAAGTGAGAAGAGTGATTCAATCGATAAAGACATTTGTATACCTCACAACAGACATGTTTTATCTTTCTTCACACATTAAATATCTGCGAGACATATTATGCATTCATAGATCTTTGCTGTTGGCATTAGAAATAGGTGAGTTCGCTATACACAACCCTGAAAATTATTATTGAAAAATTTGGAAATGAATTGTGTGCTTATGCCTAAATCGGATTCTATCCAAAATATAAAAATAACTAGATGATGGGGGAGGGGTGGTTTGATTATTAGAGCAGAAGAATCTGGAAAGCATAGCTTGTTGCAAAAACTCCACACCCTTAAAATCAACAACAACATACAAACATACAAACAAAGAGATTATAGAGAACTTCTACGACAAATACGTGGCAGGAATAATTAATAAAAATGTAACATTTGACATTTTTTAGGCTTTAAATCATAATATTTACCATAAATCATAAGTTCATAAGCAAACTGTACTGTAAGTATTGAACATTACACCTTAGCACTAATGTTATTAAATAATTTTATAATATTTATATATAAGATAAAAATCAACCTAATATTAAATAACTGATTTTTGTCAAAGAAATGTTTTAGCAAATAATGCACTTTCTGTTTTGACATAATATGTACTGTTATTAATTAAATCAATTAAAATGTTTACAGGTTAATGGTCTTACCTGGACTTGTCAAAATATTTAGCTGTATAAGCCATTCCACAAGCTACACCCAAACCCTGCCCCAAAGAGCCTGTGGCCACATCCACAAACTGCTGCTTCTGTCAAACACACACACATAAAATAACGGTTGGCTATTGGATTAATTACTGTTAATTCAACCTGAACGATCATTTCTGTCTCAATAAACAGCAAAATTTCTCACGGTGCTGCTAGAAGCAACTGGTCTAAGATCATCGTTAATCTGTTACTCACAGGTGTGGGGTGTCCCTCCAGTGTAGAGTCTATCTGACACATGTTCATGAGCTCAGAATCTTTCAGGAAGCCGATCTCCAGCCATACAGAGTAGAGGACAGGAGCTGCGTGACCCTGTGCACAGAACACATAAACGCATGAATATACCACAACCTTTGTGAAAGAGTCGTTAACACAAATATAAGTTCATACTCGGTGATATCTTGGATTAAACATTGTTAATTGGTGTCGTATGAAGCACTCCAATCTCACCTTGGACAGTATGAATCGGTCATTGTTGGGGTTTTTAGGGTCATCTGGTCTGTACTTCATCGCGTGGAAAAAAAGAACAGACATCACCTCTGCCACACTGCAGCATGATGTCGGATGCCTATAAAGTAAAGATAAGAATCTGAAGGTTTTTCATGTAACTTCTAATGTCACCCCTCAAATCCCTCAGAGGGAAACACAAATGGTTGAGCCTGATTAGAGAGAAACCAAGATGCCCTACCCTCACCACAATTGTGGCATAATCTAAAGCTTTGAGCAACCACATCCTTACATGCACCCTGTTCCAGATTAGTACACAGAAAGCGCTCAGCACCTCATGCTGTGATAGTAAACTTCACATGCTGTCATGCTGACAACCATTTGAGCTGTAGTAATACAGAATAGGCATTGCCCTGATCTACTTACACGGATCTATCTATCTATCTATCTATCTATCTATCTATCTATCTATCTATCTATCTATCTATCTATCTATCTTAATATCCTTAATCTTAAATTTTTTATAAAAATAAGTCAGGAAAATATCTTTTTATATTCACTATTGTATCATGCCTCAGTCTTATCTAAATATTACTGCGCCATTTAGATTCATGCATGAATGCATATCTGCGTTTATATAACCGCTCAACGAAAACATTCGTTGCCTACAGAATTATAACGAAAAAAATGTTCTTTTAAACATATATAAAGATATAAAGATATTTGAAGCTATCTTTATATAAAAATGATATTATATGATTTGTCAAAATGTGAATGTCTAAAATATATTCTTTAAAATAATCGGTCTTTATTTAAAATGCAGTCTGTTATAAATTAAACAAGATTAAACGATTTTGACTAATGCATTTATTCAATCTAATTTATTAATTACATACCAATGTAAAATATAATGATTCTTGTTTTTTTATCCTCACATGTTGCAAAGATCAATTGGTTATCCCTAAAAAAGTCGACCACCTAATTTTACCTACCTTTGTATGTTTGTAAAAAATTACTAGATTTTTATGAATTACTGATGCAGAAAGATAAGCATATAAAGATAACTCAAGGTTGATTCCGTAACAATGTGCTCGATTTTCGGCTCGTGTGTGAAAGTTGCGCTCGCGCGAGTCTGTGCTTTTATAATCACTTAACAGCTGTAAATGCATTGCTGTAAAATTAAAATTTTTGTTCCTTCCACAAGATGTTAAAACTCTACTTAAATAGTAAAGTAAAAAATGCTAATATTTCTCTGTCTATTGATAAATCCAAGCAGCAGGTAAATGCAGGTGGATGCTGGAGCTCGTACCCGTAGCCCGCCGCAGTCGTGGCTTTGATGGAGTTGATCCGCAGGCGGTTGGCGATGTTCCTCAGCGCCTGCACAGTCTGCTGGTCTGGTTTGTGATAGTCCTCCATGACTTCAGCCTAATAGCACCAGAGGAGTAAAAGTAGATTATGAGGTTGAGGACAGAGCACTTGCTGCGCGTGACGGAGAAAGAAGGAGGAGATGAAATCGGGGCGGCTTTATGCATTCACGCACGCACACACACATCCTCACAAGAAACCTGTACACACACACACACACACACGGACGGTTGTGGTTTGGATGTTTTGTGGGGACTTTCCACAGACATAATGTAAGTTGATGTAAGCTGATCTGACATTTACTATCCTTGATATTTGAGATATTTGGACCCCACAATTACAGACAAACAAGAACACAACCACGTTTACTTAATTAAAATGGAGAAATTCCATAGATGCTAAAACATAACCGAAACAGAAAGATGCATTTTTACAATAAAAACCATTTACTTTATTTTTTATATGAATAAAGAAGGTTTTGTTCATTTTTGGATACAATTTGGTGCACAAAATATGATTAATTATTACACACACAAGTAACAGAAACAGGGTGTGTGCTAAGTGAAAGACAATAAAACAAAGACAAGACTCATAATGATTTTTGGTTGTTAAATCTATACTTATTAGCAGAATAAGACGTTTGAGACTGCAGAGGACACAAACCTATATGTGAGGGTGTCAGAAGTGAGGTAATTATGATAACATCTAATTTTAGAAAGTATTTTCAACGTGAAACAACATAAACCACATTATTATAACACAATTTAGCATTTAAAATTTTAATAACTAAATATGTTAGGGGTGGATCTGTTATAATGATAAAGAATGTTGCCATCTTGTGGAATTTGGAAAAAGCACAATGGAGAAAATGTTGGGAAAAGAGAGAGAGAGAGAGAGCGAGAGAGAGAGAGAGAGAGAGAGAGAGAGAGAGAGAGAGAGAGAGAGAGAATTATAATACTACTATTTGTCTATGTGTGTGATGTATGACTAATGGCCGCTAAAAGGCTGTTGCTCTCCACTCAGGGATTATACATGTTTCCTTCTGCAGCTGCTAAATGGTACAATCCAGAATAATCCACTGACTCAAACAAATCTCTTTCTTATGAAGATTTAAAATAGTGTGTTGATAGAAAAATATACTAGCAAAGTAAACAATTATAAAATAATTATTTGATCATCAATTATAAGTAGAAGTGACGATACAATCTAGTTCGGCAATAGGCCTTTATTTATAACTACATCTTAGATGAAGATTCTATGTTTCCACTGTTTATCCCAAGTAAATACTTTATAAACGATCTATGTATCCTTGTTGATTGACCTATATTTAAAAATAATTTAAGCTCCTGCTGTTTTCAACTTTGATCACTAGAGGGCAGCACTGCATCAAGCTCTTTATCAAACAGAAAGTTTTTAACTCTTACCAGCACTGCACATTTTGTGGTTTTAGTTTATTTTGTTTATTTAACACTTCACAAGGAAACATACAGTACAAAGTGTGCAGAGCACCCGTAAAGTTTATTTCCTTATAAATGTGTATAAATATAGGCATTAAACTTCCTGATGTTTAAATCTTGAAAATGGCCATATTATTTGTCTACTGCTTTAATATGACTTTTAAAAATACAAGTTTTAAATTTCAGAAGCCACTGATAGAATAGTACATAAATTGTAGGTGCAATAGTAAATTGGCATAATAATTGTAAAATAAATCATACTAGGTAAACTCCTATTGAAATGAGCTGTCATGACATCACGCTTTGTCTGTCTGTAGAGCACATTTGGCGTGAATCAACACAGCTGGCAGTGTTTGCACAATGACCACACGACTTCACTGTCCCTCTGCAATGTCATGCTTATGTTGTCCAGTTATGTCACGTGTGAGTTTCTGCCATCTGATGCCACGTGTTATATGCTGAATGTTGTGATGTCATTGCACTGCTCTCCTGTCACTTGCAAACAGACAAGGACTAGATTGTCTTGAGGGAAGGTGTGGAAGTCTAAAGAACAGAATCCAACAGCATTGACATCAAATTGATTTTTTATATCAAACTAATTTATGTTGAATCTTTACACAGGTGTTTGTAGTTATAATTAAAGAATACAAGGCTGATGATAAAAGTTTGTTTTTCATCTATACCAAACCTCAGATTAACTAAATTCTCCCTACAGTGCAACCTATGTAACATCACTTGTCACAAAGTGACATTATGATGAAATGCAGCTTGTCTCCTCCCTCTCCTCTGTCCTTTTTTCCCTTTTCTCTTCTCTCTCGTTCTCTCTGAGTAAGCAGTATCTCCTCAAGGCTTTCCATCCTAGTCAGAAGCGCTTGTCATCAAACTGCTCCAAAATGCATGACCCAATCCTAGCCCGAGAAGCCATGCACGTGTAATATAAATTAGCCAATCACAGAAGCCCATGGGCCCTTACCTCCTGAAGGGAATGTACATTCAGGGTGCATGATTGTTACTATTTTTACTTTCTTTGGCAGCAAACGGCACAGGCTACGACAACAGTTTAAACATAACCTACCGTAGCGCCCCAGAATGTTGGGAAAGTAGGTGTTAGGCCCGCTGAATCAACGTGAGGAAAGGCCTTGGGATAAATGAAATAACACGGGACTGGTGACATTCACATGCCCCAACTCATACAAATGTGGCTTTGCAGTTTGTAGTGTGCAAACAAGCTAAAAACAATTATACAGTATAACGTCAATGTGTGGACGTAATTTAAACATATCTAGGTCACCCCAAAATCAAAATTTCCAAAAATGTAGCTTATTAAAATAGGCAGTTTTCTTTATGCACAATTATAATTTTATTTTTAATTTACGGTAAAATTACCCAGCATGTTTGTGAGATTTACACAGATAAACCCTCACACACAAAAGACTGCTATTCAGAAACACTTGATTTTAATGCCAGATGCTCCTTGAGGGATAAATCTGTTCCTTGGTCTTCACTCGATTACCCATAAGTCACTCAACGGTTGCCACAGCGACACAGCACTTAGCCTCAGCACCCAGGGGGAGGGGTGGGGGTTTCAGCTGTCAGTTATCTACAGCTGTCAATCACTAAGACTGCAAAAATACATTAACTGCCATGCCACTTTGATAAAAGTGACAACAGTGGATAAAGAAGAGAACATGACTGAGAACATTGAACATGAAGAGAAATAAATATTAAAGAGAAAAATAAAAAGGTTTGTCTCTAGCGTTTCTTCTAAAAAGATCATTTATAATAATTAATAATTAAAACAGACAATTGTTGACATACAGCATAAATGACAAGTTTGAGGCATTAGGATCTCTTTTGAAACCACTAAGGAGACACATATGGGATTAATGCCGTCTTTATCTTACACAAAAAGCATGTGACCTACTGTAAAACATAAGACTTAATTTGCTCTCCACACATCTTCTAAGTACACTAGACGGGGAAAGATCTCCTGGAAAGACCAAAAAGGGAAATGATCAAGTTAAAAAAAGCACCTAAAGAGAATAACAGTTTGCTAGTGTTAGTGACAGTGTTAATGAACACCAAGACTTGATCGTGGCTCTCACTACTGGCAAGAGATCCACTCTTGCTATATGATCTTCAGTGTTTCTAAATTGCAAACAGGTATAAAGAGAAAAGATTTAAGACGAGACTAAAGAAGGTGAGAGAGTAATAAAACTGAGTAGGAGAACAAACACAACTGTTAAAAAACTTAATGCCTCTATACTTCAGCATTTTGGTCTTCTTCACTGTACCGGCTCATGTCATGTGACAGTGAGAAGAAATCGTGACCAGTGATTGGCTGAAGCACCCAATAAGGCGTTTAATTATTAAAGTTGGTTCGTGGAGAAACCATTATATGCGGATAGACAGGTAAGTGGACACCAGACGTAAATTTATCCCAGTCTCACTGTGAGCCAAAGGTCTGCCTGACAGGGCACCACGTTTGAACACATGGACTTTATTATAGCTTCATAATGGGTTTATGAGGACATTTGATCATATTCATAAATGCAACAGTATCAAAGGTAAGATAACACTCAATCATACTGTAATCTATAATTAATTTGTTTAGTATTGTATTTTGACTATTCAGCCAGTTTGTAATAATCTGTTATTTTAACGCTTAAGTAGTATATTTTGTAAATAATTGATCTGAATAATGGTTACTCATATGAGTAAAATTGTGCTCACAATTAAGGATATGTCATTTTAAAAACATACAGGGTACAAATAAAAACTTTCTTTATCATCTGTAAGGTTGCACTTTTAACACACTTTCTTTTGTTTACAAACTGTATATTTATTTAAGTTTAATACAGCTAACAAATACATCTGTAGACAAATAAGATCTATTTATCTTATATATAATTGCTAGTGTAACACAAGCTCGACAGCAGAAATGTCATGTTCTTGTTTCAGAGAATATTCCAGACATGACTGGTAATGTGAGAGACACTTTGAGTCTTGAGTAAAGCAGGTGGTGAACAGGTGCTGTCATTTCTATAGATGGCATTTAAAGTGTTTAGATGAAAGAAAACTTACATGGTTGTCTTTCAATCGAGAGGTTGCTCAGCAAACGTATATCACTTTATATATTACACTAACTTAGTATTAATAAACATGCAACAAAAAATATATATTTAAATATTTGTCAGGAAACGTACTGTATCACCAACGTATTGGACCATATCGGTCTACAGAGGCCTTGTGAGATGATATATAATTCAGATTACAAATTTCCTCTTTTAAAATGATTTGCTCAAGGGAAGACAACAGTCTCTGAGCTCCAATTGTTTCTAAAGCCTTTCTATTTTCTGAACTCTTAATCTTGGCTTTCTCCTATGAGCATCTTCATGAGAACCTATAAGTTCACTTCAAGTTGCATTTCTTGGCTTATACGTTATGTGTCTCTTTAATTTAAGGGTCCTATGAGCAAAAACTGATACATTTCTTAACATATTTATTAGGCTACAGTGTAAAAGAATACAAACCCTGGATGTAACATCTTAAAAAACAATAGCCTACTTTATTTTTTTGCAGTTTTAATGAAATTACACTACTAATAAAATATTGTTTAATGTTGTTCAAGTATTGCTAAGTACACTACAGTTTTTGTTTACCTTTTTGGTGCCGCTTTTAAGTTAGTAATGTCCGATTTGCAAAGGAGTCGTTCTTTTGAACTATTTCTTATTGATGATTCAATCGAACCGATTGTAAATCCTCAGACTTGCATGCATGACTTTGTTAAGGTGTTAAACAACGTGGGGAAAATGTTGCTGAAAATAGGAATAAACAATAACAATATATCAAAATATTGAACAGTATTTTTATTAAAACCAATGAGGCTGAGACTCAAACGAATCAGTGAATCGCTTTATGAACAGTTGTCGCGAATCGAATCTCTCGAGTGAGATGTGTTTGCGCGTGCACAGCCAGAGGGGGAGTTCAGCTCATTTCACCGTTCACCGACGCCGCGTGACGCTTACACACGGGCACCGAGCTCTCGCGCTCACGCTCGCGCTCTCTCGTGAGCAAAATACCGCTTTCACGAACGCACACTGATGCATTTGAATTTACCGTGTCAGATCGGACCCGAGCGTTTCAATCCATGTCGGAGTTTTATCTCTGGATATAAGCCGCAACATCACCACCATCAGTTGAAAGGAAAGACCTCATCAAAGGTAAGATGTGCACGCCGGGGCCTGGCGTGTTTCTGGTTAACATCTTTTTATTTTAACGTAACATGCAATGCAATCGTTTCGCGTCTAGTGGAGAGCCGAAAATAGTGTCCGATGGTGCTGATGCGGAGGATGCGCTCGTTTAAAGCTCCGTTTTGTCCTTCATGTGTTTGGGTCCCGTTAGACCTTTGATGTTGTCACTGCTTGTCACATTTAAGCGTTTAAAAATGACCAGTCCGTGAGATGAAAAACGCATCACAGCTGTTGTAACTGAGCATATAATCGTGATCATCTGATGAAAGACACGGATTTAATATGAAATATATTATTTGGGTGAAGCGCTGCTGTGTTCAAGGAGATTCAGATGTGTCTTTATTATTTAGGTTATTGCCTAGGAGTCGTGAGCCTTTTTATCTACGAATGTATTTCTGTCTGCATCTATGTTGCCATGTAGTATAATTACGATGTTAAAATTATAAATATAACACATTACGCACAAAAATACAATGCACTTGCTTTGCTGCAGGATTACTTAAAAATCCACATTTTATCAGAGAAAATGATTTATTTTATTGTAAATATTGCATGTATGTTTCATTATGCTATTGATTTGCATCGACGTTAGAATGAGTTATAGATGTATACAATAGCAATGCTTAAAAGGATACAATGCACTTTATTTTAAAGATTCATGTTGTATATGTAGGTGAGGTAGGATTTGATGTCATCAAAGGCGGAATTTCACAATCTGATGGAAGACAAATCCTTCATACAGGCGTATGACCTTTCCATGTATATCTTCATTTGCTCTGCAGGGGCCTAGTGGTTGAAGGACTCAGCTGATGTGTCTGTTTTGCCACATGCACCATATCTAAGCCTGGATGTGTTTTCAGCTCATATGCATTTGCGATTGACAATATTTGTTCTTATTTGCTTATGCAAATGGATGTTTATGTGTTGGGACGTAGGTAGTGGGTTTCTGTTTGTAAACTGGTCTGCGTTGGGTCACGCTACATGCATTGATTTTTCCACAGAGTGTAACTTTTTCGTGACATTATCCTAATAACACCTCAGTGAATTAAGCGACCTTTTTTTGCCGACCCGGTTTATAATAAGGTCTTCCTTTTCCTTTTGAAAAAAAAAATGTTAATTTAAAGCAATTATATTGTTAGTGTTTTTGATTTGAAAGCTGCAAGGGGTTTACAGTGACTAACAGCTGAAATTTTCATCTGTTACTGGAATATAGCACATACGGACCACTTTAGACAAGCATTCTGTCATTCTTTTTTACTCACTTTTGGGTGAATTTTGTCCAAGTGAAGAGCATAAAGGTTCTTTTAGTCTTTCACACTTAGGACTGCCTGTGAACCAGGCTGAGACTTCAGACCCAAAGACATACCGTGCGTTTTTGGTCTTACACCCACATTATTGCATAATATAATGTTGAAGTGAAGGAAGTCACCTCACAGCCTCCCACAACATTCTCTGCTTCTGCTCATTCTCTCTGTCTTTCAGTTTACAGAACGCATATTCTAACTCGCCTCTCTCTATCTGTCCACAGAGGCAAATTATGCCAGCAGTACCAGAGTTCCTGTCTCTGGTGACGTGCCAGGCTGTTGGTGAGACCCTCCGCTCCCCCGCCCCTGGCAGGCCCATGCTGGTGGACGCCCCGCTCAGGTCCACGCCCGAACCATGAGCGCCAACGGCCCCGCTCCGCCCGCTGCGACCCCTGCTGCGCCCCCCTCGGCTTCGGTGGCCGCGCCCGTGTCCTCGGTGGTACCGGTGGGTTCGCTGGCCCAGAAGAAGCGGCAGCAGTATGCCAAGAGCAAAAAACAAGGGAGTTCGGCCAACACGCGGCCGCAGAGAGCCCTCTTCTGCCTCAACCTCAACAACCCCATCCGCCGGGCCTGCATCAGCCTTGTGGAATGGAAGTATCCTTTACTGTTTGTAAAGCAAGTCGCAGGCTGAGATCACTTCTTTGACCTTGTAACAGATCAGTATCAGAACACGCTAGCGGGCACGTGCTGTGAAAAAAAGTAAAAATAGTTTATGCATGTTTTGTGAATCATCAAGAGAACACATGATTAAATTAAATGGTTACCTAGATCAGATATCCAGACGTCTCACTATGGCGTCCATGATCTCTAGCAGAAGCCCGTCTGGTGGTCTTTATTAAAGAAGAGACGTGTTCCCTGTTGTGAGGAACACCTTAATCTTAAACCAAAGTCAGCATGTACATGACTAACGAAACTACATAGCATTAGGGATAAGATATTGAGTGTTGGTACATGGAAAAGTGATACACAATGGCACATCTTAAACAGTCATTTAAATAGAAATGGATATTCAAACAGATGAGAACATACCTACAATACATGTGTAATGTAATACGCTTGACAAGAAAGCTTTCTTGACATATTTTGAGTGCAATGCCAAGTATGCACTAGGGTGCCGAGCTGAATTTTCGAACATCTTTACTCGGCTGATTCGCTTTGGCGGCCTGTCTCTGACAGGAGCACATCAGGATTTGCAAGCTTCTCATTGTTATGCTAAATCTGTTACAAAATGTCACTTTTTGTATTCTTTGCATTATTGCACGTGATGAACATGTAAACATGTTTTCACAGGTACAGTACAATAAAGAAATAATTTTTAAATGTGCTTAAATGTAGTACATACCAAATAGATTACAGTGATGAAACTATATTTTCTGTTCTTTTTGTCACGTTCCTTAACTTTATTATCAGGCCATTTGATATCTTTATATTGATAGCAATTTTTGCCAACTGCATGGCCTTAGCTGTATATATCCCCTTTCCTGAAGATGACTCCAACTCGACCAACCACGACCTGGTAAGTAAAACCCTTTGACCTCTCTTAAGCATCTCCTAATGGCCTAATATCTGATTGGTTTATGGAGCCTAAACTCTGCCCTTTAATATCTGAATTAAATTTACATGCATAATTGGATCTCAGTCTTCAAAATGGCATCTTATCTGTTTTCACTGAATTTTATTCAAATGTTTTTCTTTGAAAAACTTGGAGAGAATATTTCTTTCTCGCCACAAATATAACCAACGCACTTGTCATTATGTCTGTACATGTTTGGAGGGAATAATAGATAAAGCGCATTTCATTATAATCTTGGTGATCATTTCTGAGAACAGATGTATGTTGAGATGACTGAAGCTAATCCTTCCTCTTCTGGCTCATTTTTATTTCCTTTCTCCAAACTGCTTCATTTGTGCAGTTTAATTGATCAGATTCTGAACTCTTCAGATAAATGATTTATGTTTGGAAAAGAGGAGCGTTTGGATCACGCATTTGGTGGGTTTGGAGGGGGCGGATGTTCCTCGTTCCTCAGATTGAAAATGATTGTGAGTTGAGATAAGACAGCTGTTCGATTTTGTGCTGGAGCGCCTCAGCACGAGGGCTGCATGATTTGTGAATAGCTTTCATAGAAGCGGTTTAATTTAGTGAATTTTTTTTTTTTAGCTCCGGAGTCTAAAACAGGAAGGAGAAACAGCAGGCAGAGATGTTACATTCTGGCTTTTTTCTTACCCAGCAAATGCTTTACAAAAATTACCCAAGTAACCAACATTTCTACCTGCTTGATTTCATCTTGTGTGTTTTATTCTATCCGGTTAGGCTGCTGTGTGTGTTTGTGTGTGTTGAACAGTGGGAGTTAATCGCAGAGTAAAATTTCATCATAGTCCCAGCAGGTGTGATAACATGCGCTCCAGGTTGACTCACTCAGCTCTATAGGTACATTAAAGGGTCACAGATGTGTTGGCAAACTGCACCTAGGGTGATCAAGAGCCGGGGAGATGTACATAAAGCATTTTATTATATTAAACAGACATACTAACTGAAAATCTTGCTGTATCATGTGAGTTTTACGTTTATAACCACCTTATGTCATTCATAAGTTATTTGTCATTCCACACTAACACACAAAAAGCTGAAATATAACAGTCCTGCACAGATATCTCTTATATTTCCTTTAATGAATTTGTGTTTTAAATGTATTTCAATGTATCAGATTTATGTGTGCGGATTTATGTGTGCGGTTAAGACAAAAACATATTAGTTGTTATTTTATAGCAATGCTCCTGGTTAGCACATTTGTCACGTGTGTTCCTAAACTACACAGCAAAGGAGTTGTTTAACAGTTATATATTATGTAAATGTGTTTTCAGTGCATTTTACAGCAATCGTGTTTCTTTTTTTGTCATTAGAGAAGAAGAATATCTTATCTGTCTTCTCATGGCTCGTTCTGTGCCTGTTTTTCTGCTTGAATTCCCTTAAATGTTAGGTGTCTTATTTCTAAGGGACTCCATTACCCAAGAGTCTCAGCTTTCAGTTGGTTTTTCTAGGTAATAAAACCGTATCGATAGTGAAACCTTTATTTTATTCTTGGCTATTTAGCTAATTCTAACTCTTTTTTTTATATTTGTATGTATCTCAAAATCAAATTCTGAGATAACGAGCATCAAAGTTTGATTTCACCTATTAATTTCACTATGATTTCAATCTTTAACATGTCATTCCTCAATCAATATTAAAGATATCAAGGTTATATTTTCACAGAATGTTCTTTACATTATGTAGGATGATTTTATGTAAAAACAGGCAGAGTCACATATTTTTTTGTTTTTTTATACTTTTGCAGTGTTTAATATTTGCACGAATGTTTTGCACTATTAAGAGATAACAAGGTGCACATAATCGGTTTGTTTAGTCACAGTGATGATAAACACAAATCTCTTCAGGCTAAACTCACACAATGAGTTTCTTTAGACACATTGGACACACACACACACAGAGACGCAACACACCTTGTTGATACAGACACAGGATCTGCGATAAGGTTATTCTCGGCTGTTTTGTATAGTAGACTTGAGCGCTCCGGGCATCTCCTGCTGAACACTGCTGTGTACAAGCGTGCCCTTTTCATAGCCAATAATATTCACATTCTTTAGCCTTTACCACACACACACACACACACACACACACACACACACACACACACACACACACACACACACACACACACACACACACACACACACACACACACACACACATAGACTTCCGCTGTTGTGAAATTAAACAAATTATATTGCCAAATTTTAAGCCTTACCCACATTTTGGCATTCTTCTGCAATAATCTGTTTGTTTATTTTTTCTTAAAGGTCAAAATGCAAACCATAGTACAATTGTTGATACCAAAAATGACATAATTTATCACTAGCATTTTGATACATACCGTGGTACTAAATGATTATTTAATTTATTCTTAAAGCCATGTGTTTGTGTGTGTGTGTGACTCTGTCTCCGGACCCCAGCCGTGATGAAGGATAAAGTGTGTGTTTAATCACTTAGCTAACTGCTTATTTTCACCAGATGCGTTGACTTCCCAGTGGTCTTTATCTTAGTCTGTGTGGGTTTGATGGGGTCGGAAATGCTTTGTCTGCTCGCGTGTAAATGCATGTTTGATATTGCCTTAACGTGTTTGTTTCATATGGATTTCGATTGGTAGGATCCTGTATAATAGAGTATGCAACAGTGCGAGAGGAGAGAGACAAATGAGAGAGAACTGTATATCATCTATCTGTCTGTCTATCTATTTACACCCTGGATAAATGACCAGAGGAAAAAATTAGCTTATTTGTCATTAAAATAAACTTCTTGCTGAACATTAATGAGATTCAGGAAACCTTGCAGGTACATGCGACTCTTACAGTTTTGGTCAATTTTCTGCCAGTGATCTGTCCCCACACGCTGCCCCTGCTGGTCAGGGGTGAAACAGCATGCTATACACCTCCTGAATGCAAGCAGCTGATGTGAAAGGATGCGGTTTGTTGCTGGGTTACAGAGCGAGAGAACAAGGTTCAGGAACGCTGAGAGAGAGTGGAGGTGGCGGAGATACTGTATTCAACTGGCTTTCTTTATGCATTTAAAGTTTATCATTTCAAGGCCTTTGAGAACTGTCATGAGCACACATCTCTATGACACATTTGCTATCTGGATCTCGTTCTTTTCAATTTGTATTTCGTGGTCTGTCATTCTTGGAGAAAAGAACTTTATAGCGGGATATGGTGATTGTGGGAGGTTGGGGGAAGATCTCCCTTTAGCCTTCATGTGTACATTGACTGATCTGTAAAGACAAGAGTAAGAGAGAAATGAGCAGCTTGAGATATCTTAATGCATTTTTCTTGTCGCTTAGAAACGCAGCACTTTAGCCACAATGTTTTGCCTACAGTTATGGCCCTACGGTCACTCCAACATACAGTATCCAATAAAACCCAAGCCGGATGTAGTAACAGTTTACTAGCAATGCTTTTATTGGTTATTCTTTATTGGTTCATGATTTAACAAATCATTAGCAAAAAAAAAAGTGATCTCTTTCGTCTTGTTTCCTAGTATAATGACACTACATACATTTATGAGAATAAGATAAGACTTACTATCAGGTAATATATTTTAAACAATTTTTTTTACCCTATTGTTGTTACAAAAAAAATGCAGTTTACAATTCTTATTTTATAGGCTGAATCATTTATTTAAATGGTTTTACATAATAACAGTAAAGTATTAGTATATGTTTTTTTTTGACAGCCTCTATGAATATATAGGACACACATCACTAGAAAACAGTGTAATGACTGTTTAGCCTTTCAACAGTAAAAACATAAAGACGAAAATGTATTACAATACAAAAACAAACAATTAAAAAAGGCCTAATTACCATAAAAGGGGAAGCTGATCTTTTGATGTTGAAGGTGAAATTTGCATGTGGTTTAATGGACAATTGGGCATGTGTGTTTTGTTTTAGTAAACTAGCTAATGATGGTTTGTGTGTACACACACACACACACACAGAGAGAGAGAGAGAGAGAGAGAGAGAGGTACAGTTAGTCTTTAGAACATAAGCAGAGATGAGTCAGAGATATTTATGGATTGCCCCACAGGCCTCTGTTTTCCTCTCTCTCTCTTTCTCACACTCCCTGCTGATGGATGAATAAAGTGTGTGTGTGGGGGGTAATGGACTGGGAATTCTGTATTACTTTGTCCTCAACCGCATATATTGTTTAATGAATCTCTCTTGCTCCCATTTGTCTATTTGATATGTAAATTTGCTTTGGAGTTGTTTATTTTCACAGTAGTAAGTTAGAAGCAGTTTGAAATGTTTATCGTATAAAGGAGATATATTACGGAAAACAGGATTTTCTTCACAGGGTACTCATAGCTGTCGTAGTTTAGAGGATGTCATGTGTACACCGAATGTGTTCAAGCATGTCACGCCTTTGCTTGACAGATACCCTGTTGCTTATTTTTGTCATACTATACAGCTTCTCCATCTGTCTAATATAATATTATGTGTCTGGTTTTAACTATGAATTTTATTTGTTATATATCTAAAGGAATAGTTCATCTGAAAATTGTCTCGTAATTTATTCACTCTTACAGTATACCATTCCTGACTTTCTTTCTTTAGGTCAAAACAAACTAAATGTGTGTGACAATGACTGTTTTGAGGTTATTTAGCGAATTCGAAGCTGATGAAAGAGCTAAATTCAAATACTGTATATGTCAACAGATTAATAAGTAAATCTTATTTGTTCTAGCATGTCATCATGTTATCAAGTTACAAGAGATGTTGTTGACGTGTCGGCATATTTTAATTTTGTTTTCTTATGGGCTTTAGTTTTACTAGTTGTGCTTTACATTATATAGAAATCTTATTAATTTGCTATTTTTTGACAAGTGAATTTTTGGCGTTTTTGTGTCATCTGTTTGTGATTGGCTCTTTGTCACCAGGTAAAAATCTCTCTCTCTCTCTCTCTCTCTCTCTCTCTCTCTCTCTCTCTCTCTCTCTCTCTCTCTCTCTCTCTCTCTCTCTCTCTCTCTCTCTCTCACTCTCACACACACACACACACACACACACACACACACACACACACACACACACACACACACACACACACACTAGGATCATGCGTTTGAGTTACTCTTTTTCCTGCAGATAAAACGCTTCTCTCTCACACGGGGCAAAGTGCTCCATTCATTTGTCTGTAAACGGTCTGCAAAGCGCAGCCCAGAGCATATAAAAGCTTTCTCAATGTTTTTACACTTAAACACGCATGCACAAACCAACCTCTTTCATTGTGTACCCTTTGCACAGCTGTTACACACACATAAAGGAGAACGCTTGAGTTAGTTAGTGTGTGTGTGTTTGTGTAAAGAGATGGTATTTGACATGTTAAATGGCTGTGTCTAAGACTATCAATGCACTGAAAACATTAGCCACTCTCCTCTGTCATGACTGAGCGGCATGCTTTAATGCTTAAAATTAATGCTTACATCAGCAGTTAAATCAAACTGGTACTATAGCATTTACTGTATTTATTGAGAAAATTTGCAATAATACCATAAATTTCTATATATTTGAATTATATTTTTCTTATGTTTGTAGTGTCTGATTTGATCTCAGTTCTTGAAAGCTAAATGTGTTCCTAGAAGGAAAGGAAAATGACAAAGGATGTCTTAGTTGTTTGTCATAAAAACCAATGAGAATAAACAACTATTTTGAACTACAACGACTGTTTTTTTTTTCTCAGAAGTATACAGTAATAATGTGTCTTAATTTTAGCAAAGGTCTGAACAATGTGACAAACTGAGACTTTTTTAGACAACATAGTTTGCAAAAAAGCAAACAAAATTTTAATATAAATATATAATTTCACAGAGAAATTATGTCTAATTATATCTCCTCATCTTCTAAGACCAGTTACTTTTATAGTTCTGTACTCTGCATCTGAAAACTGTTATATTTCTATCTCATTTCTTATGAAATTTTAAGAAAAAGCAGAACAAAAGATTGAGATGAAAGAAACAACTGGGATCTCAATAAAGCTACTGTATGAAAAGGCAATCTCTAAGCAAAACAATTTCCCTCTGGATTGAGTTCATGTGTACATTTATATATGTATATGTGATAGATTGGCCATTTTGAGATGTGCTTGCTTGACCAATTCAAACAAATCCAAAAATGTATAAATTTCTCTCTGTCTCTCTCTTCTCCACAGGAAACAGTCGAATATGCCTTCCTTATAATTTTCACGATCGAAACCTTCCTGAAGATCATTGCGTACGGCCTAGTGATGCACCAGAACGCTTATGTCCGAAACGGATGGAACATGCTGGATTTTGTCATTGTGGTCATAGGGTACGTTTCATCTGCTTTCAAAGCACAACTACAGTTTACATTTTATCTTATTATCTTATCTTACATTTATTGTGTTTTTTCATGTCATCCTTCAGAAATGTCGGTTTCTTTAATGTTCACTATGAGGCCCTTCACCTGCCCCTCAACTCCCAAAACACACACACTCCTTATACAGCCATATGACCCAGAAAATACATGGAATAAATAAGGGACGAGTGATGAGAGCTGGCGTCTTTACTATACTATGATAATGAGAGTATAGCTCTAGTGTCTCAAGTGCATTTCTTGATCTTAGGTTTAATGTTTAGACCAGCCCATAAGATCTTCTTTAGGTTAAAACAGTAAGTACATTTGCTCCTAAAACATTAAGATGTGTTAGCAATGCAGGGTCGAGTCCAATCTACAACACATCCCAAACACGTTTTCCTACTTTCCTTATAATTTCCTTCTGCATCTGTTTCTATACCTCTCATTGCTGATGGCTATTGACCAAGAATTTGACCAATAGCTTAGTTTGACCATAACTCTTATCATCAAAATGACTAAATGTCTTATCCTCTCAAATTGTATTGTTTTTTATTACATTTTTCCTCATGAAGCACTGATTTAAGTACAAGCCTTCAGATGAAATGACATGTATTTCTGATTTTCCGACTACAATCTTACAGGCAATCATATTTACAGCTAATATTAGTAATATAAATATCATGAAAATGATGCACACAGTGTTTGCAAGCACTATAAATTGAACAGTCCAAAAATAATAGCATGTATTCTTTGTAAATATAGAAATATATACAATTATAGAAATAATTTTTTTATTTAAATTCAACGTGTAGTCGTCTTCCCTCTGTACATCATCTCACATACTCTCTCATCTCTGTTTTTTCCCATTCTCTCTGTATCTCCTCATCACCACGTCTCATCTCTTTTTGACTCCGTAACTCTTCTTCACAGATAAACTCACAGTCCACTGAGTAGCTGGGTCACATTCGATCTCGATCTCTCTCTCTCTCTCTCTCTCTCTCTCTCTCTCTCTCTCTCTCTCTCTCTCTCTCTCTCTCTCTCTCTCTCTCTCTCTCTCTCTCTCTCTCTCTCTCTCTCTCTCTCTCTCTCTCTCTCGCTCTCTCTCTCTCTCTCTCTCTCTCTCTCGCTCTCTCTCTCTCTCTCGCTCTCTCTCTCGCTCTCTCTTCACAGGACTGTTCTCACACAGTGTTCCCTCTGTAGTCAAAGATTAGTCATGAATATTAACAGATAAATCACTCATGCTGCTCTGGTTTAATAGTTATGGTAATTTTTGCACATGCATTCATAGCTTATTTAATTGATTACATATATTTCTTTATTACTGTATATTCTGGTCCTTGCTGTTTTTGCATCCTGGTCATGTTAGGTCATCATATTTATATAACAATTTATTCCTGTGCAGTGCACATGCACCCTCGACAGATGAGATGATGTATTCTGATGATGTTTTTGTGGTTTATGTTTTAATGCATTGATGAAAGATCATGCAAACACAGGCTGCTGTGTGTGGTATAGAAACTGATGCTGTTACCTTTTTAAATGGCCGTTTGTCTTGATGATTTGGTTAAATAAAAATCCTGCTATATTAGATTATTTTGTTTTCAGAGAACATAGACTCCTTCAATCTTAATTAGATGTTTCAGGAAACGTTTCGTAGCAGATAATGCTTTGTGCTCTATTGAAACTAATTATGCCGCTCTCTGGATTTTAATTGGTTGATCACAGAGGCCGGCAGTAAAATATTTTCACCTAGCAACCGCATAGCAACAACCTGGCAACCACCAGCAACATCTTGTTTTCTTCAAGCCAATGGAAAACATGTAGCCGTTTTGTTACTGTATGTTGCTGTAGGATTGTTACTGTAGGATCTGTTTCTTCGCGTTCATCATTCTTTTATTTTTTTCCCCAGGTTGTTTAGTGTTGTTTTGGAAGTTTTGACCAAAGATGGGGAGAAGGAGATTGTTGGAAACCAGCAGGCAGCGCACGGCCACGGAGGAAAATCGGGAGGTTTTGATGTCAAAGCCCTCAGAGCCTTTCGGGTGCTGCGACCACTACGTCTGGTTTCAGGAGTGCCCAGTGAGTGAAATAGACCTCTCACCTGACAGGAGCATTCATTCACAACAAGCTGTTAAACCCAATGTCTGTGTGTGTGTTTGTGTATGTACATGTATGTTCAGCATAGAATTGAGTGTCAGTTTGCATGAAACACTTATTTGTGCATATCTGCAGGTTTGCAGGTGGTGTTAAACTCCATCATTAAAGCCATGGTTCCTCTCCTCCACATCGCCCTGCTGGTTCTGTTCGTCATCATCATTTATGCCATCATCGGTTTGGAGCTTTTCATTGGGAAAATGCACGCTACGTGTTTTTTTCAAGGATCAGGTATGTGGCTTACATGGGTGGAATATGCAAATTCTGTTGTTATAAATATTATAAATGTATTGGTTGATATACCAGTGTATTTGGTTAGTTTGCATAAGCTCTTGGATTTTAAAATATTTATAAAATATTTATATTTAAAGCTGCAATCAGTAATCTTTTTTTTGTTTAAAATAAATACAAATTAATTATTGAGCAAGTACATAAAAGTGCATAAGACAACCAGATTTTAAAGCTGTCTTCTTAATACCCTGATTCACAACGGCACATTTATAATGATGCTCTTTAATTTGAGTATGTAATTTTTTTACTAGTCTTAAAACCCTCTGTAGAATTTCAACTCTTGGTTTTTGTCTTATTTAGTTCTTCCATTTTTTGTTCGTGTTATAAAGTCACATACATGTGCGTATTGCTGTTGTGTTTGTTCAAAGTCTATCTCTGCTTTTCTTTGTAGATTTAATTGCAGAAGATGAACCAGCGCCGTGTGCTGTTAACGGTCATGGTCGAACATGCGCCGTCAACGGCACAATGTGCAAGGAAGGTTGGCACGGCCCCAACGGAGGCATCACAAACTTCGACAACTTCATGTTTGCCATGCTGACGGTGTTTCAGTGCATAACCATGGAGGGATGGACGGACGTACTTTACTGGGTCAGTACGGTTTCTTTTTAAAATATATGTCATTCTAGTTAAATCACAGTTGTATTTTTATGTAAATGAATTATATTCCTGTAGAAGTGGATTTTGTATTTGTATAGAAATTAGTGAAATGAAAAGAGTGTGAGATGCTTAAGTAACATCCCACACGCTGAAGCAAGAATTGAAGGGTCTGTGACTGACCATTGTGCTCCGCTGAGATCCACCCACCTCTCACATCATCCTCTGGAAAATATTTCCTCCAGGTTACCATAGCACACTGTTCATTTACAGTAGCTTCAGTTTGAGTCGATTAAAAGCAATAAATGTCTGGAATTGTAGTTTAAAGCCACTTGACTGGGTTTTCTAAACCAGCCCAGTCTTACAGAGGAATACCAAGGAAAAGATTTTTGCCGACTGGTTAAGTGTTAAAGCACATGTTTATTATACCGTTGGAAGTCCACTTGCTTTCAAGTACGGCTCTTTTGGAATCCGCTTGTTAAATAATGATGTAAAGAATACAGCCTCTATTGTATTTTGCGATGTCTTGTTTATTCATAAAATGTGGATTGTGCTACTGTATTTTGTGTTTTATTTTTATAAATATTATAAAAATATTATATAATATTATATATCAAAGGTCATAATTTAGTTTGTGTTTAACACTTATACTACTAATACTATTCTTAATTATAAATACTACTATTAATACTATTAATAATTTTCTAAATACGTGTTTGAAGTTTTAAAAACATGAATTTTTCATATTCCTACCAGCTCAAAAGTTTCCTTTGAGCAGAACATCTTCTCTTAACTGTTTCCTTTACAGTTTCTGTTTCATACACTTTCATGCTTTTTTACACTTTTCATTATTATCTCTCTCTCTCTCTCTCTCTCTCTCTCTCTCTCTCTCTCTCTCACTCTCTCTCTCTCTCTCTCTCTCATTCCTCTTTCGTCCTCTTCCTCTCTCAGATGAATGATGCTATGGGGCTGGAACTGCCATGGGTGTACTTTGTGAGCTTGGTCATCTTCGGTTCTTTCTTCGTCCTGAACCTGGTTCTGGGTGTTTTGAGTGGGTGAGCAGCTCATCTTTTCTCTTCACCGTGGACGCTAATCCCTGTTTTCACCTTCCTGTCTCTCTCCCCAGAGCAAACTCCATAACTCCATTACTGGAGTTTCTCACGGCCTAATTTAGTTTCTCCCTGTGGTATAACTGTCCTGTTTGGCCCCTGTAGGTGAATGACGCCATTGGCTGGGAGACTCCATGGATCTACTTTGTTAGTCTGATAATTTTGGGCTCGTTTTTTGTGTTAAACCTTGTGCTGGGTGTGCTGAGTGGGTAAGACAATAATATCGTCCTGTGTTCACATGTGCTCAACTCTCTTAACTTCTGATCTGAAGACAGTTTTTCTGGAGATCTGCATGGAGTGGAGTTTGATGACGTATCTGATCATGGGAGTGTATCTACAGTACATACAGTCATGGCAAAAATCAGCATTTTTTTCCATTCCACAAAATCAAGCACACATAAAATAGCCCATAAAATAATTGACAGCAAAGGAGTTTTCTGATGGCCTGTGCTTCTTTTTTTGCCGTTTACGGAGCCCAAAGCTGTCAAAAGAGAGACAGATTTCTCAGGACAGTTAGTTCAGTGATATCTGTCAGGCAAGCTTTCCAGAAAATCGCTTACGGCGCCTTCAAAGAACGCTACGGTCTGCTGTTGCAACAGTTTTGCCATTCAAATTAGAGAAATCATTTGTAAGCATTACACACATTACACAAACTGCAACAGATTTGGTTTAAAATTGTACAGGGCTTTACAGTATAGAGGGCTGCAAACCTTTTGTCCATGACTGTATTGTATATCGCTTGGAGTGTTTTATCACCTTTTAGTAACATGAATTGTTTAAAGCTCTTGATGTTATTAAATAAACCGTCTCAAAATGTATTTAGACATGAATATGAAGATATCATAGATATACAGTACCAGCCAAAAGTTTGGAAACACTTACTGTTGTTTAGATTTTTTTTTACTTTTATGAGTAGTAAACTCATAAAAACCATGAAAAATGTTGTGACTAAAAACATCCAAAATGAAAAAACACTATGTTATATTTTAGCATTTTTAAAATGTAGGTTAAGGTTGTTCATGGTTATTTTTATTATTATAGTTCAAGCATTACTGTTATTTACGGACCATCACATAGACATGTGCGTTAACGTTTGACAGCCATAAACTCTCTCAAATCTGTCTGTTAAAACCTAACAAACTTGTTTGTGTGAAATGTTTTGATGCCGCTTGGTTTGATATTTTGCTTTCGAATGCACTGACCATCCTACAATCTAAAGTATGACTTGTGGATGAATGGATAAATGTGGATGATTTTGATATACTAAAGTAAAACTTGTGTTCCCGAACCCAGAGAGTTCTCTAAAGAACGAGAAAAGGCAAAAGCTCGTGGAGATTTCCAGAAGCTACGTGAGAAACAACAGCTGGAAGAGGACCTGAAGGGATACCTGGACTGGATCACGCAGGCCGAAGACATCGACCCTGAGAACGAGGAGGAAGATGAAGAGAGTAAACGCAATCGTGAGTACTCTGGTACACTTAAAGCATTGTGGGAGTTTTTCTCATTTGCCTCTAAATCTCATTTCATGCTAAAACATCCCTGTTTAGAGACCAGCATTATTTTAGGGGGAAATGTCACTTTAATTGCGTTGTACCTTTTGGTTTAATAATTTTCTTTTTCAAGTATGAGCTCGTAAAGCCTTGGATGACTTTACAACTGAAGATTTGCCACATTTGGTAGCAGCCACAGCCGGCTTTAATTGGCCCGTCATGCCCGTCAAATGCTGCGTGACACCGAACAGACGTCAGCAAGCCTGAAACAGCTGCCTTTGATGTATTTCTGATGAAATACTTGAAGAGGCACTAAAGCAATGAGTGCTGTTTTTACCGCTGAAGTGTGCAATTGTCAATCAAAGTCAAACAGCCATTAGATCTGAGTGTGCACTACGCTTACTAAATTGATTCTTATTGTTAGAAAATTAATTGTTCTACATGTATGTCTTCTCTAGAGACCCCCTTAAAGTATATTGTTATTATAATATAATCATAGTCCTTAACATAAGAAAGCAAATGAATAAATAAATTAGATTTTTTGCTTTTCAGTTTACATATAAACCTTTACAAATAAAAAAGTTTCAAAAGAGATTTAATCAGGGTGATAGATACTGAAATCTGAAATCGGTGCAATAACTGCAATAAGTTAAATGATATGAATTAAAAATGTCTCATCAAATTCTTCCAAGAAATCTCTTCTTATGTATGTCATCTTTATATTATAAAACATATTACTTCTATTCATTTTAACAGAAACAGCTAAGACGAAGTTAAGAACGCCACCATATCTTTTTAATAAAATTACATTCAAAACCAGTGGAGAAGCTTGGAAAGACCACAGTTCACCATGCTTAAAGAAGTATAGCTTTGATGCATTTTCTTGCAAAAAAAAGTGATGTATTAAATAGGCCTGTATGGCTGGTATCCGCCGAACGAGGCGAGTTTGCTGGGGAGGGCATGAAGTGGAGAAACTGAGCAAAATAAGGACTAATCCTAATCCCTTTTATATAAGCAGCACACATGATTGTAAGCGCTTCCAGCCGCTGCTACAGTAAGGCACATTTCAGCCTCCGCTGTCTGTGAAACCCCAGTGAGCGGCTCTCTGACCTCACAGCTTATTTCTGTGAAAGGGCAACCGGGTTAGATTAGCACTCTGTATTCTGAAAGGCTTTTTTGGTTATAAATTATTGATACAGACCCGTAGAACTCGGATGTTTGGAAAAGCTTGGAAATTATTCTGCAAATCATGAACCACTCAGGCAGATTCAGTTGTTTATTTTATGCAGAATTTAGTGTGTTGATAATTTCTTTGTGTCCAAGGTATTATTGCTGTTATACGTTGTAGGTCTAGACATAATGTAATTTGAACTATAATGCGTAAATCAAAGCATTATAGTGGGATACACAAAGGGATGTATTTGTATATATGGGCAATTCCAGCATTATGGATATGACATTTTTAGTCAAAACATGAAATATAAATTCTCACTGATATATTGAAACATCTGTTTATATGTTACTAAAGCTCTGTTGATGGAGTCCAGACATAAAAAAATATCAATCTGAGCAAGAGCTCTCTAAAAAATAGAAATATACATGCGTTATGATGTGACAAAAAAGAACACACAAGGAGGATTTGTGTGAATTAAAATGCACAAACCAGAAGCAATAATACTCAACAAATAGAGAAGGGATTACTTTTCAGAGAACGTAAACTAGTTATTTTAATTTTCATGTGTTCAGTTATGAGGAATATTGGGTGTTATGGATGTGACAAATCTGAAAGCAGCACTTAACGTGACTATAAAAAATGCTTTCAAAACTTTAAAAGAGACCTCACATGATTATTTAAACAACCAAATGTTGATCTGTCACAGTATGGTGAAAGTATTGGTAAAAACTTTTTTTCATGGTAAGGTTGACATTTGCATGCAATTACCCATATCTAAAAATATAATTGTTGTTTGTGTTTTACTTGGATTGCCTTGAAACGGGCCATGTAGTGATAAAGGTCAGCTTTAAAGTGTCTCCATTATCAGCATTATCTGGTCATTTAAACCCTTTCTCAATGCTCCCCTGAAAGTCACGGCTCACTCACTGTAACTAACAAATACCCATCATCCTTTGCTTCGTTCCAGCTTACCAGTTGCCTCAATGTCAATGTTGTTGTTGTTGTTAATGGTTGTGTTGGTGCTGTTTTTGTTCCCGTGCTTTGACCTGTGTCGATGTTGCTGCTCGCTCTGCCCCGTGACCGTGCTGCGACTGTGATGTGTAAATCATGCATGGGCTTTGGGTGCATGGGAAATGAAGGGGTAACGCTGGCCAGCCTCATGGAGAAGAAGAAGAAGGGCTTTAGCTGGTTCAGCCAGTCCTCTGACACTCATGGTAAATCCCCCTCACCCCAACCTCTCTGACCCTTTGAAGTGAGACTTTGTAAATGTATGTGATAATCTGATGATTTCTGTGCTTTGATCATCAGACAAATAACAAGTTCTTACAGTTAAATCTGATTGGATGAGCCACCTTTAAAGCATTTGTATTTGTACCACCTAAACACAGATTTATTAAATTGTTAAGGTTATTATTACTATCATCAGTATTAAATATTTGGCATCTGTATAAAGCATTTAGCTTCTCAATTGGTTTCTTATTTGTTCATTTGATATTTACCTTAAAATCATCTTAGAATCCCCCTGTTCATGATTGTCGAATATCATCCACATTTTTAATGGGATTTTATGCAAATCCGTGTGTACTGTGTGATGTGTGTTATGTTAATGTGAGCGCTACGTTGTGTATATGCAATTCCTTTCAATGCTGCTTGTGTTTGGCACTTTCCCTCTTCGACCATGAGCACCTACGTTCTTCACATTCGTGTGTTTTTCCTGAACGCTGGTGTTTTCAAACTCCTCTGTCGCTTCCTTCCTGCATTAGTGTCTCAAAAAGAGTGAATCACCAACTTTAAAATCATAAGATCCCACTTTAAACCATTGAGATTTCTAACTTAAAAATGAGGTCAAACCCAGATCACTAGACACATGATCAGCAGTTTATAAAGCAGCCACGAAAGTCTGTGCGCTCTCTCGTTAATGTTTCCGGATGCATCAGAATTGATTTGTTTATTTGAGGGAATGTGGTCGCTGGCAGAGACGTCATTGTTTCATGTTAAACTGTAACGCAGTGCTGTGATCAGACGTTTTTGTTTCTTCTTATGACAGTGAAAAACATACTATAGCTGAGCTGTCATTAAAGATGGTGTTTTGCAGATATCAACATGAAAAATTAAATGGGATCACTTTTTAACTTTTATTTTTCACACTGTTTTTAGATATTTTTTGAACACACAAACTCATCTACAGTATCTCAAAACCAACGTTCTTGTGTGATTATTATTTTTCAGGAAGACATTTCAGAAAAACAAGTCATTTTATGTGTGAGAGTTTTTGTCATTTTTGGCAAAGGATGTGTGAACATTTGTTACTGGATTATTTATGCAGCGAGTGAACTTTTATTCTGTGTTTAATAAAGCTCATGTTTGTGACACAATAGCGAGTATGCCGGCGAGTGAGACAGAATCCATGAATACAGAGAATGAGAAAGGAGAAGATGAGAAGGCAACGTGTTGTGGGCCAACATGGTAAGATCTCATCAGTGATGAAACTATGACATCATCTAACAAACATACGTGAATATTCAGTTTTTTTTAACTATGCAATTTGTTTTGAATTACAGTCAGAAAATTTCAAAATCAAAGTTCAGGTCAGTAAAGTTGTAATGACATCTGCATGTTATCATGTGTCAAACCTATCATTCATTCTGTGATTTGTACGGTCTGTGTTTTTCGTTGATCTGGTCTAAATCCACGGCCTTCTCAGTCGACGCTGGCGTCGCTGGAACCGCTTATGCCGGAGGAATTGTCGTCTGGCAGTGAAATCTGTGCCGTTCTATTGGCTAGTGATCATTCTGGTGTTTCTCAACACGCTGACCATCTCCTCTGAACATTACAACCAGCCCATGTGGCTCACACAAGTGCAAGGTGAGATCTCACTGTATCTGTGCTCTTTTCAAAAACAAAACTATCCTGAAAAGTTCTCCTCAACCAAATGCTCTTTTCTGATTGGCTCTCCTCTCGTAGATGTAGCCAATAAAGTGCTCCTGGCCCTGTTCACGTGTGAGATGTTGGTGAAGATGTACAGTCTGGGTCTGCAGGCTTATTTCGTGTCTCTCTTTAATCGCTTTGACTGCTTTGTGGTGTGTGGAGGCATTACGGAGACGATCCTGGTGGAATTTGAGATCATGTCTCCTCTGGGCATCTCGGTGTTTCGATGTGTGCGACTACTCAGGATCTTTAAAGTTACACGGTGAGAGAGACTAACAGATGAATTAAAATTGTCGGTTAAAAGTTAGGGTTATCTTTAGTGACTGTATTCTCTGTGTTTCTCAGTCACTGGGCGTCTCTCAGTAACCTGGTGGCATCTCTGCTGAACTCCATGAAGTCCATCGCCTCTCTGCTGCTGCTGCTCTTCCTCTTCATCATCATCTTCAGCCTCCTCGGTATGCAGGTCTTCGGCGGGAAGTTTAACTTTGATGAGACGCAGACGAAGCGGAGCACCTTTGACAACTTTCCTCAGGCCTTGCTCACTGTGTTTCAGGTTGATGTCTGTTTAAAATGTTGTTTTCCTTTTGGAGAGCCATTCACAGACATCAGTTTATAATATACTATATGGTCATGTGCATTTTCAGATTCTTACCGGTGAAGATTGGAATGCCGTCATGTACGATGGCATTATGGCGTACGGCGGGCCGTCATCATCCGGAATGATTGTGTGCATTTACTTCATCATCCTCTTCATTTGTGGAAACTGTATCCTCTTATTGCTTGAATATGAATACAATCTCCTTTAAAAATCTTTTAAATAATTGACATGAAAGTTTTGATTCATTCAAAAAAGAATTTTATAATTGATTTAAGTATTTATTATGATACAGAATAACAAATAAAATATAGTTTTTCCGTTGGCCAATATGTAATATTTCTGCTGTGATATCAGTTATCTGTTTTTCTTAACATACTGTCACCTAGACATTCTTCTGAATGTGTTCTTGGCTATCGCTGTGGACAACCTGGCAGACGCAGAGTCTCTGAACACAGACACTGATGATAAGAAGAAAGGGTAAAGATTAAACCTTGTCATGTTTTTTATCCCAAACTCTGAGCGCCCTGCTGCTTGCTTTTTCAACGTCCTTGTTTCCTTGTTCCTTTTTAAAGGGATGAAAATGATGAAAATGAAGAAGATGTCAAGGTTAGTGGGGTGTGTTCGTGTGTGTGTGTGTTTATGCAGCAGAATTTATTTATCAGCTTCGCTTTCTTTCCTCCAGGCTGGAGAAGAAGATGAGAAGGACAATGCAGGTAATGAACTACATGAACATGCTGTTTTATATGGAATGTGATGTTTAGTATTTTTAGACTGTGTGTCCTGATCCGCGTGTCCGTGTCACAGAGGAGGACGAAGAAGAGCCGGACGTTCCCGCGGGGCCACGCCCACAGATCTCAGAGCTTGTTAAAAAGGAGAAAATCACTCCGATCCCAGAGGGCAGTGCGTTCTTCATTTTTAGCAACACAAACCCGTATGTGGCACTTTCATTACACACACACATAAAACTATGTATGCTTCATTATGTTATTATTTTTTGCCATATTGTCCATAAATATATGAGTTATATTTTGTTGAGAAGTAACGGTGTGATGTAGCTGTTGGTGGTTTAAAGCCAGGAATACGTCTTGAGGGATACGTCTGTGATTTTTTATATATTACGTATTTCTTAAAATGTACACACATATACACAAATTTACTGCTTACTATTCAAGATTTTACAAGTTCTCTTTCCCCGTCTCTGCAGAATACGAGTTGCATGTCACAAACTGATAAATCATCACATCTTCACCAACCTCATTCTGGTCTTCATCATGCTAAGCTCCGCCTCCTTGGCAGCAGAAGATCCAATCAGAAACTTCTCTACCCGCAACATTGTAAGTACATCTCGGCATATCCACACAAAAGTCAAGGTTATCCATTCATGTCAACAAATTCTTATTTTATCATATTATGTAAAACTTTCTGAAGTAAAGAATAAAGATCTACTTAAACAAGTGAAACATATGGATTAACATTTGATGGTCTTTATTTAGCTTTTAAACCTTTACCAACTACACATTAAACAAAATATATTTGGCTTAAAGATTATTGATTAATCATTTGCTTGTTTTTGTTGTTGTATACATGTTCTAACTTTTTTCTTTCATGCTAAGGAAACTTCGCTTTCTGAAACATAACACACACACACCTTGGTATAATTGTTAAAGAACACACATATGTATATAATTTATGTATATAAAGTATTTTAGTTAGTATAAATACATATAGTCTCATGTAATTTGTCATTTAACCTGATAACTGTCACTGCACATATTAAGTACACACATGAAAATGAACTACATTTTTTTAATCTTTTAAAAAAAAAATAAGATAATTTTTTATACAAATAACATTAACACCAACATTTTGATTATTTTTTTAGTTTTTTTTTTTGTCAATTTTTTTCTTGAGTCTTTGACCTTTCCATCAATATATAGTTTGTCATGATTAGATTAGAATTCAACTATGAAATATTAAAGTGAAATAACCAAAGTCTTCCTCCTTTGAAACAATGACAGTTAATAGGTTAATAAATGCCATTAAAGTTTGTTAAACATCTACGTTGCTCTTTGCAGATACTTGGTTACTTTGACTATGCCTTCACGGCTATCTTTACTGTAGAGATCGTGTTGAAGGTAAACGTCCTGCCTGTGCCCTGTGTTGTGTTGGTGTATGTACAGTAACGCTGTAATCGTTTGGTTTATTCCAGGTCCTAGGCTATGCCGATTATGTCTTCACTAGTATGTTTACATTTGAGATCGTGTTAAAGGTAACCTTTCGGCACACAGGCCTGGCTGCATTACCTCACTGTGTGTCATCTGCCACGTCAGCATTTACCTGGCTTGATGAATCTCTTTTCTTTCTTTTTTAAACCTTGGCACCTCTTTTACTAAAAGACTAAGAAAAGAAATGCACATAAAAGCACGTCTTCATCAAACATGCACTCAGCACAAGAGTTGTCAGGTTTTCTTTTACGTCGATAGAGTTTAATTGGTCAACGTGAGCTTAAGGAAGCGATGTGGAGGAACCAGACAGGATGTGTCTGTGAAGCTAAAAGCAGCAGAGTTTTTTCTTTTAAAGGAAAGCAACAAATTGAAAAACTATGCAACTCTTTGTGAAATGAAAACAGTATTGCCTCTCTCATGCCTTTATAACCGATTGGCTCGTATCCAGTCCATAAAAGAGGGGGCGAAACCAGCCATGCTTGTATAGAACATGGTTCAGTATGCAATCCCCTTTAACTGAGTGCATATCAATGCAATGTGACCTCCAGAACCACAGGGGGCAGCACAGTTACACCTTTTTAATTCTATCTGGCTGTGTTTGGATTAGTAGCAATCCAGGAGAGTGTTTTGGAAATGTCTCATTGGTCTCAGCTGTAAAAGTAAATTAAACCCATGTTTGTCCTCTTGGTGTCTGGCTGGTGCTGTATTCATATGCATTCAGCTGTTGGCTCCTTTGCATTCATGGTTTTAGAGCGATTTGCTTTGGTTTGGCTGGTCTTTTCTATCCCAGCTTTTTTCCCCATATTCAGAAATCAAGCTGAAGGAAACGGGGTAAAATGTTTTTAAGATTTAAATGGCTCACATGAATGTGACAGTAAGGAACGTTCTCATTTCAGATCGCCTAATAGATATAATCCCCTTCCTTATTACTCTTACTTTTTAACTGGGGTTGCCAACTTCTTTTAGGAAAATAATTCACTTTTTATAGTACATGTGCTATTTAAACTGATGTTTATGATGTCATGTTTTTCTTTTTTATTTTTGATAAATTGTTTTTATTCTAATCAAAATGATTGTTTCTTCATTTGGTCACCTTAGTGTCATTTTGACTTTCTAACTTCTGCAGAACAGAAGGCATTTCTTAAAATATCATTATTTGTGTTTCAAAATATATATATATATATATAAGTTTTAAACGACATGAAGGTGATTAAATTATGACATAATTTTTGTTTTGCATGAACTATTCATTTAGGAGAATGTATTAATAAATATATTATGCCAGATTTTAATATTGTAATAATCATTATCATTTTAATAATTAAAACTATTATTATTATTTTTTTATTATTACCATTATTATTATTATTACTATTACTATTACTATTACAACTATTACTATTACTATTATAAAAAAGCAATAAATTCTAAATTATTAGTTATTTGTAAGCATGACTTTAAAGTAGAACACAATTTCGTTATGTATAATTTATATATTTATATATAAATATATTTTTATATATATATATATATATATATATATATATATATATATTAAATATAAATATAAATTTTCGTTATATGGATTGGTTGGCAACTCTGATCATAATTTTACTCTGCATTATTTTATCTTCTGTTGTTTTTTCCTATTTTTCTTTTTCTTCTTTTTCTCTTTTTTTTATTTCTTTCTTTTGAATGTTTTGGCCCTTTGAAGCTGGGCAACAAATAGCATGTTTTATTGTTCGGCCCCCTAGTGGCAGATTGTGAAACAGAGCTTACTACTACATTCATGCTGATCAAGCCGTGAGGGTTTGGCGGAGTTACAGTAGCATTAGATTCTCGCCTTTAGTCCAACTCCAAGCACGCCACCCTTACAAAGAGTGATATCAAGGAGTGCATATGTTTGTTTCTGTTTTCTGTCTGTGTGTGTGTGTGAAAATGCTTTTTACTATCTGAAAGAGTGATTTGTTATTTTGTGTTTGTCCTCTAATACTTTGGATCAAATCTTGACCAGTTGCTTTTTTCCTCAGATGACCACATATGGTGCGTTTCTCCACAAGGGGGCGTTCTGCAGGAACTACTTTAATCTGCTGGATTTGCTGGTGGTTGGTGTGTCTCTGGTCTCCTTTGGCATACAGTAAGTGATGAGTACATTTCCTGCTGAAAAAGACCAACTTAGAATTTTGTTCAAAAGATTTCCTGCAGGAAAATTGTATTCTTCTGTCTCTCAGATCATCTGCCATCTCAGTGGTGAAAATCTTGAGAGTTCTGAGGGTGCTGCGTCCGCTCAGGGCCATAAACCGAGCTAAAGGACTAAAGGTTCTGTCTGTTATTTTCATATACAATAGTCAAAACATGCCCAGCCAGCTGTGTTGGAGATCATACATTACTCTTCTTTCCAATAACTTGACCTTTAACCTCTGCAGCATGTGGTCCAGTGTGTGTTCGTGGCCATCAGGACTATTGGAAACATCATGATCGTCACCACACTACTACAGTTCATGTTTGCATGCATTGGCGTTCAGCTCTTCAAGGTGAGCTGTGATATACAACGTGTATATATACACACATAAGCATATGCAAGCCATCATATACTTTCTTCTTTTTCTTTAGGGGAAGTTTTACAGATGCACCGATGAAACCAAGACAAGTCCAGAGGAGTGCAAGTCCGTCTTCATCTCACTGCTATAGTAATAAGAAAGAGTATATAAAAAACAAGAGCTTTAATTCTTTTTGCTCTTTTACTCAGGGGAACTTACATCCTGTATAAGGAGGGAGACGTGAATCAGCCAATCATTCAGAAGCGTCACTGGCACAACAGCGATTTCAACTTTGATAATGTGCTCATGGCCATGATGGCTCTGTTTACAGTGTCCACGTTTGAAGGCTGGCCAGCGTAAGTTCTTGAGAATACATCTTAATGTACATCAGTTATACAGTAAACATACAGTATATGATGTGTGATACAATAGAGAGTTTATATTGTTTCAAAGCATATTCACAGAAAATAATTTTTCGAATGTAGAATTATAAGTGTAATAGAAGGTATGGTTATTTTATTCTGTGTTTATTCTATGTCTATGTGTTCTATATCTCAAACTGTTAAGCTGTAGTTTAAGTGGTTTATGAAAGCAGGTAAAGTGGCACAATATAATTAAATATTGTAAATATTTTGTTTTTGTTCAAGAAAGCGGGGGAAATTAGCATTATTGTGATTGTAATTTGTTGTGTTTTTATTGGTGCCAAAGAAATAAATGAAAGTGCAATGACCTGTCACAATCAAATCAGTAACAGTGAATATTGAATATCCCTTCAATTTTTTCTTTTTTTTTATTCTTGTCATTGTCTATTTTAAGATTGTTGTACAAAGCCATCGACTCCAACCGGGAGAACATGGGCCCGATCTACAACTACCGTGTGGAGATTTCCATCTTCTTTATCATCTACATCATCATCATCGCCTTCTTCATGATGAACATCTTTGTGGGTTTCGTCATCGTGACCTTTCAGGAACAGGGAGAGAAGGAATACAAAAACTGTGAACTGGATAAAAACCAGGTGAGAGAAGGTTGTTTTGAAACACAAGTAGTTTGTACTGTATCTTTTGAGTGCATAAATAATTGTGTATATAAATTTGCTTAATCTTAGTTGCAAAAGGGAATGAGAAATGAAAGTAATTTTTTCTCTCTCTTATCCTGTAGCGTCAGTGTGTGGAGTATGCATTAAAAGCACGTCCTCTCCGGCGGTACATCCCCAAAAACCCGTACCAGTATAAGTTCTGGTATGTGGTGAACTCCACCGGCTTTGAGTACATCATGTTCATCCTGATTTTACTCAACACCATCTGTCTCGCCGTGCAGGTACTCTTCTTATAGCAAAACAGATTTACAGCAATATTTTAGTAACCAAAAAGATGTTATTTTGAATATTAGTATATTATACTTATTTCAGGCTTTTATATTAAATTTACATATATTTATCACTCTTCTCTCCGCAGCACTATGGTCAATCTGAGCTGTTTAACTATGTGATGGACATCCTGAACATGGTGTTCACTGCTGTATTTACCGTAGAGATGGTTCTCAAATTAATCGCTTTCAAACCCCGGGTGAGTTATTTAAACACAGATACGCAACGCATAATTTTTCATTTTGCATCAATGCAATGTAAAGTTACCCCTTGAATGACTAAAGTACAGTACGATTTGTCATCTGGTGTCCTGTATTAATTTCTCGTCCCACCGTCCACTTTAAATGTGTAGATCTGCGTTGCGAAGAAGGACAGAATGCTCGTAAGCGTCTCAGAGTGCCGTGCAGTGTTAACATTCTTGAATTATCTGTGTGCCGTGATTTACAGTGTTTTTTTAGACACACATTTTTTCTACATACAGTATAGTAAATATCAGTGATTAAAGGTCTATTCACACTAAAAGTGTGTTTATAAATGAATCTGTCAGTATAGATGCTTTTGATCATTTTGATTAAGTTTGTGGTGCTGAATATTCACTCGCAGTGTGAATAGACCTTAATGCTTTTATACCTTTTTATTAATTTTTACAAACATTAATACATAATAAAACAGTCACATTTGGATCACACGTGTGGTCGTTCATCCCCCTGCGTTTCTCAGGGGTATTTTGGAGACGCCTGGAACGTCTTTGATGCTTTGGTTGTGATCGGCAGCATTGTAGACATAGTTCTCAGCGAGATAGATGTAAGTAATCCTCAGTTTTAGAGCCTGTCCCCTCGTATCACTGCTGACCAAACAAGCTCTTCCTGTTCTTAACTTCAGCTCAGGGTGGGCTACTTCTCTACTGACAACTTAAAAAAAACTTTGACTTTTAAAATCTAATATCTGTTTCTTTCTTGTTTTTTACCCTGTGTGTCCTCTCATCTCATTTCATCTCCCTCAACTCTTTTCCCTCCCTCTCTTCTTTTCTCTTCTCTCTTGTGTGTGGTGTGATTTTTATTAACAGCATTATTTCACTGACGCATGGAATACATTTGATGCCTTAATAGTCGTCGGTAGCGTGGTAGATATCGCTATCACTGAAGTCAACGTAAGTATTAACGTCTTTACCTTTTTAAATGTGGAAGCCTTGCAAGAAAAGCATGAGATAAATCCACAAAAACATCTGTTGTATCTACTAAAATAATCGACTAACTTGATCAGTGATCCAATCACAGCTTTTGCTTATAGCTGTAAATCTGATTAATATATTTTTTTCATTCTAAATGCACGATTATGTGTTTGGTTTTGTTGTTTGCATTGGTTTGCCCACCTGTCTGCAATCCTATTTTTTGAAGCAATTTTTACTTTTGAAAAATTGACAGATGTCAACGAATGAAACCGTGACAGTATTTTGACATTCCTTGCAAGGCTTCACTAAATGTTGTGAGTCATTTGTGTTGTGATTAGAGATCGTACAGCTAACAGTCACAATTTCTGTTTCCTCCACTTAACTGAGAAAAAACGACACGACACCTTTCGAACCCTCTGGACTCTGCTTCTATAAACACAATGAAAATATCTGCTTTGCGTTTCAATGTGATGAATGTACTTGTGTGAAATCTGTGGTCCGAAATGAGATCAAAAATGTCAAAATGCGGTAAAGACTAGAAATACATCAGCTGTCTAACGCTTGTTCTTCCATTCTGTCTCCATAGAAACTTGTAGAGGCAAGTATGGCGAGATTCAGTTTGGTTGTGTTCTGCGTCTTATTGGCTTTATGTGTTATTAGGATAAAATGTGCTTATCAAACATAGTTTGGCAGTACTGTGGCAATTTCAAGATCAATTTAGAAAAATTAAAGCATATTTATGCCCTGCTGATTTTGTGTAATGAAGTAAAGCATTCACAGGCTTACTGTATAGCTTTACTGATTACAAACCAGATCAGCATAAATGGTTAGATTTGGAGGGTTTATTAAAGAATTAACCCACCAGTTCTCAGCACCTTTACTTTAACTGTTCAGCATCAAACTAAATTACAATGTTTTAATTCTGCACTTAAACAGATTTGAGAATAATATCATGTCTTGATCAGACACATGCAAGAAGATTTGAGTCCTTGGTCCATTGTTCATGTTTAATATACATTTAATTTACATTTATTATACAAAGGTTGTATTCGAGTGAGAGACAAAATGAAAAAGTATTCTTGCTTTCATTGTTGGTTTTCATACTGTAAATGTTTAGCACACAATCTTACAGATTTTGGATCAGGAAGGTATTAAAAAATCATCTGTTTTGTAGATTTGGAGACATTTAACATATTGATAGGTTTGATGCTAATCTTTAAGAGTGTGTCGCTGGGAAATGGTGGAGTGGTTCTTTAAGACCAGTGGTGCAGTTTTAATGTGTGATCTCTTTACAATCCTGTATTTCAAAATCCTGACACTGAAACACTTTAATAAACTCAAAAATGTATTTACAGTTAGGTATGAATCTAATAGATAAACATGAAAACATTATTACAGGATTTATTAGTTTTATATCATAAGACACATCTGTCTCTCTGTCTGAGCTGCTAAGCTATTTCTCTGGAGTTCTCATGTCTCAGCGTCCATATATAAATGTATATATGTGTATTATTGTTTATGTCCCTATAGGTGTTTGTATCGTGTATCATGTTGTATTTTTGTGTTGTATGAATGTGTATATATGATGTGGGTTGATGGGAATGTGAATGTGAGAGAGAGTTAGAGAGCGCTTGTGTCCTTGTACATCTGTTGTTCTGTTTCATTTGTTCATTATTCTCTGTACATCTTTGTCTTCTGTCTGTGTGCATCTCTGTGGTGATAAAACCTGGTTTCACAGGGTCTGTTGTCAGACTTACTTGACTTATTTACATCTTGCAATTGAATAGCTCTTTGTGTAGATCAGATAATTATTCTAGAATATTAATTATGATGCATAAGACCTTGTGAAACTTGTTTTTTTTTTTTTACATACATTGGCTTGTTAAATTATCCGGTTATAGATATAAAGCATTAGATTATTACAGTCTTGCTGTCTGATCTACAGTGCTTATATCTATATTCATAAATCTGCCCTCAGGGGTATGTGTGACTTTCACCCAACCTTAGAGTGGTTGGTGTGACTGGTTTGCTCATCCCCTGTTGCATGCTGGGATATGTAGCTGCTAACATTAGCTTCATTTTCTGCAGATGGCGCTTGGCCACCCGCTCCATTCCCCTCCGGTCAGTGTTTAAGCGGTGTAGTCCTTGTGATGTTTGATCTTCCTCTCTTTCCAAACCTTCTCTTCACCTCCAGACAGAATGGCCCTGGAGCTCAGAGCCGAGTATAATAATCAAGTCGAGTATCCGATCACAGCCGATAAATCAGTCTAGCAGATCTTGTATAAGATAAGATAAGATAAGATAAGATAAGATAAGATAAGATAAGACAGGTAGTCAGAGTTGTAAAATCAAAAATGAAACACAAAATTAGCCCAACAAACAAGTTCTGGTGGGTAGTAAATGCCTATTTTTATCCCTAAAAACAACCAAGGAACTAGACTTTGTATTTGTAAAGGTGTGTGTATAGTATAATGAACATCTTATTCTACAAAGTATCTCAGGTTGTGTAATCATATCCGTCGGAGTTCGGCATCTTTTAATTCATTTAACCTGAAATGAACATTAAAAAACTACAACTAAAAACTTAAAGGGATAGTTCACAAAAATAAACATTGTGTCATTATTTATTTACTTTGTTGTCATTCTAAACCTGTATATCACTAGATATTTTAAAGATATTTTTGTCTCTGAGTTTTGTGTCTGTACTGTATAAAGGGGGCAATATTGTTTAACAATCTTGTCTTCAAAATGTCTTCTTTTGTGTTCTTCGAAAAACAAAGATCATAAACAAAGTCATACAGGTTTGTAATGACGTGAATAAATGATTAATTTATATTTTTAGGTGAACTGTTTCTTTAACTAGCAAAGCTTGTTTAGGTACAGCTTACCACAACATTAATTTCTATCATTAACGGCAACATCTGGTCTCACTTTGGGATGTTCATAAAGTAAACACGGTTTGAAGATATACAGATATAAAGTACTGGCCCATTTTTGACATCACATCTAACAATGTGTTAAGAGTTAAAATACATTTGTGTGTATAGATGTGGTGTCTGTCTGCTGAGTGACTGTCTGTGTCTCTGTTCTGTCTCTCTATCTTCAGTGAGCTCTTAGAGCTCAGAGGAGTGAGAACTTGAGTAGAGCAGGTGTGTGACGTCAGCCAGGCTTGCATGACCCTCTCACTTTCTTCTCTCTTTCTTGCATATTGATAACTTTCTTCTATCCTTCTGTTAATCTTTCTTTTCTTCCTTCCTATTCACTTTCTCTTCTTGCTTCCTCTCTCTCTTTCTTATTTCCTCTCTTGCATTGGAGTGTGAGAGCACCCTCGAGTGGTGACTCTGTTCCAGGACTTAAATGCATGGGGATGCTGCCGTACTATGAACATACCAAAGTCTTGCGTGTGATTGGGAAAAGAGTGCTTGAGAAAGAGATCGTGTGTTTGGCTCTGTGTGTACACGTGCATATGTGCCTATCTGCAGATTGCTGCATGTTTCATCAAACGCAACGGGCAGAAAAGTTTAACGCGCTTGCATCTTATAATTTCCGCCTGTTATGCAAATGTAGTGATTTGAGAAAAGTTAGATTATATGAAGGATGCCGTATCTGTCTGGAGCCTGTTCTTTTGTTTTGCTTTTTTCACAGATGAAGGTTTGTCTTTCTTCTTACTGCTGACTGCTTTTTCCCACTGTATGGCTGTTTTGATGATGAATGTGTTTTTTTAACAACTGCTGGAGTTTTTTTCTGTGTGTACTGTATGTATGCTTGTGTGCACATTTAAAATATGAAAAAGCGTTTGGATTTCCCAAGACTCAGTCCTGGTAATAAGTGGATGCTGGGGAATGTGCTTGTCTAGTGAACAGACACCCATTAAGAATTAGTGAGAGTTTGTCTGCCATTAGTGTCATAATCTGAATTTTTTTATATTATATATTATATATATATATATATATATATATATATATATATATATATTTTTTTTTTTTAAATATTCAATTATTTTTGTCACCGAAAGTTTGATCACAGAGATCTTGTTTCTATATAGATTAAGTTTATTAAATACTTTCTGGTTATTCATTGTATAATTATATTATATTATATTACATTATATGTATGTGTTCTAGTCCTGCAATGTCCTGTTAATATGTGTGTGTGTGTGTTTGTACTGTATGTACTGTTGTCCGCTGCTGCTTATGTAATCCACAGGGTGTAAATAAGGTCATGTGATGAATCTTCATGTTATATAAGCCCCTCAAGTGAATATAGTCTTGTTCATTTTTCAGTCATTAGATGCAGGAAAACGTTTTTGAGTTTTTCATTCGGTCAACATGCGGTTATGGCTGTATGCTGGAGTAAAGATCTTTTTGCTTTTAATAAGAGTTTGTGATGTACAGTACTGTGTGACTGTGAAGTGAAAATGTTTTGTGTGAGTGATTAATTCAGGTGTTTGATTTTAAAGCCCACAGAGGCACCTCAGGTGGATGAGTCAGGGGTAAGATTTTCTGCCCCTCTTGGGTTTTTTGCCCAGTTTTAGTAAAATTTTGCATTGTTTTCAGGTTTCCGTTTGAGTTGAAATCTTGATTAAACATTTCCTCTCATCTATACCCAACCCTACTTCAGTTATTTAAGATTTCGGCTTTGTTTGCAATTTGATTTTTCTTTGTTATCTTTTTGTTTGCTTTGATTTCATTTCATTTGACTATTTTGGCGATTAGGGAGAGTGTCACCCAAACGTGACGAACTGTGTGTGAGTGTGTGTGGGGTCGTCGGGCCCTCACGTTTGTAACGCTGACACTGCTGCATGGTCAGGGGCCCCTGAGGTCAGGTCGGGTCGTAAGGTAAGGTCGTGACCTCAAACTGACCTTTCACCTGTGAGGTGTGGGGGCCCGCTGTTAATTGGCATGAAGTAACTCTGGTTCAAAGGAGCCATGCTTGTGCCAATTCGCCCAGTCAAGTATGGCAAGGTTTTTTTTATCCAGCATGCACCCTACTGCCCCTTCCTTTCTCTCTAGGATGTAAATGTGAACACAGAGACTCTGGCAGTGTTTCAGTCAAACCAGCCTAATCATAACACATAGAAATTAGCCAACAGCTAATGCAAAATTATAGTAAAATAATCTTTTCATGCTGCCCTGTGCTGGTTTGACTCTGCCTAAATACAGCCAGATGCCCTGTGTTATCGCTTGACTCTGATTGGTTGGCTAACAAAGACTCCGCCTCTCATAGAACACAGAGGACAGCGCTCGCATCTCCATCACCTTCTTTCGGCTTTTTCGAGTAATGCGATTGGTCAAACTGCTGAGCAGAGGAGAGGGCATTCGAACCCTTCTCTGGACCTTCATTAAGTCCTTCCAGGTCAGATATTCACGTATCACAAATATCCCCTCGTTAATAGCAGGTTTATACAGTAGCATGATGTTTTCCTAAAATTAAACCTTTCTCTTTTCTTAGGCTCTGCCATATGTGGCTTTGTTGATAGCAATGCTCTTCTTCATCTATGCTGTGATTGGCATGCAGGTTAGTTTACGGATACTTGCAAAAACAGTCCTGCAACGGTCTTGCAAAAACAGATTTCGTAAGAGAGCTCCTTGATAAGAATTAAAGCATTATTTCAATCTTTCGAACTTATTGCAAGATAAAAAAAGACTTTTCTGTAAGCATCAAACATTAGTTATCACTTTTTATATTTTTAGTTGTTATCATCAATGCCACCAAACATGCCTGTACAACTTGCAATTAAGAAACTAAATGCCCAGCTAACACATTATTATTTATTATAATTTTTGCATTTTTAACTTAAGAGTCAAGTCAGAATTATTATCTTATTCCACCAATGCTGTAGTTTCACTTATTTGTGTAACGTACAGATGTTTGGGAAGATTGCAATGGTGGATCACACACAGATCAACAGAAACAACAACTTCCAGACATTCCCACAGGCTGTGCTGTTGCTGTTCAGGTCAGTGGACAGAATATAAGACAATGAGGTGCTTTCATTGGACCCATCTGATCCAATCACAATGCAGGACTTAAAACCCCTATGTTACAGTAAAATAAAAAAAACATTTTCCTGTTTTTAATTTTTACTGATATGATGTGTGTGTGTTTTGGGTGCAGATGTGCAACAGGTGAGGCCTGGCAGGAGATTATGTTGGCATGTATGCCAGGAAAACTGTGTGACCCTGAATCAGACTATAATCCCGGTGAAGAGATGACCTGTGGAAGCAACTTCGCTATCATTTATTTCATCACCTTTTACATGCTGTGCGCCTTCCTGGTAAACACATAACCCGATAATAAGAAATAAGTTTAAAATTGATTGCAAAAATAAATGCAAAAACTTAATAAAATAAAAAATACCTTAAACTAAACTTTATTTACGTACAATAGGCAATTATTCATTTACTTAGATACAGATACAGAAGAGTATTTTTTCTCTTATTTTAGATCATTAACTTGTTTGTGGCTGTCATCATGGACAACTTTGACTATCTGACCCGTGATTGGTCGATTCTGGGACCGCATCACCTTGATGAATTCAAGAGGATTTGGTCAGAGTATGACCCGGAGGCCAAGTAAGGATGTGATAATGAGTGGAAGTTGAAATGTAGACAAGAAATGTCACATATAAGATATTTCTTATTCTAGACAACAATAACAGATTTATCTCTTGTGAAAATCCTCTCTTCTTTGTGTTTGGCAAAGATAGGACAACCTAAAGCAATGAAATGTTTGTTTATGCAGTTGTGTATTTCTCAGTCAGTGTTGTTGTTTTTATCTCAGAGGTCGAATTAAACATCTGGATGTGGTGACGCTGTTACGACGCATTCAGCCACCGCTTGGCTTTGGCAAACTGTGTCCTCACAGAGTCGCCTGCAAGGTAAGACACACACATATTCACATATGATGTGCAAACACACTTGACCTAGCTCACCTGTCTGTCTCTTATTCTTTCAGAGACTGGTGGCGATGAACATGCCTCTAAACAGTGATGGGACTGTCATGTTTAACGCAACACTTTTTGCTCTTGTGAGAACAGCGTTGAAGATCAAAACGGAAGGTAATCCAACATTACAAGAAAAAGCAACCAAATGCGTAAATGTAAACATAGCTTGTTGTTTATAGTCACATAACATATGGTCGTGTTTTGACACAGGTAATTTGGAACAGGCCAACGAAGAGCTCCGGGCCGTTATTAAGAAGATCTGGAAGAGAACCAGCATGAAACTTCTTGACCAAGTGGTGCCCCCTGCTGGTGGTCAGTCATTATTCTTTCAGATTCAAACCTTTCAGATTGTCCACTTAGACATAGAATCACAATTTGTCACAGTATGAAGTATTATTTTTACACACATAGATAATTTTATGAAACACTCACTAACATATACCAGCCGTGTCCTGCTGTTCCAGTCTTGGTCGGCTCTCTGCGATGTGTGTTCTGTTACATGTGTGTCACAAATGTTCTCCTCTCCTGTCTGGTACAGCGTTTATACTAAAAACTCAGTTGTGTGTGTGTGTGTGTGTCCAAATATAGTAATTTTTCAACCTTTTGGGAGACAGCTTATAAATCATACTAAATGATGTTTATTTTAAAATGTATACAAATGCAGAAAGGTTCGAGTGAGGGTTAAGTTGGGTTAGAGGATAAAATATACAGTTTGTACAGTATAAAATTCATTATGTCTATGGAAAATCCCTGTAAAACATATGTGTGTGTCCACTTAATTATATTTTGGGGACAAATTTGCACCCAATGTATATGTGTGTGGTCCTGGTATACAGTAATACAGTATGGGGACCACAAAGATAGTAATACCAGTAATTTCTGACCTTGTGGGAACATTTTTGATCCCCAAGAGAAAAAATCATACTAAATAATGTTTATTTAAAATGTAAAAATGCAGAAAGGTTTGTGTGAGGGTTACAGGAGACAATATACAGTTTGTACAGTATAAAAATTATGTCTGTGACGTGTGTGTGTGTGTGTGTGTGTGTGTGTGTGTGTGTGTGTGTGTGCATTGAGCTTTGGGCTTGCATGGCAACTCTGGCATGCTTTGTCTTTCTAAAAAATGTCTCTCTTTGTTTCTCTCTGTCTCTTCTGATCTTTATCTGTCTTTCTTTAACTGCTTGAGCTTCTCCACAGCTTCTGTTCCCCATTAACCGTGTTTCTGTTTATGTACAAGTTTAAATCGTCAGAATATTCTGAAGCAATTCTGTTTTAGGGTGGTGGCATGGAACTAATGTTGCCTCTTCTTTCCTGGTTTGTCCCCAAACGTGCTTGTTTAAGACGTGACACAGACCCCTGCTTCAGAATGTTTCTCACACACATACACAGACTTACCTTGTGCACATTTACACACAGATGATGTACACAAAACCTGTAGCTAAACATACAGCATATTACACATGCAGCCACACACATGTAATACTAATATTGCTCAGTGCTGCTTGCTTGCATGTTTCTAATAGAGCGTAAATGCATATAGCGGACAGGATTTCAGGGAAGTTAAATGGCTTAGCTGTTGCGGTTGGCAAAACCCAAAAATAAACTTTATACCCTCTGGCTGTCGCTGTGCTAACATTAATATGTAGTGTAACGCATCGAAAATGAGCTTACAGTCTGGTGACTGAAATATCACTGGTGGAAGGGAAACATTTTGTGGGATTCTGGGTTAGATCACTTAATAAATGAACTGAAATGATCTGCGTTTCCGCATGAAGAGATGAAATTTACTTGGTTTTCTTTCAAGAAATAAGAAATGAAGGCAGAAATGTATGTATGATTGTATTAATCAGATAACATTGAGGGATCATATTTTAAGTGCTGACATTGAGAAAACAATGAATCCCAAATTGTCCCAACAACAAAACATGATGTGGTCTATGTATTTTGGACGTTACATGATGTAGGCAACAAATAGAAAGACCACTTTATTGTGTATGTGTTTGTTAAATAAAAGGGTTTTTGCTTATTATTTTAACATGGGTCACATTTTAAAGAGATTTTTTCTGAAGAATACAAAAGAAGATATTTGGAAGAACGTTATAAACCAAACAACATTGACTCCAATGACTTCCAATGTATGAACACAAAACAGACATTTCTCAAAATATCCTCTATTGTATTCCACAGAAAACAAAATCATTTACAAGTTACGAATGACATTAGAGTGAATAAATCATTTTTATTTTGAGTGAATTATCCCTTTAAGAGGAATTCATGTAGAAATGTCATTTCACAGAATAAGCATTTGAGGGGTTTTTTTTCTTTATAAATGACTGCTTGGTACATAACATATGCAGTATCACTTAGCATTAAATTCTGTCTCGTCCTGCGACACCACTTCAGTCTGTGCGTTTGCGTTGAAGCCGTGTGTGTGGTCTGTTCACATAGATGATGAGGTAACCGTGGGGAAGTTCTATGCCACTTTCCTGATACAGGACTACTTTAGGAAATTCAAGAAACGTAAGGAAGAAGGTCTGGTGGGTGTCCACCCAGCTCAGAACAACACGGCCATTGCCCTGCAGGTGAGCAGTATGTGTGTGTTTATAAGTGGTTTGTTCTTTTGATCCGAGGCATATGCTCTTTCTCAATGTTATTCTCTGCATTCTTTAGATTTAATGTACATATATGCAATGGTTTTCACACTGGCAGTGATTTAAAATGACTGAATCTGTTGGTTAATATTTAAAGTCGCAATCTGTTTTGGCTCTGTATCGCCATCTCTGTTTGATAAATACAATTATGGGTTACTTTACATACTTTTCTTTACGTGCGTTGAAGTCAAATGACCTCACATTGACATTTCTAACAAAGGTTTATCGGACAGCCCGACTTATAAATCATTATTTTAAGCTTACAGTTGGAAATCAGGGTAAAGAAAGGTCACTCATCAAAATTTTTTAGCTTTTATCTGATACATCTGATAATTGTCTGATGTATGTACTACATGCTTAAAATATCACAAGCTGGCTAAAAGTAACAGTTTTAATTTTTCGCTGGCTTTTTGTGATTTCCAGGATTTGATGTGCATTAATTCATCCAAAAACACAACTGTGCCATTATATTACATACGGTTACATTCATTAAAATAAATGACTAATGAGCACTGTCAGTGTGAATGCCCAATAACAACGTTAAACTGTATTTCCTTTCCATTATGCCTCCTATACTGCACCTCAACTGTATTTCTCTGTTTTTGGATGTTCAAATATTGTTTTAGCTTGAATATGGATCCCTCAGTGTGGTTATGGTGATATGTATATGTATTTTCTGTCTGTTCTACATGTATTTTAAAGTGTTTGTGTTGGTGTATTGGTTCACCATCACTTCAGAAATTACATATCATTGTTTTAAGATGTTTTATTTCATTTTCATAATTCAAACACCGTTTGTGTGTTTGACTTCACTGCAAACACATTGGTTTTGACAGTATGATTCTTCTAGTTTATGAATGGCATCCTAGCGCAAAATATTGCACGTCAAGTAAGTAGGTACAGTAGAAGAGCTTTTGTGTGTCTTACTCTTTGTCTAACGTGGCTGTTTCCATCTGTCATAAATTTGTCCTGTCTCGTCAAAGCCTGTTTATGTGTCGGTTTGTCTGGTAAATTGACCCCTGTTAGCGTTTGATTACAAGACTTGTTAGCGGGTCACCATTTTCAGCGTGTTCTTGCTTCTGAAGTGGCTCCATCGATGAGCAGGTCTTTAGCAATCCTGTCGTCATGGTTACAGGCTGGCCTCCGTACGCTGCATGACATTGGGCCAGAAATCCGCCGTGCGATATCGTGTGACCTGCAGGATGACGAGCTAGTAGACTTTATACCAGAGGAGGACGAAGAAATTTATAGGGTAAATTACTCAACTTTTATGACTCCCCTTTTCTCCTTTTGTAAAATCGATCTTCACGTCATTGTCTCGGTTTAACTGCCTGGTAAAAATGGAAACAGTTCTAAGTTGTTTTTAAGAGCAAGGGTTTCTTGCAATGAATTGAACCTGGAGGTCGTACAAACGTATCAGTATAAGATTAAGACATTGAACAGGGATAAATTCACCCGGGCTTGAGGCTGACGGTCTTAAAGTTTGACATCAAAGGTGGCTGTTTTACCGACTTTATTGAAGGTTACATAATATAGTACAGTAGGTACATAAGTTTGTGCTATAGTATAACATATACAATCCAGTGTAGTTCACTCTATAAGCCGATATCTTGATTTTAAATTCAGTTCATTTCACTCAAGACCAAATTCAAATTCGATTTGAATTTATTCGCCATATGCCAGCGGTTCTCAACTTGTGTTGCTTCACAATCTGATTTTACATTAGAGTACATAACACCGTACCAATATTTGCAAAATAATATCTTTAAAATCAAACATTGGACTGTATTAACATTACCAAGACCTGTATAGGCCTAACAATATGTAAAATAATTAGTATAGCACAGGCTAAAAATGATATATTTTTAAAAACATCTTTAAAATCTGTGCAGATTTATTTAAAAATTAATTCAAACATTTATCTTTCTATTTATTGTAATTTATTTATAAAATTGTTTAATTTTTCTATCAGCATCCTAGCGCATTTAGCTCTATTTTTATCCCAGCTGTCCATGACCAGTAGTTCACTAGTTGAGAACCACTTCAATATGTCATTTTACCTCCTTTTGAACTTATTTTTACCATGCGATCATATAAAAACGACAACAAAATAGTTTACATTTGAATAAACCCCTAGGTAGTGCGGGTTTCTTTGACCTTATAATCACAAATATTTGTTCACAGCGAAATGGGGGACTGTTCGGAAACCACATCAATCATATAAACGGAGACCCCCGGAGAAACTCTGGCCACCAGACCAACGCCACACAGCGCCCTCTACAGGTGCAGCCACCCCCACATTACGTCCACCTGGAGCAACCCGTGGGGCGGCTGGGCCGCGCCAATGCCATGGCGCAGCAAAACCATCATCGCCATCACCACCATCATCATCACCATCATCATCACAATTCCTACAACAAGTCGACCAACGTCAACCTCAACAATGCCAACGTTTCCAGTTTACCCAACGGAGGACACAATCGGTTCTACGAGCATGTGCCCGCCAATGGTTACCCAGGGTCGTATTATGGAGAATATGACAAGCCCAGAACCCCTCATGGGCAGAGGTGATTGGCTGTTTTAGTTCATTCATGTTGACTGGTTATATACTATTAAACATTCAGTGTCCATCATCAGCTTCAGACTTTTGAGTCATTAGATTTTAAAATGTACTTTTTAATTCTTCCGCACATCTTCCATGTGTTTCCTTCACCTTTTTCTCTGTCCTTCCTAACCAAAATACTTTCTCTTAACCATCTCTCTGCTTTCTGGAGCAGAAGGCGCTACTATGAGACCTATATTAGGTATGTTTCAGCATGAATCACATGTTCAGGTATTTTCAGGTATGAGAAGCTGAATTGTGGTCATTGGGTAGCAGTGTTGCTTAATTAACTTTTTATTTACAGCTTTTAGTCTGGTTAGTCTATAGATCTTTGAATAGATGGCATATTTAAATTTGACACAAAATAAAAACAAGGCTGTGAGAAGCAAGTCTGCACTTTTACTACTAGTCCACTTTAAATTTTCATAACTCATTTTTTTATTTTTTATTTGGCTAAAACTTTAAAATATTAGCTGATATCGAACTGATCACTTCTTTTTTTCACAGGCTTGTTTTTGTTTGTGTTTAATTGAATTTTGTAAAAGTATGCTTGACAGCCATTGAAGACATCTCGACTCAATTCAAGTAAATGATTGTGTAACTTTTAAATAATGAATCATCTTTAAGTTGAGATCTCCAAAGAATGTACAGCAACACTCTAAAGATGTAAAAAGATGCACATGGTTGCAACACTGGTATTTTAATAACATGCTTGTTCAATAATGATGTTTAACTGCATTACTGCACGTCAGAATCACTCGTCTGCATGGTTGTTCTGCATGTGACACGTCAATGACAACCTAACCGACCCCCCTGACCTTCACACAGGTCTCACGGCAGCGACAGAAGACGCCCCACCATACGGCGTGAAGAGGATTGCGATGAAGACCGCTATTCTGCAGAGTATTACAGTGGAGAGGAGTTTTACGAGGATGATAGCATGCTGTCGGGTGATAGGTAAAACCAATTTTCATCCAATTGATCACAATGCATTTCTTAAGTTTCAGATCCATTTCTGTATCAATCTGTGTCCTAATTTGTCACACGGCTTTGCTCAGGTACCCCAACAGTGACCAGGAGTACGAGACACCGCGGGGTTACCACCATCCCGACGGTTACTATGACGATGATGAGCAGCCCCTTTATCATGAATCACACAGGTCGCCAAAGAGAAGACTACTTCCTCCTACGCCACAAGGCGAGTCTTTTTCTTGATTTGAATTGTAGTTGAACAATCAGGGTTTGTAGTCTTATCTTTGTTTTCAGCTCATTCAGACTTTATATATTTTCACAGGTCAACGAAGGTCATCGTTTAATTTTGAGTGTCTGCGCAGACAGAACAGTCAAGATGACCTTCCTCACCAGCGTACTGCTCTTCCCCTACATCTCATGCAACACCAGGTAACGTAAACACTTTTATTCATTTTAATTAATATAGTAAAGAATAAAAGAATATATTTTTGATTTTATTTATTACTAAAATCACAAAATCACTCATCCAGGTGATGGCGGTAGCAGGTCTAGACTCCAGCAGAGCTCAAAGACTTTCACCTGCAAGATCTACCAGATCATGGGCGTCACCTCCACCCACTCCTGCGAGTAAAGACCGAACGCCCTATTACACGCCCCTCATCCGCGTGGACCGTCCTCTGCGGGACAGCGCGAGCAGCAGTCGCTCATCCATCAGAAAGAGCTCATGGTATACAGATGACCCTGAGTACCAACAGAGGAATTATTCACCCATTCACCTGCAGGTCCCACCAGAGTACAGAAACCAGTACCATCAGAAGAGAGGCAGTGCCACCAGTCTGGTAGAGGCGGTGAGTCCAAGATCTCCTGTTTTGGAGATGTAAATAGACACATTTTTTGTCTGTTGTGTTTTGGCAGCTCTTTGGGGGGAAGCACTGTATGGGTGACATATTGTAATAGGAACAATTTACAATATCTTTAGTTTTTGACCTCTTTCTCTCATCTGTGAGTAGGTCTTAATATCAGAAGGATTGGGTTGCTACGCCAAAGATCCAAAGTTCGTGGCTGCCACGAAGCACGAGATCGCGGACGCCTGCGAGATGACCATCGACGAAATGGAGAGCGCCGCCAGCCATCTCTTGAACGGCACCATCACGCCGGGAGTCAACGGCGTCAATGTGTTTCCCATACTGGGTCACAGAGACTACGAGCTACAAGACGTCTCTGCTAGCTACAGTGATGAAGAACCAGAGCCCGAACCTCGGCCGCGGTATGAGGAGGACCTGGCAGACGAAATGATATGCATTACCACTTTATAGCATCTGGTTAGCAGCCGCTGCTACCAGATTAACTGATCAAACATAAATAAAGTATATTTATTGGCTTACTACCTAAAGAAGTGCCTTCACAGCGGAACAGAAAGGCACAGAAAGAACGGACGCGTTGGTCTCGCCACTTCCTGTTTGGACGGGAACTTGGCGGAACTTGGCGAATCAAGCGCGAGGTGATCGCGGGCACTTCACCTAGCTTGACGTTGAGCTCTGAAAGTGAACTTTGTTCCATCACTGCAGGAAATGGACCAATGAGCAGCGAGGTGAGGTACCCGGGGGCGGGCTGTTTCCACGGTGATGACAATCAGAGCGAATATGTCATTACCTCAGTCACTTTAAGGGTTTTGCATATCAAGCACGTTGCAAGCTCAATGCAAGCTAAGTATGGCATATCCCTCCTCAAAGGCTTTAGTTTAAACTTACGCCCATACTTTATTTTTTAGTAACGATAAGGTAAACTGCATATTTTAGAGAACAAACGCTAATTATACACAACACTGGTTTACAATAAGGATATCATGCAGGTTTGTGGTAAACTGGATAAACTTTACAAGAAGATTTCAGCATTTGTGTTGAATGCACTAGCAGGCAGGTTATTTTTTTAATTTAGAATAGCCTGTTTGATATTTCATAATATGCTGTAAATGACTTGTAATATAAAGTGAAAGAAGAACTTTGTAAAGAGACATTATATATTTTGTAATTATGTACTGTACAAAAAAAAGATCAGCAATATTAGTCCTAGTCGATGTTATTGCATTACAAAAAGAAGACATTTGGTGTTATTTTAATAGGTACTGTACCTGATTAAATCCTCTGCCTTTATTCTTTGCTCATATGCATTCTTACTCGTTTGTGAAAAATAGAACAAAAAAGCCAATTTTTTATGAGGTTATGTCTGTGACTCCCGCACAAGATATGCAAGTTGTTACTTTCTGTGTCCGTTTCATAAGCGTAACCGACGTAGTGTTCCTTTGAAATCTTTGGCATGCAGTATGGGTCACAAAAGTCAACCTCCTTTATGGGGATTTTAAGTAGGGCTTAACAGAATAGTGTCTTAAATTGTGTTCTTGTTTGTGTACTTTGAAAGAGTATCTGTCAAATAGGACTTTTATTGCATATTTTGTGCAGGGGAGGTGCGCAGGAAGGTGCGATGGTAAATGCTTTGTGCATTAACAATGCTGCTTAATTAGTCTGCAATTAAACTGTACGACCCTCGCCAGGAAAATGCTGCCACACGGAGAAGCCTGCTGCCTCGAGCTGATCTATGAATAGCTGATCTATGAATAGCGAACTTATTCTCCGAGTTCTACAGAGGGAAACCCACAGCTAATTTCAGATCAGCAATTAAATTCCACCGACATCTTTGGGTGTTTTGTGCCCTGACGGGGGACAGATTAAAATCTTCCTTAAGGTTTTATAATGATGATTATGATGATAAAAGAGGATTAGGACAAAAATATTTGATGATGGGAAAGTTGTTTAAAGTGTACTTTCTTGTCGTGCATCCTTAAAGGGACGGTTCACCCAAAAATGACAATTCTGCCATTATTTCTCACTTCATTCCAAACATCTGTCCCATTTCCAAAAGGTGTATTATCTGTGTATTCCGAGTCTTCTGAAGTTCGAACTAAAGTTCATTAAAGTTGTGGCTGTCAAATTTCTCTTTTTATTTCGCATATTTTAACTGGCTGTTACGGTCGGTTGTGACATCACTCCACCACACCATTTTTGATTTTTGAATGCCAATACAGTAAAATCTTTGGAGGATGAGACTTTGGAAGATTTGGGATGTAATGCACAAGTCACATTGACTTCCTTATGGTATTTTTTGGCAAGTTTTATAACTTGACAGAAATGGACACTACGAAAAATGTAGTTTTACAGAAAAAACACAAATTTAGTTTTACAGAAAAAACACAGCATATGTGTTTGTAATGACCATTTCTGGGTGAACTGTCCTTTAAGCAGGACAAGAAACTGGTTAAGCAATACCGATCCCAATTTTCATTGTGTTATTTCTTGCGTTGTTTTTTTTCCACCGCTCACTTCAGCTCTGGCTTCTGCAAATACCTCTTTTAGTGCAGGGGAAACATATCAGCATTTGAAGCATTTTTGCCTTTAAGGTGTCATGAATTTTAAGGCTTTTCTTAAGACCTTAGCACGATTACACGATTCAGTTGACCTTTCTCACTTCCAACAGACAAATTAATGCTGAACATTATGGGTAAAAAGAGCAAAAAAAGTTTGACTGCAAAGGTCACTGCCCTGAAGTGCAAAGCTTCAGAAAAGGGATGAAATGGGTTTGTGGGAATTGATGTTTATGAGTGTTACTGATCTCTTGTGTTTTGGAAGAGTACTGTGCTTTTCAGTCAACCGAATACTGTCGTGAAACTTGTGGGTTCAACCACTGCGTGTGCACATCTGAAAGGGCTTCTGAAATGATCCAAGCGAAAAAAAAATCTACATTGTGTTTTGGTCTTCATGTCAGTTATACTGTATCTTGTTAAATGGACCAATGCACATTCTTGGCACATTGTAATATTCGTAGCAATTACTGGTAAGGACAATAAAATATGCATTATTTTTTAAAAACAAAAAACTTTTCAAAAAAACTTGTTAACTAAAGATTTAACTTTTACCTCGTGTCAGGGACTCCTGAAAAGAAAGAAGAAAATTTGATTCTTAATTTACCAATGGAATTTTACTCTTAGCACATTGCTGTTCGTCTTTGCACAAATTACTGTAACGTGCAATTTCTTTTCCTCGTTTTCTATTTATATTTTGTGTATTAAGATGGGCGAATTTTGTACTTTTTTCTGTGACTGTGCGTATGGTTTAGTGAATATATGTTTGTCATTTACATTTCACCTTTCAGTGCTGGAGCAGATGAGGAGAACAGAGAAATAAAGGTGCACTCCTTTGTATTGTTAACGTTAGCGTTAGCAAAAACAAAAAAGTATTATACACATTTTCAGAGCCACATCTGTTGATTATCATGTTTTCATCTAGAGTTGTTGCTACTACTATTATATAATTTTTATGAATAATGCTGTAAGGAAAATAAAATGATAGTGTAACATATGTACAAAAGTAATGAAAAGATGTGTGGTGATGTTCTTCTTTTGAAAGTTATGGTTTTTATTCCATGAGGAAAAAAGAAAACGGATTTTCTCTTCGTAGCAGATGACTTATAATATCCCTCTAGGTTTTGTATGGATACATTTTTTTGTAATTTTCCTATTTATTTTGGCCTGGACTTGATTTTAATTGATATTGAAATTTTATTTTCTAATGATTAATACTTAATAAACTTAATGAATAAACAACAAATGAACTTTGTCACTTTTTTGCCAACATACAACAATATAATTCAGTACATTCACGATGTCTTTATTTAAAATGTTCAATTAAATTATTACGTTCAAGAGATTATCACTTCAAGAGGTTTTGATAACAAAGTGCACTTAAATATGTAAAGAGAATGTTGTAGCACTGAGTAGTAAAGTTGACATTTTAGTAAAAGATGAGCTGTGTGGTTTTTGGCTGTATAGAGTCATTCAGGGCTGATTTTGTTTAATGGTGACACAACAGTTTGAAGCTCAGATGCATCATCTTCTGAAGGCCATGGATCTTTACCACACATCAGAAGTGGTACTGCATACCTCTGAAACTGAGAAAAGATTAAAAAATTGAAATATATAGTGTACCTCTGTAAAGTACTGTCATTTAAAATTAGCAAAGGCCTATTTATGTCACACATAGTCAGACATATACATTGTTTACTGTACCTAAACATATATATTCCTATACACAAATGAAAACAAAATGTAATAAATCAGAATTTCATTATTTCTTCTTGAAATCGTTTAATATCACAAATATTGGCCATAGTAGTATTTCAGTAGCCATTTTATTCACCTGTTTATTCATGTATATGTAGATCATGGGGTTGTAGACAGTGCTGCTTTTGGCCATGTATATGGGTACAACCTTCACCAGAGCGCTAATCTGGACAGTGGGGTTGAAGACGACTGTTAAGGCCAGAGCAGCATAGGGCAGCCAGCTTGCAAGAAAGGCCAACACCATCAACACAACCATCCAGGCCACCTTTGACTCCGCCCTCACAGCTGCCCCTCCACCCACTTTAGCTACCTGTCACACATCAGATGCTCATTCAGGAGGTAAAAGAACTTTTAACATTTTATTTCAGTCTAAACAAAATTGAACATTTATTTTCTAAAGATTAATACAAACACATGAATAAACATAAAAATAAACTGTGCAACTTCTGTTTACACACGTTTAAAAACCTACTTTCTTGAAATTGTACTACTGCTATCATGTCAGGGTTAAACATAGCCTGGTATGTATTATTGCACATGATGGGAATCATGTAGGCCTACTGGCTAAATTCAATGCCACTACACTTCCAAATGCTTTAAAGTGATTTTTTTCACCAGACTATTATGATTTTCTTGTTAAAACAATTCACATCCATGTCTAAAATTTTATTATAGTTAATGTTATCTGGTGCATTAATACATAGATTAACTGTTTTGTCTAAGACAAAGTTTATGAATATACAATATACTGTAGATACTTTTTGGCGCAAGGAGAGTTACCATTGAAACGAATTATTTCTGCTTATGAGGCATCTCAAAAGTTGATCACAGTGGTTGAAAAAATAATAGTATTTTTATTATTTTAATTTATTATATCTACCTGAACCTTCTTTTTTGAAGCAAAGATTTTTATTGTTGCCATTTTGTACCTAAGAAATTGTTTAATTAATAAAAATGTGCGTCATTGTTAAACTCGCCCACTTTTTTATAACCCCGCCCACTCCCAGACGTGCACAGGCTCGTGAAGAGAGCAATGGCGTGTCGTCACGTCACGACGTTACAAGGATAAAAGCTGAAACCATGCGGTAAATTTTACATTTTCATGACATGTGTTTCAGTGATATATAACTTTCATGCTTAACTGATGTTTTTGTTGTTTGTCATTGCAATAAGAAATCGCTTAAAGCACCTCTGATTATGTTACTTACTGTGAGTTTGATTGTTTACAAAGATTCAGATATTAACAGCGGGTTTTACATGTCATCCGATATGCCAATGGTGGTTTACTTACAATTTTAGGACGATAGTAGTAAAACAATAAGTGTATGTGACCACAGATAAGGTACATAATACAATTCTGGAGCTAGTTTTGCATCTGTATACAAGTTCGTGCAGGTGCATACAATAAACTTTAAAATCTAAAAAGGACAATGTCCTACTTGTCTCAGTGTGTAAAGCAGCCATGAGTATGAGATCACAATGATGGAAAATGGCACAGCAAAGCAGAGTGAGAAGTAACAGATGATGTAAGACATGTTTTTCAGGTCTCGACCCTGCCAGTCAGGTCCACAGGAAGTTCCAACCCCCTCCAGCTGGTAACTCCCCCATCCGAGGAGAGGTGGAGTATTCCAGATCAGAGACCACAGCCAGGATAATGCCAATCCTCCTGCGGCATGCTTACTCTGGAATGTGATGGTACCCAAAGGCTTACATACTACAAACAGCCTTTCCACAGCGATCAGGGCAACTGTGCAGAGGGCTGTTATACCTGTACAGTCAATAGAGAATACTTTAGATTTAGGAGTTTATTTAAATCTCAAGGGTTACATTTTGTAGTTGGTTAGCTCTATTTAAAAAAATAATAATTATAAAATAGTAATATTTACAAATAATTTTGTTACAATAGTGACATTTTATTAAAAAATGTAAGTGTTGGTTGCCATGGCATTGCTGTGCACTTGCTAAGATGTTGTGAGCACATTGCTATGCAGTTGCTAGGGCAATATTAAGTGGTTGCTATGTGATTTGGTGCAAGTCTCTTTGATATCTGGTCCATGGATATGACTTGGGGATATGATGTCCTGACATTAGTGTAAGTCCATGGGATTTAAACCCATTTTAGTGAAAACCACTAAAGAAAAGTAACAGCACATCTCTCCCCAATAATGATTTGTATAATTTATATCCATAATATAAAAATAATGTGGGTCACTATAGTGATAATCGCTGTTGCCTTAGTAAGCATCACTTTTGCAGTATCTGCTAAAATGATCCTCTTAAGTTGTTGTTGTAGGTATTTATAGTGATTTCCAGTGAGACTAATAAAGTGAAATACATAATTAAATTTGAATAAGGCCATATTGTGCGTTCTGGAATCCCAGCAGGATAAACCCAAAGGAGCTTACATAACACAGTCTAAAATTATTATTTTGTATTGGAACAAACCCAGCACACACTCACCAAATAATGCGACACAGAACCCCTCCAACACACAGCCGACCCGTCCTATGATGTAATAGCCCACAGCATTGGTCACCACAGATGGCAGACTGCCTGTTAATGTGGTACCCAGGTCGGCCACTGCAAGATTGACCAAAGCAAAATTCAGCGGTTGCCGCAGCTGTTTGTGCCGGAAGGTCACAGCGATAACCGTAGCATTCAACACGACAGCTGTGATGGAGACCAGGGTCATGAGGACAGATAGCGTGATGAATCCTGCCCGTGGCAGGGGCATTTTTGCACCGAGGTTATGGATGGAAGATCTGTTCAGAAGTGAGAAAGAGGACATCTCTCCAAAGCTTGACAAAGCAGTTTCCTCAAAATGTTGATGTTTTCTTTAGCTTGGTAGTTTATTTAACATGCACCCTGTGCAGTGTGTCTTCTGTCTGCACACGAGAAAAGGGTTCTTATTTAGATTAGGTGCTGTAAGACGAAAAGTTAAGTCCTGCAGATCCAGATTTAAGACACAATAAGTCTTACTTAGACGTGATCTCAGATGTAACTTGTCCCCTAATTGCAGTGGAAGAATGAATCGTGAGATGTTTGGCTTTCAACATGATATAAAGAACCTTACTTTATTTGGGTGAACTGAGGATGGGAAAATGTACAATAATAAGTAACATCTGAAAAGTGTAAGCTGAAATGTAAGTGTGTAATGTAAGTTGTAAGACATTTTTTTAAATGACATTTTTTGTAGAACAATGGAAGAGGGAAATACATCTTGACAGAGATCACAACATCTCCTTTCGTATTTCATAGAAGCACGTCATTTGGGTTTTAATCAGCATGAGGGTGAGTAAAGGATGACAGAATTGTCATTTTTTGGTAAACTAACTTTTTCAATATACTTTTTGCACCATTTCTACTTGCATTTCAAAGTTCGGAATATTATTATAATAAATAATATTGAAATAGCACAGCATGTCATCATTTTGATAAATATAACCCTTAAAGTTTTTTCCTGTTGGTATTCTGTTCACATTCTCAAATAGACGTTTTTCGGTTATGTACGTATATATTATCCATAATAGATTTTGTAAGCAATTGTTTGATTGGCTGTGAAGTGTGACTTCTCAGCAGCAATGCCAGGTGCCACTTTACCTGCACTATATTTGACCTGCTAAGGGTTTTACCTTCCATTAAGACAAGACAGAGATTACTGTGTGTTCGGTGCCATGCATTAAATTAGACACGTGAACTCTACCACAGATTAACAGGCTTTGTTTCAGGAGCTGTTAAAACTATTGCTTTTGTACCTGAATGACCCATAACTTTTTAATCCTGTTGTTGACTTTGGTGTTCTGATTGAAGACGCTGTAAATGCCGTGCACCAATTAACAACAGTGTCTATTTATGGATGTACTGTACTGTACTGTACATCTTAACCTCTACTATACTGTATATAGGCTACAGTGGCCGAAATCATTAGATAAATGCAAGAACACAAGCATTTATATCTGTATTTTGTAGGACAAACAGGTCAGATTAAATTCTTTTTTCTTCTTCTCTAAATTCTAAAATAAAAGCAAGGTGAAAATGCTGTTTCGTTCTGTAATATCAATATATTACCAATAACAAACATCTTGACTTTTAACCTTAAAAGTTTGTCCCAAGTCTTATTTAGAGGAGTAAATATTTTTAGCACCTCTGCAGCGGTACAGTACGAAGAGCACTGTTTATCATCTCTAGTTGTTGCTGTATCCAGCTGAGTCTGTGTGATGTATGATGCATTTTTCACTTAATCATGACTGCACAGAGACACAGGCAGCGTTAGGACAGATCCTCATCATTTATGTGCTTATGGGGTAATTAGATGAGCAGAGAAAGAGAATGAAAGAGTAGTGATTAACTCCTGGATGCTATTGTTAAGAATGGAGCTCAGGAGGTCAACACTATACAAGTGACTGGCCATAAATCTTACTGAACATGCTTTGAGTACATTCTGCTCTTTTATGGCACCTATTGAATAAGAGTTAAAAGAGAAACCATACTGCTTGACTTGATCATCACATATATCAATAAAAGCATCAGTATGCCTGTTCTGTTGTCAGATATGAAAGTAACAGGGTCAGTACTGGTATGAAAGCCTGGCTCTGTTTTAAACTTGAAAATACATCACACTGCTTTAGCAAATAAAGTAAAATATTAAATTATTGTTTTTTGCTTCAGAAATATAGAATTTAAGTGTCTGACATGTAGAAAACAAAATGATTTAAATATATTATTATATGTATTAATGCAATGCATAATCATCACAATTTCTATTTTATTTTATAAAATGTAATACACAAAACGGATGAATGCGCGCGTCCGAGTAAAAAGTTTCGCATTCAGCTTGTCTCGTGAGCGCGCTCGCTTCAGATACGAGCGAAACCGCACTGTATCTCTATCCTCAGATTTACACAACAGCCTCACTATCTCCATTACTTTCTTACCCTAAACGTCTGCGTTTGGTACATGACCCAAAAGTGTCGTTTATCATCATATCAGCTCTATTAGTAAAAGAGCGCGTGAGTGAGAGAGAACAAATTTGGCCATTAAATCACTTGAAAGGTTCATGTACCAAAAACATGAAAGCATATTCCTGTCTCTGCGTTGCAACGTACGAATAAAAGAAAGCAAGGATCGATGTTAAGGAGCACGAGGTCGTGGGGTGTGTGACAGCTGGGCGGAGAGACCGAAACTCCGGAGGCAGCACGCGCACTGGGGTGGGTAGAGGAGGGCAGATGTTCGGGTGAATCGGTGCTCAGTGCCGTGTTTTTACCGAAGGGAGAGAGAGAGAAACGGCGGTTCCGTTGCAGCGTGAGATATTTGGACTAAAGGATGCAGCGGAACAGGAGCATGCACGCGCGCTGCGCGAGCTGCTTCCTCCTGTGCCTGATGAGCGCGTGCTGGACAGCGGCGGAGGTGCGGGGGTCCCAATCGGAGATCCCCTTATCAGTGTGAGTAGAATACCATGCAGAATACATGCAAATACGTAGAAGAGGCCCTAATAATTGCATTTCATCTATTTGTCTATATAAAGAGAATGGGGGTTGTGATGTCTTTAAAGAAATTTTAACAATCTTGTTCTTTTTTGTTTTAGAATGTATACGTTTTCGCAATGAATACAGTATTACACGCAAACTAAAAGGAAGCCGTAATTATTTCTTCTAATCCATGTTTGTATGTATAGAAAGAAATATAAGGGGGTTTAAACTATATTTGAAGACTTTAGTTGAATCTAAGTGCAAATGGGAGTGCAAAAGTGGGTGCAAATATGAGATTTTAAGATTAAGATGATAAGGCTTTTAATGTATGCACGTTTTATTGTGTGTAAGTAATATATAAATATATACAAAATATGGAGAAGCCATAAGCATATTGAGTAAAATAAGTTGCATTTGTCTACAAATGCATGAAATGAGCAAATGCATCTATCCTTCAGCAAGGACCTTTGTGAAATTTAAGGGGTATCGGTTTAACTGAAGTGCAATTATTTTGGCTTTTTGCTTTAAAATATTTTTACAGTAAGTTACGTAAATGGCAGTCTTAAGGATCTCATGGATTTGGCAAATTTATCTTCGTGACCCAAATGCTTCTCCGTGTACATTTTTATAGTACTTAATTAGCAGTTATTGCATTAACGTTTGTCATCTTTAGCTTTTGTGTTAATACATCATAATATTGCTCGAGTTTTGCAATGGAAGTTGTAATTTGTGTGAATTTAAGGGTTCTTGTCCCAACAGGGTTAAACTCTGGGCTTCAGCGTTTGGTGGTGAAATAAAATCAATAGCATCAAAATACTCTGGATCTCAGCTCTTGCAGAAGGTATTTCCCCACCTCTCTCTCTCTCTCTCTCTCTCTCTCTCTCTCTCTCTCTCTCACTCACTCACTCACTCACTCACTCACTGACACACACACACACACACACACACACACACATATACACACACACATCCACACACGACTCCACTACAGATGGTCTGCTGTACAACATTCAGGTGTATGATCAGAGAGTGCCTGCTGTGAGTGTGAATGAGGGGTGTGTTTTTTGGATAAGGCTCATTACACATAGTTTCTCTTCGCCCGATCTGTATTTTCACCTTTACCACATCTAAACACCTGGATAGAAGTAGATGGAAGAGGCAAACAGAATAATTGAACGTGGCTGAGTGTAATGGGTAAATCGTCTTATGGTGCAGTACTACATTGTGACCACACGGTGGCAGTTGATATTAAGAATAAGCGCTTTTCTGTGATTTGTAGAGAATCTGTTATTCTGTTATTTTATTTTGATGTTTGTGTGGTTGATTAAAGGTCTATACTAAAAACTAAAACATAAGGACATAAGAAACGAGAAGAAATAATGGACATATTGGCAACTAAAACAGAAAAATCGAAACAGACATAGAAAGGAGTAAACTAGACCTTTAATATTTGTTGTTTATTTATTTAATATTATTTTGCCTATTCATATATCAAAATTTAAATGAATTCATATTACTGTGATAAAAAAGATGCTACAGATTACCGTTTTATGTGCATTATAGTATTTTTTAATATGTTAAGATTTCGCTATGGATCACATAGTAACATACAAAGACAGGAAAAATTGGACAGATACACAAATATTAATATTTTAATATTAAAGTTTATATCTACTGATTTTCTGTTATGAGTGCTGATGTTTGCAGATAAAGGTCTCCGCTGGTTCTTTGTTCCATAAACAGCATATTGTGTTGTAGCTACAGTATTACTGCTGTTTGAATACACTGTGCATTATACACAGAACACACTTCATTTCCTCTCAGTTTCTACTGAAGGCAAAACAGTGATGAACGTTTTGAGATAAACCTCTCTCTCTCTCTCTCTCTCTCTCTCTCTCTCTCTCTTTCTCTCTCAAGTATTAATAAGTCTCTCACTGTTGGTGTGAGATAAGAGCACAGCACTCACCATCAGTGCACATATTATCGTTGTAATTACCTTCTCACAGAATGCGTGTACGTGACTCTTTAGCTGAACTAGCTCTGCTCTGTTTATAAAACAGTGGAAATAAATGAACTTGTAGAATATTTTCTTGTATGAATTACAATTAAGAGTTATGGAGTTTTCATTTATGGTGTTTGTTATATCAAGGTGTAAAGATTAAAGTCACTGTCTCAGACTATTTGTATGTGTGTTTGTGCAAGAAAGAGGCAGCAATAGATCATGATTATAAAGTTAATGATATGAATTGTTTAACTAAAACTGAGATTTTGGGTTTGTTTTTAGCCACCGGCCCTTGTACTATCCAGATATACAGTTCCGTTCTAAAGTTGACCCTATGTGTCAATAATGAACTTCCTCCATCTAACCACATATTATTGTCATCTACATACTGTACATTACACAAAATTCCACTCAGAGACATCTACATGTACACATTGTAATACATCCATGCCAGTTGTGTCTCTCTTCATTGCCGTTTCTGCGGATGTTTGCACATTTTTCCATCATCCTGCTCAGTGGGCGTGACCAATGGGTGGGGCACAAGGCCAATAAACTGTCTTTTAGAGGAGCTAGCAGCAGAAAGGGAGGGATGAGGCAGCAGGCCGGTTCATTAAGGATGATCATTAAGCTTGTTATGCAAAATTACCTGATTTTTACACAAAGGGGAAAAAACACCCATACAAATGTCACACTTTGTTGCTTTTTCTCCCTAAAATTTCTGCATGGCAGAAATGAAATAACAGATTGTACAACTACATCACCATTAAGCATCTTTACAGTGAATAATTTTGCTGCATCGTGAGAATATTATGGCTAATGCCTTGTCAGGGTTTACGTGACTTGTCCAAAGGCTGTGTGTAAACTGTCAGGAACTAGGAGTCTGGTATACTCCCCTGATCTTTTACAGTGTTTTGTATGGTGGGGCAATCGCTATTGATGAATGCAGTATTAACGGCTCTGATTATGGCTTTTTGGGGCTGGGGAGGCTGCCGGGTAAGGGGTGGGGAGACAGGACAGGCGTGAAATGAACTGTTCTGCCTCAATAGCTCTCCATAGTCTCTCTCTTAAAGGGGTAATTTGCTGTGTTGTGCTGAGATCTGTGCGTGTTGGAAACATGTTTTGGGGTCTGACATGTGTGAGAGTGTGTTTTCATTAAATTTTGTGTCCGGTTGTATTGCAAAAGCTGAGGGACGTGCACATATATCTGTTTTACTTATTTTGATCCAAATGGCTTTTTTTGAAGTTGGCTTTTTGAAGGTAACTTGTTTTAGAATTTTGTCTTATAGATGATTTATCTTGGGGAAAAAATGTGAACGAGATATTTTGCATATCAAAAACATATTTTATTAGATCTTGTTTTTTTAAGTGGACTGCACTTTGTAAGCCTGCAGGGGTTGATACCTGAGTTTGTCTGAATAGTGTAATATCACAATAGCCATTGAATGTTGTTGCTTTAGGTGTAGCTTATACTGCAGACTCAGCATTGTCTAAAGTGTACTTCATTATCCTGAAGCGCCCAGGCTTGACAACTTATTATCTCCCTACTGAATTCTGATTCCATTTCAATTACCTTCCAACAATGCATGGCCCTTTCAAGAAGACACGCCCAGCTTCCCCAGACCGGCCCACCCACAATGCTTTTCCTCAACCAATAATAGACACTGCAGCAGCATTTCCACCAATTACAGCGACAAGACTGAACTCATTATCTGGAGAGGATTTGTCTTATCAGCCAATCAGAGGAGTCTGTCAGAGAGAACCACATGACTGCAAGCTTATCTGGAGACTTGTGGCACGAACTCGACAGCTGTATTAACAGAGACAATGCGAACCGCAGGACATAGAGATTCATGGAGGCCTTTTTTCTGCCCCCCCCCGTCTCTCTATTGTCTGTTTCCATTGCCACACACCACTGCTTTTTTCAGATTTGCATACAGGTCCATCACCCCAATTCACTGTTTACTGATCTTAGACAAATGATCTTGTCATACTGGGCATTGATCTTTTAAACCCATGTCTGTTTGCAGTGTATCACATTATCCATTAGACAAAAAGAAAAGATCATTATGAGTTAACTACTTTTATTCAATGTGCCGTTTAGAAATCATTAGCATTTGTTTAAAGATCTGGTACGAAATTTGATGGATTGGGTATTGTTTAAAATACTGCATCCTAAAACTACATATAATGTATAAAAAATGTTTTAGCAAATGTGAGTTTTTTACTTCTTTAACTATTAATAAGCAGAAGGAAGAAATAAATTGTTGTATGACTTTGATCTTATTTGAGAATGATCAGGTTACAACGCGATCATGAATTTAAATATCCAGCTAATTATTAGTACTACCGATTGTTTTTATTGACTGTATCAAAATAAACTTATCAGCTGTATTTAACTTTTTGCGCAATATACAGCTTTACCCTTTACATTGATACTAATACGTTTTTTGTAAAATACTTTTTTACTCTTAATGTTTCAAGGTGCTTCTTTATATTTAGGAAAAGACTTTTTTATATTATTTAATTGCTGTTAATTTACATAACACTTTATCATTGCAAAACATTTAGTTTTTTATTGAACATTATGCATTTATTGTTAACGTTATTTGGTAGTTATTTGTGTTATGTCATCTTGCACACACACTCATAGTTTTACTGTTTACAATAACTGTACTTGTTTGTTTGTCTTTAGAAATACAAGGAGTATGAGAAGTCGGTGCGAATAGAGGACATCGACGGCGCAAAACTGGTGAAAAATATGGCTCAGAATATGGAAGAAATGTTTCGGAAAAAAGCAGAGGCCACACGAGTAAGTCTATGCCTATTTTTAAGACGCTTTTTTAAAAAAGTTTACGAATTCTGCATGGATATATTTATATTTTATTGATAAATTGATAGTCTGTAATTGCATAATCTGAAAAATAATACGGAACCATCCTAATAAAAGGCGTACTCAATTTACAGCACGTCGACAGTATTTTTTGCAAGCATTTTTAAAAACTATATAATTCAGCATTATTGTCTTAGATGCAAACGCAACATTATTAGTTACTGACGTATAAAACGCATCTATTCCTTAATATAGAAGACTTTATTTTTCCCCGTTACAACCTGCTCGTGTCGTTATTCGAGAGATACACACAGTAATTGTCCGTGTGTGGACTGTGTCGGTGAGATAGTGTTATCTAACTCCTGCAGATACATACTGCCATTCTCCCTTTAACTTTATGATGCAATGGAGTCGATTTACCATGAAAGGTAAAACCCATAAATTACACCTCATGCATTTGTAGTTTACTACACACTGGTTTTGTAAAATAGATGCACGTATATTAATGTTTGTCAGATTTGAAGGCGTGACGCATTTTCACCGGAGATGGTATGATGTATTGAACGACAAATTCTATTTATTTAATTTAAAAATATTATTTAAATACACACCATTTTATACATTTTGATTTTTTTTTAGTTTTTTAGTTTGTATCTGAGATATATACAGATACCTTCGGCGATTTCTGCACCGTTCCAACCTTAATTTGTCCTACTGAAAGTAGTTTATGAAGTTTTCTGTGTAATATGTAAGATTAGAACTGTTTGTAACCTTTAGGTTTGTAATGTGAAAGAAAATTTCAAGTAGGCAAAATATGACAGTATTCTAATAACTAAAATTTCACAGTTAAAATGTGAAATGATATTTTTAAAACTATTTTCTGTAAAAGTGAAAAGTTTAATTTATTTTTTTTAAATATAGCCTAATTTAACAATTTTAAGGGAGCGTATATATAGTATTTATGTATAACACTAGGGGCTGTTTGTGAAGTTGGCATGAAGCCTTGTTGTTGTTTTGTTGCTACAATTTCCTCGAAAAGCGACAGATATTAATTATTTTTCCTAAAGCGTTTTGTGAATTGGAGGCAATTATACCGCTGTGTACGCAAGAATGCAAGCCAGCACTTTTCAATGACGACAAGAAAATACACTGTCCTTTAGCGTGTAATACTATCACGCGCGCACGCAAGGGGACAAGCTGCAACCTGAGAACATTATACTGTATAATGTGCAATATAAACACTAATACAGTATGCTTTTTTAATTTATCCAATGAAATATATGCTTATTATATATATTTTCAAAATAGATATTTTCAAAATTAATTAATGCTGTCCATTCACATCAAAATTTTATAACTAATATAACAATTTGACTGAAAATAAGCATTTTAAAATATAATATTGTGAATATTGTATAGACATTTCAAAGAAAGATATGTCTCAGAGTTATCTGACATGTAGTTAGAGGATCACAAAATCAGAGGCTGTAAGCCATCTGGAACATTTCTGTGTATGTTGCTGTCAATCATCTCTTCTTAGTTTCTCACTGTCATGTCAATCATGTTTAGAGACTTGTAGAAGCTGCAGAGGAGGCTCATCTACAGCACGAGGAGAACCCTGACCTACAGGTAAAAGACTACGTACATATACAGTATGCATTTGCTGTATTACAGTATAAGAGGTAATTTCAGGACCATGGACAGATCCCTCTAAAAAAATAGCTTAAAAGCCTCAACCGTTCTAATGCCATAATACTTTTTTATGTGTCACAAATAAAGAAACAAAAATAACAATAAGATAAATTGAATGTAATTTAATTAGAATTAGAATAGAATAGAATAGAATAGAATAGAATAGACCAGAGCATGGAAATCTTACGGGATAGTACTCTTTGCTTTATGCAAATATTCTGTACATGACCTCCAGCTTAGCTCGTCAAGTGAATTATATTTATATATATATTTATGTGTTGGAAAGCCCCCACCCCTCCAGCCTCCGCACACGACTAAGATAAATGACTCCACGTTGGCCGTTGGCGCTATTCAGGGACAAATGGAAAATTCACTGAAGCAAAATATGTTAAAAATAATGGTATCCCCCTCTGTAATGAATTCATGCAATGATTCTCATACATTTACAACGATTCATAAACCATCCAAGTAACTAATTATAGTGAAAGTCAGTTTCATGCTATTTTATAATAACAAATCGCTGGCGATATTTGAATGTCAAAAAGTGACCATGTGACTTAACAGTACATTAAACCCGAGAATGTTTAGTTTAAAGCTACAAACTGTGTATTCTAACTCACTTCACTTCACTAAGTCACTTCACATTCACTCGTTTTTATAAAACTGAATTACAGTTCTGTTGTAAGACAAGTTCTGGTAATAGTTTATTTATGAGTAAGCCTTTCAGTAAATGCTCCGGCACAGATTAAATGTTATAAAGGTCTGGATAAAATATTCTGACCGTGTCTGTGTGAATGAGCAGTTCTGATTCAGAACACACTGAGACCAGGGGTCTGTCGCACATGCGGCGCCTGCTCCTGTTGTTTGTTGATAACCCTCAAACGCTTGTCGCAGTGCTGTCAGAAATGCTGAGTGTGGAGTGTTTTTCCTCTGCCTCGCTCCTCTCCACTTCACACACCCCCTCTACCCCCCAGGGGTGTATCACCGGAGCGCCCAGCCGTGGTATGAGCTGTCATTGCTTGGCTTTGTAGTGATGCCCTCCTCCCCATTCTCCCAATAGGAGCATTTTTCCCTAGCAGTCCAATGCACGCGCACACACACAATTTAATGGTAAACAGAGGTGTTACTACACATTCACCTTACAGATAGATCGGCTCTTTTCACTGAATGACCTCTGCTCCAGTACAGTGAGTGGCCGTTTAATCACGCAGCGCCTCTGGTCATAAACGAAATGTTTTTTACTGGTTATCCTTTATAGTTCAAACACAGAGGTTGGTGCCAGCACACAGCGTGTTACCTATAAAGTGTTCATGTGCCCTAGACATTTTTAAGTTTAGTGTTGTTGAAAACAGTCCTTGACTGTTTTGGATGGTAGATAGTTGATGCATTAATGAGCCTATGCTTTTTATTAACATTTACATTTTAACATTTATTTCAATTACATTTCAACATTTATTTCAATATTTAATAAGAAGTGTAAATCTTACTCTATGTACAGTATAATACTCTATGTAAAGATGATGCATCTTATGCATATTTTGTGACCTTATTTGTGAAATCCAAGCTTAACTCTCAAAATCAAATTATGACATTAAGATCATCAAAGCATAGTCATAAAATGATAAAAATAAGTAATGTGTGTTTATTTCTGTAAATGATAGATCATATGACAGATTTCAAAATACAGTACTCAAATTTTAATTCATAATACTGAAGCTGATGATTTTAAATACTGAAATGAATTATTTACTTTTTCTTTTACTAGAAAATACTAGAAGTTGGCTTCATAAACATTGATTTTAATTTTTGCCATGGCCTTAGTCAATATTAAATTTATTAAAGTTATATTTTTACAGAATGTTTTTTACATTACTGTATGTATAATTTTATGCCAATTACAAAAAGTTGGTTTAGATGGGTTTTTACAAACTGGGTTACAAATTTATATCCTAAAACTCTAGTTATCTCATATGTGCTTCCTTTAAAGTTACAGAACAGCCCTCAATGAATGAACAGACCTTCAAACTAAGATTTGAAGGATACTGATGCCTTGTGCTTTTTTCATACAGTATGAGTATTTCAACGCAGTGCTTATAAACGAGGTGGATGAAGATGGGAACAGCGTGGAGCTCGGAGGAGAGTTTCTTCTGGAACCTAATGATCATTTTAATAACCTGTCCGTCAACCTCAGCCTCAGTGTGGTGCAGGTGCCAACCAACATGTACAATAAAGGTAATACATCATTTTACCTGGGCATACAGGATATAGGAGACGATTCTGCCGGGTAATTTTGTTACCTGTAGAGAAGAATCTGTTAACATTTATCTTGGAAATACACAACCTGCCATCTTCGCAACTGGGCGCTCAGGTCTGGGTGTATAGATCACCTGTGTGTGCCATGTGACACAACGAATATAACATCATTAAAAAGGGAAAAATGCAAATCGCAATAGAAAATGACTCATTTTACAAAGCGAAAGGTCAAGGGAGTGGTAAGTTAGCATGTCACAGATCAGTGATAATAGTCGACCACCTCAGGTCATTGTTAAGTTACTGATCCGAGAACAGACTCCTCAGTGTCACTGCACTTCTTTGGGTCAATAACTACCTGGGGACGCCGCAGTGAACAAAGCCAAGGGCTGAATGCCCCAGAGAAGAGCTCGGAGAGAACAGAGTAATCACTCTTAAAGTGTACCTCTGTGATTGAGGAAAGCTCACAAATGCTGGATGCACCTCATCCCTTTGTGCAAACCCTTAATGGACTTTCAATGGCATCGCTTTGTGAGATAGAAGGACAAAGGCGAGAGGCTTTTTTATGGGGTTGGGTTAGACTCAGAGCAGGAGTTGAAGGAACTAGGATGGGTGGATTTAACTACTTCGCTGTTGAAATGTAATGCAATGAATACAGTTGTTAAGTAGTTTGATTACAGTTGTGTCAGTAATGATTGCAAATGATGTTAAAGGGTTGGTTAACCAAAAAAAAATCATTCATTCATGTCATTCAAAACCTGTATATGATTCTTTTTTCTGTGGAACAAAAGAAGATATTTTGAGAAATGTCTCAGTGATTTTGTGTCCAATGGAATTTAATGGGTGTCATTGTTGTTTGATTACCAACGTTCTTCAAAATATCCTCTTTTGTGTTCTGAAGAAAATCATACTGGTTTGGAATGTCTTTTTGGGTGAACTACCACTTTATTCTTTCTCTGTTTTAGACCCTGACATAGTTAATGGAGTCTATTGGTCAGAAGCTCTGAACAAAGTTTTCGTAGATAACTTCAAAAGGGACCCGTCCCTTATTTGGCAGTACTTTGGCAGTGCTAAAGGTTTCTTCAGACAATACCCAGGTACGTAATGTGTACACCACGTCAGAACAGAAATTGATGAGGATCAAACTGAATGATTTCGCTAATGTATTAATTTTACAGACCACCAGAGAGGACATAAAGAAAATTCAATCCATTAATCAAAGCCTCTGTTGGAGCTCTGTAACTCCAGCACATTTACATCATGTAGTATTATGCTGAATTTACATATATTAGCTATTTGTGCTAACAGATGGGACTCAGCTGCAGGGATGTGCAGAGATTCAGTTTCTAACTAAAGAGTCTGCGAAGAATACAACATTCAAGAGCTTTAATGAATTGCATCTTGGTGTAGATTTATTTTGGTAACAACACTTTCTGCCAAGTACTGCTACAGTTAGTGTTACAAACCATAAGAAATCAATATAAGATCTTCTGAAAAGTCAAAGTATTAATTTCTCTTTTGATGACAGTGATGGCTAATACTCAAATACCACTGTTTTATTTTTGTAAGGTTATCCATAAATATGGTATTTTAACAGAGTGTTGGATGTGTGGTATTTATTCATATTAAATATATGAATACATATTTCTCAGTGCACTTCAGACCTGTGAGTAAAAATCTCTATGACTGTGTGTTCCAAGGTGTGAAGTGGCATCCAGATGAACATGGTGTCATCTCGTTCGACTGCAGAAATCGAAAATGGTATGAGGAACTTTAGTTTTGTAGTGTTTGCTAAATTGATAGATAATTTCCTTGTGTTTCCATTTGCCAGAAATAATTGGAATTATTAGGAGATTAAAGTTCCAGATCTAGTAGTGCCTCTATGTTTGTTATTTCAGGTATATCCAGGCGGCCACGTCTCCTAAAGATGTTGTGATTCTGGTGGACGTCAGTGGAAGTATGAAAGGTTTAAGACTCACTATAGCGCGACAGACGGTTGCATCCATTCTGGACACATTGGGAGACGACGACTTCTTTAATATTATTGCGGTGAGAAGAGCCAATGGAAAGATGTGTGCTAGATAACTTAGCATTGTTTTTTGTTTGAAAATATACTGTAAATATATATTAAATGTCATCACAAATAAGAAACTTTTATTGCCAAGTACTGTGTATGAGGTATTTGTCAGGGGTCACATTTCTTTTTAGTCATTTCTTTTTTACTTTGGTGGCTACTAAATATGTCAAGTTTTTTCTTTAAATAAACATTAAGTATCAACAGTGGTAAAAATAATTAAATTTAGAATTTTATTAATTTAGTTTTTATGTGTTATATTTTTTGATAATTAAGGCAAACATGGTTTTTGGTTACTGTGCCTTTAAGACACCTTTTGACGCCAGAAATACTTTATTTTAAAAATGCTCCGTTGTGAGGAATACATTTTAAGAAGTTTAAAAAAAACTTTACATTTACATTACAACTCAAAAACCTTTATTTCAAAATACTGCACAAGAGGAAATTTTTCATAATATGATCCCATTAATACCTATGAGTGAAATCTTAAGTACACTTAGCATACACATTAATTTGATAAACTTCTTCACTGTGTCTAATATATTAATTTCTTTTTCAGTACAACCAAGAGATCCATTATGTGGAACCCTGTCTGAACGGAACCCTGGTTCAAGCTCACAGCTCTAATAAGGATGTATGTCTTTCTTTTCTTTCAGTAATTACCTAATTTTCAATGAAATTAGGGCCTTTGAAACATATCTGAAAAGCATTTCTCATGTTCTTATTTATCAGCACTTTAAAGAACACCTGGACAAGTTATTCGCCAAAGGAATCGGACTCCTGGGTAACGCGTTGAGTGAAGCGTTTACTATCTTAAATGAGGTGGGTGAAGATTACAAAAGCTGTGAGATTACAGAGCTTCAGTATCACGACAGCTCTTCGGTTTACCCTTACAGAAATGTGTGTGTGTTTGTGTGTAAATGTGCATTTTGTCACTGCTGGTGTTGCGACGCTGCACCAATCGCCCCTCACCGGGACACCTCTATCTCTCTCTGTGATTAATTGCCGTAATTGGCAGCGCTGATTAATAAGCTGATGAAAAAAGCCAATTGCGGACGAGATAGCGCTCAAAGTCAGTCCAGTCGCACCCTTTATCTTTCTTCTCAGGCCACTACTCTTGCAGGAAAAGGGAGGAGGAGAAAACAGGAGACAGAAAGGAGGACGAGGGTTATATCTGTATTTGTCACATTCATTAGAGCCAGACCATTAATATGGAAATCGTAAAAACCAAGTGTCCGGTCCCTTTAAATGTCCATATGCAGTGTTTGCTTCTGATTGGTTGAAAGTAAAAAAAAGAAAACTAAGGTAGCTGCAGCAGTCTTTAAACTTTTTGAATGACATCATGCACTGCATCACTATACAGTTTGCTTGGTGTAAAGGCAAGAATAGAGTAATAGTACATCTAAAGCCTAATTATCATTATAATGTAAGTTGGTCAATCAGCACATCTCAAAGTATTTCAATTTGGCCATGTCTACTCAGCACCTTTCCAACATTATAATACAGATTTTTTTAAAACAAGTCAGATTTCCATGCTTCCATTAAAGCACAGAGAATGCTCTTTAGTCATGCTGGAATAAAATGGATGGATGTAACGTTGTAAGTAGAAGTGTAACATCTGTTACAGCCTCTTTAAAGCTGATAATGTAGCTGCATGCATCATTCTGAAAATAATATCCTGTTTGCTTCTCTTATTTATGCTTTTCCCCCACCGATATTGATTGTACGGTTAAAAGGAAGCTTTATGTGTTATTAAATCTCACAAAGGCTATTTGATATTCCTTTAATAGTTGATATTTGTTCATTCTAAATGCTAAATTCTCATTTTTGTAGTAAATTTGTTTTGTTGTTCTTGTAATAATCTCCTTCCATGTCTGTTCATATCCTTAATCGTTCTCTCTCTCTCTGTTCAGATTAATCAGACCGGTCGTGGAAGTTCATGTAGTCAGGCGATCATGCTGATCACAGATGGAGCTACTGAAATGTATGATGATGTTTTCGCCAAATATAACTTACCTGATCGAAAGGTAAAGCTGGAATGATTACATTTTATGATTACATTTTTATTTAACCTGAAAAAGTTTGCTTTAACTGAATAGCTTTTAAAAGGTTTTCTTTAACCTGAAAACTCACTGCACATATTGAGCATACACATAAAAATCCTAATACAATTCTTTTACATTTTAAATATTAGATGAGACATTAAAACATTTTAAAAATTATTTAAAAAATTATTTTAAAAAATATTTTTTTAATTAAAACATTTTTAAAAACAGAACCTTTTTATTTTTTGGTATTTTGATAAATAAAATTTTTTATTCACTTTTTGTTTATGTTTTTTTTTATAAAAATCTTAGACCTTCATCTCAGACAAATCTTAAATCCATCAATATATATAGTTTGTCATGATTGGATTAGAACTGAACTATAAAATATTAAAGTAAATATGGAAATGAAGTGTTACTCCTGTGGAACGCTGACAGTTAACAGGTCAAGGATTGATAAAATCATATGTAATGAATTAATTTAAAAAGCAATGCAAACCAAAAGTATTTTGACTAGCTTTTAGTCTTTCGAACCCCATTGTACATCCCAAATATTTCAGTTTTATACAAACAAGTATGTGTGTGTGTGACTTTCATATAGTCGCCCCCACTCAAGAAGAAAATTCCCCTTTGAGAAAATGTTGACATTTTGAGGAATTGTGTTCAGTTCCTGTGGCGATCCCTTGTCTGAAATCATGTGCTAATGTTTATTGAGTTGCTGAGAGCACCGGTGTGTTTGACACACTCTTCAAACATGGGATAAAAATTGTTGAATAAACTGATTCAGTTCACACGTGTACCTGCCCTTGGCAGTGCTGAATCAGTCACCTGATTGACCTCGTGAGCCTGCGGTTGCCAGCAGCGCTGCGTTTTTACAGTACCAGATGCGTTCCTTAAAGACTCTGCATTGAGTGAACACGCTTAGCGCACATTGCTGGCCTTTATTCGCTGCGTCTGCGTCTGTACGTCTGCGTCTCATGTGGGGGGTGAAATACATTTTTACAGCCTGCAGAATGTGTGTGTGTGAAATGTTGCTGGCCCACTGCGGTGTAACCGCACAGTATTGGTTGGAATCAAAAACCATTTATACATGGGCGACAGGAGCAATGTACTGAGAAATGGAGGGATGGAGAAGGGAACGTTGTGGGGAGTAATGAAAAGATAAGATTGAAAATTTGCAGATGTGTTTTGACTCCACCTTTTCGTGAGCAAGTGGATGGATGGATGAATACAATAATAAAGGCGTAAACCTACTAAATCTTACGACATATGGCAAACATTTATCCAGGCTTATTTGTTACACCAGTTGTGTAATTAAGTAAATGCGCCGAGGCAGTTGTTTTCCAATGAGCAAACAAGTAATCAGGTTTTATATGACGTTTGGAAATTGCATTGTGGGAAATGAACAGATTTTTCATTTAAATTCAGAGTAATTTAGATCAACTGCTGTGTGTGTTAGATACCACATCCAAAGTGTCCGTTCCAGAATGGAGTAACACATTCACACGCTTTGCCAAAAGTGTGGAAGGAAAAAAATATGAACTTCATGGGGTGACAGCAACAATAAACATTTTCTTTGTCTGCACAGGTTCGAATATTCCCCTACCTGATTGGTCGGGAATCTGCGTTCGCCGATAACCTAAAATGGATGGCGTGTGCCAATAAAGGTCTGTGTGTTTCTTTTTTGTTATTTTCTAATTTATGAGTAAAATTTAATTCACATTTCATTTTAATTTTGCTAATTAGTTCATTAATTAGCCTGGCTGGATGTACTGGAGCGGAGTAGGTTCAGTACGGTGTTTTAGCGTGCCAGCGCTGTGGGTTTATTGATTTGACGGCTGGAGGAAATCACGCGGGTGTTGAATGCTTGATGGGAGTGTGACGGGCACTGGCTCAGCTCGCAGAGCTGACATGCAGAGGTCAAAGTTCAGCTCTGCCTAAATCACTCTTCCTGTCAGCTCGACTCCCGTGGCTGCTCAGTGCTGATCACTCCCATGTGCACGTTCCACGGATGACTGGCCACAGAATGAGGAGCTTTCTCTCTCTCTCACACACACATACGCTAGCTCTGCACCTGGAGCCACTGCAGTCATACATTTTCAACACAGCAAAATGGATGGAAATAAAAATTATGTAAACAATGATGTAAAATGCATTCAGAAAGAAAACCAGAATGCCTTATACTATAATCTTTTATATCTTAATAGCTAAACCTAATAACTTGCTTTTTTTAATTTAACACATTGTTGTGAAAAAATGGATTTAAATATGGTCAAATGTGTTAAACAGAGCAGAGACTACTAAATTCTTTTTTGGTAGCATAATGCATAAATCAATTATCTAAAATATTGAATAAATGAACTCAGAAATGGAAGATGAGGTTGTGTAAAATTTGTGAAACTTTTGAGCTACGATTTAATTTTCTTTAATAATCTTTATTATGCATTATAGTCGTGAAAAGTCATGTACTACTAAAACATACATATGTGTATATATTTATATACAGTTATGGAAAAAATTTAGAGACCACTTTAAATTTGCCTTTCATCAGTATTTTAACCTGTATTGCAAACAGTAATGTGAAAGACTGAGAGCATGGCAAAACACATAAAAGATGTGATTAAAAATTAGGATTATTGCATCAAATATTAATTTTTTAAGTATTTTTAAATGCATTTCATTACATTAGTATTGTTGTTGTTTTGAAAAATGATTATGAATTTAAATATATATAGTACAATTTCTACTATTTGTGTGTATATTTTATTTGTAATTCTGCAATGTTGCTGTGGATTATGTGTTTTGTGCAGGTTATTTCAGTCAGATTTCAACGCTGGCTGACGTGCAGGAGAACGTGATGCGGTATTTGCATGTGATGAGCAGACCAAAAGTTATTGACCATGAACATGACACAGTATGGACCGAAGCTTATGTAGACAGCGCAGTAAGTATCACACTACACGATAAACACAACATGATTTTGTGTGATATAATAGAGCAACCTCTAAAATAAAAAAAATACCATGGTAAATCAGTTTTCTCTAAAGAAGTGTTATTTGTTAGCACTTTCCTTTCCAAAAAATCGCTTTGTTGTTTTTCTTTATTGTTGTAAGTCGCTTTGGATAAAAGCATCTGCTAAATACTTACTAAAATAAAAGCGTGGTATCTTAATCCACAACAGTCCTAAAAATTGGAAATTATGTAAAAGCTCTTCATTGTTCAGAGATGTGTTTATGGTTTCAAAGTACTGTAGGAACTATGGTATTTTGACAGAAACTACATTTACCATGGTAAAATTTTTTTACGTTTGTGTTCTCTATAAAACCTAAAAAAAATCCTTTAATGTATGTGTGTGGTTGTTTTCTGTAAGCATTCCTCTGAGATACTCTGTAGTTTCTTTAATGCCCTGAAGGACTCGAGACATTCTTCCATTCAGTGAACAGTAGGAGAGCAGGAACACGTCTTGTATGTGTATTGACGTGAGCACATGTCAATGATGGGTATTATTTTTCTTCCTGTGTCCCTATAGCTCGCACAGGCGCACAAGGTAACAGTCGTAACCGGTGTCTCTGCAGCTCTGTTCCAAAATTTAGTGAGCTGCCTCAATATTTTAACACATTGTAGATGCACACACTTTTTTGGCCAAATTAAGCAACATAAGGAAAGAAATCCCATAATGCATCCCAATATGCTCAGAATGAAGCAAAAGCATGGTTAATTTTTAACATAGTCCCACCAAAATATCTTTTCAATATTATAAAAGGTTCTGCAAAAATAGTTTAATGCATTTAGATTTTTCTTAAAATTTTGTGTATATTCTCAAATATATTTCTCATATTTGCTTTTACAATGTATGCAATGCATTCTTTTAGATTTTATTCTTATTACAGCATTGGGTGTAGCTTAGCAAATATGACACGTGCAGTTGCCGCCTTTGTAGTGTAGATCATAGACAGCAAGGCAGCTCGCTAGGGTTTGGAACGGAGCCTGTGTGTGTTCATTTTGTCACTCAGAATCTGGTGTCTTGCAACATTTTCTCATTGTGTTGCCGATCTGTTTTCAGTATTCCGTTTCGGGAATCTGAAACTTATTCGTTGCTGAATGTTGATGTGGTGCAGAATGCTACAGGACCTCAAAAAGGAGGTAGAGAGAAGATAAAACGAGGTTTTGAGAGAGGGTGAGATGTGGTCGGAGATAGAGTTTGGCTTCTCTCTGCTGGGTATGTGGAGAACTGCAGCAGTGGTGTAATGCCATTCCAACCCTGATAAGACCGACTCGCACACATTTAATGTCTTTGACACCCTCTCTCTCATACACACACACACACACACACACACACACACACATGGTGTGGAGTGTTGGGAATTGTTCTCCAGAGTGTGTTGCTGTATCTTGGCCACTGAGACACCCCATTCATCATTTTGTGGATCATTGCCTTTTATCTCCTAAAGCCGTAATAAAACTGACATTGGAGCAGAGGGGGTGAGAGAGATAGAGAGAGAGAGAAAAAGAGAGAGAACGAAGGGGGGTGAGGGAAGCACAAGGTTAATTCACAGATTTCAATTTGGCTCCTGCAGGATACACCTCCAGCGTTCTGAACAAAGCCAAGCAGACTGAACAAACGTTGGACAAAACTCAAATTGAGCTTGAGGATTTTCTTTTGACAACCTCTAAATGCTCCTCATGGGACTGAGAAAAGTTCTGTCAGAATTTAGAGAAACAAACAAAAAACAACAAATGGAGCGAGACGAAAGGAGCTTAACTTTTTTTAGTACCCAAAGAGCCAGAGAAACAAAATATTGCGTGTTTTTTATTGATTTGAAGTAAATAATGACAATTATGTTTTATATTTATTGTCTCCTGCTTCTCTGGTTAATTTATCTTGAAGAATATTTTTTACATTAAAATGAACCTGAACACTAATATTCTCTTTTTTTCCTTTTTTCCTCTATAATTAGGGATTTCACAATATCAGGTTCTCACTACACAATTATCATTCTATTTAAATGTTCTTTTTAAAAACAGTAATGCTATCAGTCACATTTATCTTTAATTTGAATTTTGTTGTATTTTGTCTTTTTGGCCAATAAATCACTCTCAAAATATGGATGTAAAAAGGTGGAGAGATAGAGTTAGCAATTTTTAATGGTTGCTAAATTATTTACAGTAGGCTTACAATATTTTCATAAATGTACAATTGACACAATATTGATTATAGCCGTTTTTAATATCATGGTTATTGTCAGTATTAATATATTGTGACACCCCTATAACAAACAGAAATGGCAATCATGAATCCTCTCCAGGGCCATACACATAACAGACATACGCACACACACAGACACATGAGGTTGAGGTGGGGGATTAGTCTACTTTCAGCGAGCTCATGCGTTAAATCATGTCAACCCTCATCGTATCCGCAGCTGAGCTTACAGTTCAGATTCAGAGATGAGCCATCTTCACCAGATCACCCTTCACTTGTCCACACCTCGCACGGCCATTAATCAAACAGTTGCTTTGAATATTTCATATCGCAGCAACTTCCTTGATCTAAAGGCCTGTAGTAGGACAACAGAATGTGAGCGTATGAACCGGCCCGGGTGTTTAACGTTCGTCTGAAATCCTGTTTTTGCAGTGTGGGTTAATCAGGTAAACTGAAAATGATCTCTCTGTATGTCAGCAGCTTGGAGAGAATAAGGGTCCGAACCCGATGACGACGGTGGCCATGCCTGTGTTCAGCACCAGGAATGAAACGGTGAGGAGAAGTATTCAAACATACTGTACACTTTTATATGAAAAGATTTTGAAAGAAATTAAAATTCAGTCAAGTGCATCAAACCTTTGACTCGTAGTTCTATATCTTGGATATGTGCAGTGACAGTTAACAGGTTAAGTGTAAAAAAAATACACTTTTTGTACCAATGCATAAGAATACTAATAAAATCATACAAATGTGAAGCGGACAGAAGCATGCGTGTGAAAAAATAAAATGATCTTTCCACAGAAAAACCAAGGCATCCTGCTGGGCGTCGTCGGCACTGACATCCCCATTCAAGAGTTAATGAAGACCATACCAAAACATAAGGTAAGACATTATTAGCACAGAATGTAAAATCTAATTTAATGTCTTTAATTCTGTTTCGTACAACGAGTCATGATATACTGATGATATCCTTTTTAAATCTTATCTTCATTTCTCCAGCTAGGAATACACGGATACGCTTTTGCCATCACTAATAATGGATATATCCTGACCCATCCTGACCTGAGGCCCCTGGTAAGCAGTGATATCCGGACTCCTAAACTAACATATATGCAGCCATGTATTACCACTATAAAAATCACATAAAAATTAAATTATGATCAAAATTCTACACTAGTACACTAGAAACTAACAACACAACACATCCATACCCAAAAAAGGCACAGCTGGCTCAGGTAAACTTCACCCACATGCAGTGTGTGCTTGTGAGGGCGCTGGTGGGACGCTGTGGTGCATCATGGGTAATTTTTGTAATCCCAACCCTTTTCCTCTGATATATTGCATGCAGGAGTAAAAGCCCATTCATGTGCCTGCCAGGGCTGATCAGAGCACCGAGGTAACTCACCCTTCACAGGGACACCCCTCACCCCGCTCGCGTGACCGTGTGTCTCTGTGTGTCGTGAACGTGTTGGTGTACTCGTCGTAACGTGCCTCCAGTGCTGCTGTGTATTAGTTTTGTGTGTGCATTAGTCAAGGCTGCGATAACCCATTCTGAGTGTTTGTTTAACAATTCAAAGTGTATTTACAGACAATAACTCTGTGTTGCTGAGCACTGCTGAACAGTGCCGATATTTGTTGTTATTGAATGTGATGATCTGTACAGAGTAACATTCTTATTTAACTTTAAAGCCATATTTGTAGGCTCTGTTCCAAACAACAGTGAGCTGACCATCTAGGTGATGTTTTTAGGCATCGTTGGGGCAAAAAAGTATGCTGGCTTACGATAAAAATTTAAGTGAACAAAATGAAAGTTACAAAAATAATGAAAAACTATACAATTAATCATCTAAAGGAGAAAATAACTGATTACAAAGTCTGTGAAATCCAGGGTAAAGTCTGAAAATGATAAGATTAGAAGCATTTATGTAGTTAAAGTAGTTTTAAAAAATAGGTTTTACTGCTGCATATAATAGATATGATATATTTTGAGATATACAATACTATTTTAAATACTGAAATTGATGATTTTGAAACAAACAAAAGATGGTTTTAATCTTTCACATGGTCTTAATATTAATTGATATCAAGGATATATTTTTACAGGATGTTCTTTATATTATGTAGAATGATTTTTTGTAAAAACCAGTCAATCACAACAAAATGACTGGCTGGGCACCTGATGGTTATTAGAGATGCTTATGGAGAGACTTTTATTTTAGTCACTTCATTTGTAGATGAATGTAGATGCATATGTAGACAAGAGACAACAAAGCAGCTCACAAAGGGTTTTGGAACAGAGAATTCAAATGACTGGACTCAAATCTGAGTAAATACAGTGAAAATAAGAATTATTTTAAAAATGTTTCTCACTCCTGCTTGTGGATTCTTTCAGTACTTAATTCTTTGAATTGGATCTGATCTGATTTGACACTAAAACTTTACAGTGCTGGCAGGAAACCCAGAGTGAGGATTGAGAAACACACAGAGAGAGTCTAATGGCCTATATCACCACATATGTTTCTGTCTCCATCATGTTACACATACGATCCCAGTTTCTGATTCTAACTCTACCGACTTCCTTTAAAGCACTTCCTGTTCTCTGTGTGTCTCTTCCTGCAGTACCAGGAAGGCCAGAAAAGGAAGAAACCCAGTTACAGCAGCGTGGACCTGTCGGAGGTGGAATGGGAGGACACAGAGGATTTTGTATGGATCAGTTTTTTCATTTGCATAACTTTATGCATTTGACAAATGCTTTTATTTAAATCAACAATTTTTCCAAACATGTTCCACCATCCTAGACAATTACATTTTGTAAATGTTTGGTAATTTCAGTTGACGCATTTTTGCGTTTAGATGTTTTTGTCAAATGTGTTTTGTGCCTTAGAAACACATTTGATGGTTTAAATAAATGTGTGTTCATTTGTAGTTGCGCACAGCAATGGTGAACAGACGAACTGGAACTTTTTCAATGGAAGTTAAAAGAACTGTGGACAAAGGGGTAAGATTTATAACATTAAGTTATAGATTATCTATGTATATTAATGACATTTGTCACAACTTATTTGTCATCCTTTAGAAACGTGTGTTGACAATGCACAATGATTATTACTACACTGATATTAAAGGAACTCCGTTTAGGTATGTGACACAGTGTTACTTACAAATGTATTTGACCTACTGGTAATTGAAATGGTCAGGAGTTCAATGGAAACTTTGTGTTTTTAGTGTAGGTGTGGCCCTCTCGCGTGGACATGGCAAATACTTCTTTAAAGGCAACGTTTCACTGGAAGCAGGTGGTGGTTTGCTCTCTCTCTCTCTCTCTCTCTCTCTCTCTCTCTCTCTCTCTCTCTCTCTCTCTCTCTCTCTCTCTCTCTCTCTCTCTCTCTCTCTCTCTCTCTCTCTCTTCACATCTTCACATCTTCAAACAGTTCAGAAGTGATGCCTGCAGTTCTTCTGTAATCCTCTCTAATCTCTAATCCACATGTTTTAGGCCTGCATGACTTGGAGCAACCGGATGTTGCCCTTGCTGATGAATGGTAAAGGTCTATCAAACCATCATATTAACACTGAAAATACATCATAGCCATTAAGTGATACTGTGGTTTTTACTCGAGGCTGCAAATGGGAAGGGGAAAACTATGGTAATTTATTCATGTAATAGCCACCAAAACTAAACTTCTAACATAGTGGGGTTTTCTTTATCTTTGGTTTAAAAAATAATGAAAAGGAAATCTCGCTTATTTCCATCATTTTAATCACACCAGTACATACTGCCTGAATTGTGTTTTTATTATTTTGTATGTTTTGGTTTCAGGACGTACTGTAACACAGATGAGCACCATGAACACCGTCATCTCACACAAGTTCAGGCCATCAAACTCTACATGACCAGTCGTAGACCACACCTCAAATGTGAGTTCTGTTGCAGATGTGACTCTTAAAGAATCATGACACAAACAATTGAGTTAAAAAATCATGGTAAACACTGATCTTTTTAATAAAATAGTTGATTTAGTTCACAAAACATCTTATTTTTTAACACCAACTCACATTTGTGTGTTTGTTTTATGCCACTTGCTTTCAGACTAGCTACATATTAAAATCACATATTAGTTTTAGTCAGGTCAGGTTGTTGTACCGCAGTACAGCAGTTGCTTCTGCAAAGTTCTGTGTTGTCCTTTATCTACTGTAGATCTTTAACTTTGCTTACAAATAAAGTTGTTTAACATTGTCCTCATTTACTGTTATTGTCCAGAGAGTATTGAGGAGTGTGTAAATGTCGTCTCTGGTGTCCTTTAGGTGACAGAGAGCTGATACAGCAGGTTCTGTTTGATGCCGTGGTCACGGCTCCTTTAGAAGCATACTGGACTGGACTGGCCCTTAACAAGTCTGAGTAAGTGTGGACTTTATACATGGTTACCCGGTTACTAAAGTATTCAATAAATAAATTTGTGCTTTGTACATTTTTATGGTTTATGGAAACATGTTCATTCCCATCATCACTGTATCATTAAGGTACTGTCATTTTATGATATTACAGAAACTCTGATAAAGGGGTGGAAATCGCCTTTCTTGGTACCCGCACTGGGCTTTCCAGAACCAACTTATTTGTTGCTCCAGAGCAGCTGACCAATCAGTGAGTCCCCAAACAAATGACCAACCAATGACAGATTTCGATCAGATTTTGAAAAAGCAGTAAACTTGATGAAGTTAAAATGTTATCCTTACAGAGATTTTCTCACAGCTGAAGATAAAGAGGGCGTCTTTAATGCAGATCATTTTCCTCTGTGGTATAAGAGAGCAGCAGAGCAGGTGCCCGGCACCTTTGTTTATTCTATTCCTTTTGGTTCAGGTAAGAGACTGAAGCATAGGAAATATCTAAACTGGCATGCAACATTACATCTAGTATCTTAATGATGTCATGCAGTGGGATATAAAAACTGAAGTCTGTGATTTTATGATTGTATACAAATTTTAATAACCAATTTCTATATGCGATTATGTCCGTTAAAGGAAAAGATTCTCTTATTATTTACTTCATTCATGCTGTCCCAGCTGTATATAACTTTTTTAACCAGCTAAACAGTTTTATATTAAATTGTCATTTTAATATGGGATCTAAAATGTTGAAGCTCCAAAAAGCACATACATCTATAATTAAAGTAGTCTAAATGATTCTTTTGAATCATGTTCCCATTATTGCATGAGGTATCAAGTTATAAACAGCCGCATAATGATAAGTAAATTATAAACGAAATTTCAGCATTTCTGTGAACGATTCCTTTAATGAACATAATCGCATATAGAAATTCAGCCATAATTAGTCATTACAGTGAAATGAGGATTTTAATTTCATTTCATATTTTGGTAAACTGTTCCTTTAATTACATGATTCAAAAGATTGCAATATCATCGCTGAATCATCGCTGACAAAAGTAACACACACCAGGCTTCAACAAGCTGAATGATTTGAGGTTTTATTCATGTTCAGCATTGTAAGACAAGTTATGCACCAAAGGTTAATACTCATGATTTAAACAAACCTCTTAAGATGAGCAATTCAAATGTAATGATGTCTGCATTGGCAGGCACCACAATAATCGAGAGCTAAAAAACGCTGATGTCTTCTTTTAACAACATCCAGTAATAAGTAGCTCTATCACACATGCTTACTGATAACACAGCTTATTACTTTGGATTTGCGTAGGTCATCATTTGCATAAGCATATTTAAGGTAAATCTTATGAGCTGGAGTTTTGTGGCACATCAGTAAATGTTGATGTGATGAAAGCTGGATGCTGTTGATTTAATCAAGTGTCTGTGTGTGTATCGAGCGCCTGCGGTTTGTTACTATAGCTACAATGTACTGCTTTCCTCACGCACCCTGTCTGCTTATCTCTCTTTCCTCCGCCTGTAATGAACATGCCCTACTTTTACATTCACACTAGCTTTTTGGGTGTTTGTGTGTGTGTGTAGACAGACACATCAGAATCATCACAACCCACTCAGCTGCTTTTGGTGTCTTATCAAACCGTCAGCATTGATATTGCATCTTTTCAGATCAAACACTTTTTCTAATATTGCAATAAATTATATCGGTTTCATCATGTAACTGAGTGTTTATTTCGTTATTATTGCTGCTTTTGATGTGATATGCAAACTAAGGAGCAGCTCTAATCGATTTATGCTTATAAATATTAATGCAGATACATGGCGTCATCTGGTGGTTGCTGTGTGACTAAGCGCAATGGTTTTCAACCATTGCTTTAGGAGCTGTCATGTGACAACCCAAAACAGTATTGTATGTTTGATTCAGGTAATTGTCAATGATTATGAAGGTTTTTATGTTTTTTATTAGGGGAGAAAATAAAAGTGTGGTTTTGGCCAGCACTGCTATCCAGCTTCTGGATGACAGAAAGTCTCCCATAGTGGCAGGTACAGATGCACTTAATGCAAAGCAAGAAAAATATTCCATTATAAAGCGTTTTAATGGATTCTAAATATTCTTGGTCAAAGTAGATTACTAAATTACACTAAATGCGGTTAAACATCATTACTCCAAATTTGTTTTTTATGACAAAGCTGTGGGAATACAAATGAAGCTGGAATTCTTTCAGAGAAAATTTTGGACTGCCAGTCGACAGGTAAGAACAGAAACATGAGTTCAGAAGAATAATTAGTTTGTTAGTTAAGGATGTACTGTATTTAAAGGAAATACTGTATTTAAATGGCATTGATGTGTATCGCTGTATCTGTCCACACAGTGTAATGCTCTGGATGGCAAATGCATCATCAGTTGTGATAATGAGGTAAAATGTGATTCTCGTTTTCTCTCCCTTTGGCTATGTTTCACCAAACAGCTCATATTCAACATACTCATTATACGCTGACTATTCTGAACGTGACAAGGTTACAAGATTAGCCTTCACTTTATTTTTGACGTGTGTGTTCCAAACCCAAAAGATCAGGATTACAAGTGCTTTTTTCGGCTCTTAGTTTAGTTTAAAATAGGTTTATCTATTTAAAATCAGGTGCTTTAACCTTGTTTATTAAACATAAAACTAGTATTTGGTCCAAAGAAAGAAGCATAAGTGCAAAAAAGTAAACACTACACAATATGTATAATATAACACAGTCTGTTTAATATAAGGTGCAGTAATCTGAACATCATGATATTCAATCAACTTCAATGCACTTCGACGTGCCAAACAGAGATTTTTATCATTAAAGTTTCCATTTCATTTTATTCTTATTTGTTATCATTACCTCATTTTGTATATCAACTTGTGTGATTTTGGTACTGACAGAAAGTAGATGTCATTTTGTTGTCCTGGACACAATCTGAATTTTCTTGCTCCCCGTTAGGACATTAAATGTTATCTCATAGACAACAATGGCTTCATTCTGGTCTCTGAAGAAGTTTCTCAGGTAAGATAAGCTTGGAATTTTATGATGGTGTTGCAAGAGAGTTATAAAAGACCACAAAGAGTAAAATTATGTAGCTGTAGCATCAGATATGAGACCAACTGGGTTGTGTGTTGTTTATTTACAGACAAATATGTTTTTTGGGGAAGTAGAAGGAGCCGTCATGAACAAACTGCTTCTCATGGGCTCTTTTAAAAAGTAAGACACACACATGATTGACAGTGAACCACAAAAAATCGAATCTTTGTGTAGACACAAATCTTCACACAATTCTAATCTTGTTATACATTTAGCTCTTTATTTTTTTAACCAGTAGATGGCACCATATATTTACATATAGCTTATTTGCATATTAGTGAGATAGACACTGAATTACCTGTTTTTATAACTGTTAATTTACCTGTTTAATAACTGTCCAGTTTACATGTTTGCATAAAAGCACATGAAAATCTGACCCTTTAACCATTTTTGACAGCTATTTTGGACACATTTGGCCATAATCCTGGTTTAAAAAGTTGTTAATTCAATCTTAAACCAAGTATGAAGCCTTATAATTTAAATGTATTTCTGCTTTTGCTCTTGTTAGGATTACTTTATATGACTACCAGGCTCTGTGTAAAGAATACGCCGGCAGCAGTGACAGCGCCCACAATCTACTGGATGTAAGTACAGTATATTTTACCGTACTACTGTGTTTAACTTTCTATGGATTTCACAGTATATACTGTCTCCCATCTGTTTCAGCCCTTCGCCACCGTGAAATGGCTTTTGACTGAACTTGTCATGTGAGTTAAAAGCCTTCTGCCATGAAATTGTTATTGATGACTTGAAATTTTGTCCCTGAGCAAGACATCTGTCTTTGCAGATTTCTGCTGGAGTTTAACCTGTATAGCTGGTGGAACTGTGGCTCTACAGTAAACGGTATGGTTATATATAAATAAAAAAGCATTTAAAAGCATGTTGACCCGTGTTTAAACACTTAATGTGGTTATTTGCCCCTGTGGACATTTTTCCATTTTTCTATGCATTAATGTGAATGATCAGGACAACATATAATGAAGGAATAATAACACTATAAATCTTAACTGTAGACTCACTACACAGCACCGATAACAGATTTTCAGTACTGTAGTACAGCATGATATCATAATGGTCATAAAACAGATTTTTTTTAAAGAGATTTTTAAATATGTTAAATTTAGCTTTAATTGTGAAGCCAAATGAAACAGATGAGTATATATAGTATGTATGTTCATCCAGCCCAGAGATCTCAAAGGACGATGATGGTTCCATGTGATACCGAGTATCCAGCATTTGTGTCTGAACGCACCATCAAAGAGACCACAGGCAATATTGACTGTGATGGATGTATACGGTGAGCAAGCTTGTGTAGGTTTATGTGTGCATGTGGTTTGCATTTTGCATTGTTTACGCTTAAAATTAAATTAATATTATTAACATTAGTTGCACCAGTCACCAAAGCATTTTTTCAGATGGTGTATAGCACTTTTTACAACACATATTGTTTCAAAGCATGTGTTTGCTTTCATACTTAGCCTTCCTCCTTGCATACTTGCACTTCCTCTAAAGTACTAGCTAAAAGGTCCCGGGGAGTAAAAAGAAAGTATTGGTACCGTGTTCTGTTAAACAAGAAAAGTGAAACATACTATTTTAATATATAACACATGTGTTCTATATATAATTGAATAAAAGTGTTTATATTGTAATGTAATTTTTGTGTATACCAGACAATACACAAAATGTATCTGCAGCACATGTTAGAAAAACAGACAAAAATAATTCTTACACCCACTCTTTCATAGTGCTAATATTAAACATGTATTTAGAAGCTTGTCAGTCACACCTTTTTGCAGAAACCATTATGTCTGTGGTCAGTGCACAGACACGAGAATACACCTTTAACTAAAGCTACATTTGCGTTTGCACAGTTTGTTTACTGACAAAAGCCAGTGTTGTATTTATATATATATTTTATAGTTGTATTTATATATATTTTTTATATTAATACTTTTATAATTTATATTATTTAGATTAAATGTATAACTTTATTTTGAGTTTTAAAGATATCAATGTAGGATTATAATTTATTTAAGTTAGTAATGTAGTCATGTTCTAAAGATGCTTTTAATATTCTTGGTTATGGTTATAAATTGTGTGCTGCTCATAGTTACTGCACTACAACAGTCTCTGCAGTACAACGATGACTCTTTTACATTTTATAAAATATTTTAACTCTTATTTTTTCTTCCTCTCATCCAGCACTTTCGTCATTCAGCAAATTCCCAGCAGTAACCTGTTCATGGTGGTTGTTGAGAATAAATGTGACTGTAGCTCCGCTCCTCCAGTTACCATGGAACCCATTGAGATCATATATATCCTTTTAAATTTAAGTTGTTAAAACTAACTTTTGTGTCAGCTTATATGTGTGAGTGTAAATGAAAACAGAGCATTTTCACACAGGCATTTCTGTAAATATCAGCCTTAACCGTTGAGCACATAACGAGTCTCTGAAATGCGACAGACTGAAGTTTCAGAAGGACCGCAGACGACCACAGTCTTGCCACCCATTCCATCCACAGGTACATAGTGTGTGTATTTGTGTCGCATGATGAACATATGACAAACAAGTAACAGTCTTAATAAATTAGAAATATATCCGTATCACAATATATAACATGTGCCATATCATGAATGTGGTAATTTGTGATATTGTTAAACCTTTTGAGTTAAAAGTTTTAAACCTTTTTAAACCTCTATGCTGGTATTCTGATATTGTAAAAAAAAATGTACCGGTGGGAACATCACGTTACATCAGATCTAACTTGAATCACATCTGACTTGCCTTTTTTGGCAATTTTTTGAATTCTTTAAAAAGTTGTATTGAACAGTAGAGACTTAAAAACTTAAAAACTTAAATGCCTAAAAAAATGACAAAGCAGCTAAAATGATGAAGCATGTATGTGTGTGTGTACATATGTTTTCTTTTTTCCCCGCCTATTTTAAATTTACCAGTTGGAGTAAAATCGGCCCGCTAACCCTGACTATATTTCTTTTTTACAGGAGAACGCTGTGGAATGTGGTTCGGCAAATACTCTTAATTTTTCATTGGTGGCCATTTTATTCCCTGTACTGTCTTTTCTTATCAGCAGGTGACCTCTGACCCCAGCCTTGACCATTAGGCTTATTTTACACCCAGATCAGAGCCATGCTTCTGCCAAACATGAAATCTTAGTCCACGGAGACAAAATTATCTTTGTTGAATTACTAAGGATAGATGATATTTATTACAGTCAAAGACCGTGGTAGAAACTGTTGAGTGTTTTATTCATACATATGGACAAGTGAATATATCTGGATAAATTAGTGGCTGCTACCAGCCGTCACAGCTAACCGCAGTCCATGTAACTGTGTAGCTTTGAGATCATTTCATATACAACATTAGTTTTGATCTGTGCACAGAGGAAAACTGAGCAAAAATGAAATTCATGTTGGTATTTTTTGTCTGCCTTCCAGTTTGATTTAGAATTTAATTTCAACTCTGATGATGCATGTGAAGTGAAAAATAGAAATATTGTACATTGCTGTTTGTAAGAATAGCATACATTGTCATTAAACGATGAGATGTGGGTTCTTCACAAACTTTATAAGTTTTGCCTGCTTAAAGTATTTGGAAAATGACTTTTAATTCCTTTACATCAAAGGAAAGCCATGTTATGTAAATAAAAACATATTTTCCATCAGTTTTCTTGTGTCATTTAATTTAATTTTTTATTTATATTTTAAGGCATTAATATTATTATGGTTTTTAGTTTTACTTTTTTTATTTAATAATAAGTAAACCATACGGATTTTAGTATTTATAATTTCACCAATAGTGATATAGTGTAGTTCTCACTTCGATACCTGATTGTTAGTACTCGTCCATATAGCGGACAGTGCAGGTGTCGACTACAAGTGACGTCACCCGCAGAAGAAGCGCAGGTGTCTGACAGTGCAAGTTGCACTGATACAGCCAGACCCATGTCGGTTGTTTTTGTGGCAAGTACCCCAAGAAAAGTATAAAGAAACATGTCGTGTGCAGATACATCATGAAAGTACAAGGTATGTGATCCTTTTTTTTCTCCGTTCTCTGGCTGAATAGTTGCGTCACGCAGTGCTTTCTTTTTTTCATTGCGAACAGGAAACTGCAGGTCACAGACAGGTAACCCGTTTATAAACTTGTATATTGTAAAGTTTTATAAAGAGCACTCGTTTGTCTGCATTATAAGATGCTTTATTGAAATTTGAACATTTAGCAGATAACATGTTGTCAAAAGATCGTTGGTCTTGAAGTCAGATAGCCAAACTGTAGATCTGATTTTCCGTAAAAGCCATTACTGGTTTATCAGGGACAGTGCAGTACACATGGTAAACATTCTTTATAATGGAAGAAAGAGAAAGAATAAATGAAAGTATTGTTAATAGAGGACAAATTATGTTTTTGTTAATGATGGAAATTTCAAGTGTGTCATTTCTGCACCTGCTCCCACCAAACAACAAAACATTATAGGTGTCTTGAAAATACCCCCTATGCCATTACAGTGTTTAGATTTTTTGTTGAAATCAGGTTTACACATATCTGCCTTTGGGCATTAAGTTGAGACAGGAGAAAATAATTGAATTATTATAATGTGGATTTTTGGCATGTTCATACATACCTCATTCTCTTCAGTACGTTCGTTCTTGTGTTGTGTATTAATCAAAGCATCTGAAATGTAATGCAAAAGCTTTTGTCATTGTCTTGTATTTTTTTATATGAACTGTGTTTTTACTGATTTTATTTTTATACAAAGCACATTATTGAGAGACATGTATTTTGTTACCTGAAGGCTGGGAGGATGATGTTATTAGTGAGTATGTGTCTGAGGGACCTGGTTTGCTGTCCTGATGTAATGGCTTTATGCCTTTAAAAGAATCATCAAGGGTAAAATAACATCAATAGAATGTTTCACAACAAGTGAAAGATCTTTTCTGGTTAGCAGTTCACCTTCAACTTGATTGTAGTAATAATTTGTTGCCAGTTAAGACATTAATATAATTCTATAATCCTCATGACATAATGCACATTAGCTGTGACTGCAATATCTGTTGCTAAACTACAGGTTATATGTAATGATTTACTAAAAAGGGAAAAAATCTGATTATATACTAAGTAAAGCTGTTAATCTACATATCGTTCTAAAAAAATTACAGTATGTTTTAATAGCATTGTGTAAAAAAAAAGATGTTACTGTTACTGCTTATATGTGAATGCATTCTGTGTACCTAAAGTCTGGGAGGATAATGTTATTAGTGAGTAAGTGTCTGTGGGACCTGGTTTGCTGTCATGGTGTGACTGTGAATGTTTGATGCCTTGAAAAAAACAAGTTGAGTAAAACAACATCAATAGAATGTTAACATAATAAACAAAAGGTGAAAGTTGTTACAAGTTAATACATATGTGTAAATTCCATAATCTAATCTAATAGTAAGTAAAATCAATGAATGTAAATGATTTAGCTTACATCCGCTACTAAGCTTCAGGTTATATGTAATAGGCTTAATTTACTGAAAGTGATGTTGTCTTACCTGTGGCCTGAGATGTGTCTGGTACAGAAGTAATCAGAGAGTAGGTCTCTGCGGGTCCAGAAGCATGCTAAATAATAAAGATTAAATTAATAAGATTGTATCTCTTTCGTGGTATTAAATGTATATATACACTAAAATTACTTTTGTGACTTTAAAAATTATATAACACACATGATTCTTACCGTATCTCCTGCAGTTTCTTTACTGGCATTAATACAGAGCAATTTAAGTACATTATTCTTTGTTAATCAAATATTTGTATGGCACATAACAAATACATGAATATTTATCATAAAATAAGCTTTTTGGACATTTGTGTGATACAGTATGGAAAAAAACTTACCATCTAGTTCTTTTCTTTTTGCCTATAAAAACAGAGAAGTACTGCTTCATTTCTTAAAAACATCTCACATGGTACATTCAAGATGAAGCTTAGTTTATATACAACTACATGTGTAAACTTCACTTACATGCAAATCGACATAGACACACTAATCCTGTAAATACAAGCACAGAGAACACCCCTGCTGACAGTATTATTATCCACATGCCTGTGTGTAAAGAAAAACAATACTTTAGGTCATATTTACGTGTATTGTGGTAGTTTAGTAGTATTAGCTACCCTTTACTTAAATCTTTAAATTGTAAATAACAGTTATGAAAATTATAGTAACAGCCATTCTCCAAAAGACGTTAATACTTTTTTGAAAAACTGTTGCTGAATTTTGAGTGGTCTTAGGAACAGCTGCAAGTGGAAAAAAAAACTAAAATTAAACAACTGTAAAAAGTGCATATTTCAGTATAGAACAATCAGTGTCTTCATCTTGATAAAGTTACTTATTTAAAAAAAGCATACTTGTGTAACTTCTTACTCTGATATTAAGTTCTGAATAAGCAATAGAGATGCAGTAAGTCAGCTTGTTTGTGATATGTTAGGCTGGTAAAACTGAATTATAACCACAGAAAAGTTGAATTAGTCTAATTAGATTTATGTTGAAGCAACAGAATTAGAATACTTGTGTATAATTGACAGGGATGTGTTTATATTGAAAGCCTAAAATTTACTCACTTGTGGTGGCTGCTGTTGAAACTGCAAAAAGAATTCACAAGGTGTTTAAAATCAATCGTTCAAAAAAAAATTGTTTCTTGTGAATATAATAACATTCTTTAAGAACAATAATTTTAGTGAGACGGTGTTTTGCTATAACTCACCAGCTGTTTGGTTTGTTGTGCTTATAGTAGTAGACATTACAGTTACAGCTGTTACAATAATATAAAAAGGACATTACACAGAGCAAATTATCTGCATAATAGACAAGTAAATCTGCACATTGAGATGTATCTGTAATATTTCCACTTGGATGTGGAAGTCTATTTAGCATGGAGATATCACACAGTAAATTGATCTGTGTTTGATGGTAACATGGGTGGGTAATAGTACAGTAAATGATATTGTATGTTTAAACACGCAGTCATTGACTGAAAGAGAAATTAGACAAACTTTACTTACGTGCTTTTTGGTCTGTTGGTAAATCTTTTTGTGTTTGATTTGTTGTTGAACCTGCGGTAAGAAATCAACAATGTTTTGTTGTGTGCAAGGAATAAGTAAAGGTTTTACAGTTGTTAAATTACTTAAAATAAAGTGTGTGTTGTGAGAGATTAAGAACCTTGAGAAATTGCCTCTCGAGTGGTCGGACTCTGAACAGCTAAAAGAAAAGACTTAAAATTAAACCACATATAAAAGCAGTTCATATTTGACCAGTGCAGAGTAACCATGAAGTAATTTAGTCAAAAGCATAACATATTCACAGTTTGCAGAAATGTATGAATGTTAAATTCATATGGTGACTTGATGGTGGCAAAAATAAAATGTTGTACTTCTTTATTTTTTAGGTCCAAGTTTGATTTAACATGATTACTCACAAGTTGTCGAGACTGTTGTTGAGATTGTTGTCGAGACTGTTTTCATGACTGTTGTTGTAGTATGTGCAATGACAGCTAATGTTGAAACTGCAGAGAGAATGAAGCACTGTTATACAATGTATGATGTTTGTATAAACACTTATTAAATATAAAAATGTCAGCGTTATCTTCAAAGTTATATTCGAAGTAAAGAACTGATGGAACATGTTGAATTTTTAGCAGCTTTATGGATAAATAAAACTGCCCTTGTGGAGATACATCTGTATTTCCTCATGAGAGTCAATAGCATCCATATAGCAGGTGATAATCATTTATAAATGAATAACTTACTCTGAACTCTTACTGGATCAGACTGTGGAGATGGTACACGAACACCTGACTTATTCACAGTGTAGAAGCAGGTTATGTTCACAGTTGACTTTTGACCTCCTGACCAATGAATGATTTTAGATCCAGTGAGTGATAGTTGACATGATTCAGTCTGTTTCATGTTCCTTTCTAATCCATCAACTTTGAAGAAACACACATCCATCTTCTGATTCTCACTGTTCATACAGACCAGCAGCACTGTCTCTGTGTCTGTGATAACTGAAGATGATGCTGTCAACTTGGCCTGAGAAAAACCTGAATAATCAAAAATTATTTTTTATTACATTATTTTATGTTATGGGGGGAATCTGGGGCTAGTTGTCACAATTTTTTTTTTTTTTTCATTTTTGTTTAGTCTTAGCTACAATAAGTCAAGAACATTTCTGTCATTACACACACTGACATTAGTGGGGCATGTTGTCACACTTTATGGGTCAGTTGTCATATTGAAACTTACATTTAAACAATCTGTTTCAGTCAAATATAATAAGTAAAATAAATAAATAATTAAATAAATGCACAACCAACTTAATCTGACATTTATAAGGAATACTCTTAGATTTAACCTTTTAAGATTTAACCTTAGATTTAATGTTATAAATACTTGACTGTTTTTATGTTTGGGTACCTAGACACTACAGTTATGCATATGTAAAAATATTAATAAAATATCTGACCTTTCAAAATATCTTCAGTTGGCAGATATTAAAGTTTTAACGCTCTGTTGCGTGACAAAAAGTCACACTATGGTTAAGTGTCTGCAAAAACTGTATCGCAATGATATGATAAATGCACAAATCGAACTTCTATGCAGCATGTAGTCTGTGTTTATCAGTTAATTTAATTAAATGTTATTTTTGTTTCAAAGCAGCTTTACAAGAACATCAGTAAAAAATCTTTCATGTCATTCCAAACCCATAAAATTTTTCTGTTGACTGGTGTAAGAATATTCTGACTAGTCATTTGCATAAAATAAAAAGTGAATAAGGGTATAATCAGCTACTTACCTCTGATAGTGTACACATCACTGCGTGGTGATATGAAGTTCATCTCATTCTTTGGTTTTGTTTTGGGTGAATAATCACAACTCAGCTGTCGACTGTTTACTGTTTGTTTATGTGTAAATATTTCATTTACACTTAGATAGAATATACAGTGATGTTTTTTTTCTGACTGTCTTCTCTGAGAATTAGTGTGTCTTAGAAGTTCATTGTCAGTGTAGAGATTACAGGTGACATCAGCTCTCAGTGGTGTTTCACATGCTATATAGAGCTGGGCTGTGCTGTAATCAACACTGATGATGGGTTTCTCAAGAGTTTCTGTGTGAATTTTGTGAAAAAAATCAAGGAAAGTTCAAGGTTTATAAAACAGAAAGAAATCAGTGAAATATCTCACCTAGTATTGTGAGTCTAGCAGGTGGAGAGTGATCTGATGGTTTATTAACCCCTCTCTCATCTATTGTGTAGTAACAACCAAAGTCAAGCGTTACAGGTGATTTTTCACCCGTCCAATTGAGTATTTCAGCCCCACTGAGAGTAAGCTGACATGACTGACTGACTTTTATATCTTTCTCTATTTGTCCATTTGCGTGGAAATAACACTGAGTGACTGTAACATCTGCTGGTGTTTCACAGGTCACATATACTGAAGTTGACTCTCTGGCGACATCTGGTGACACTTTTATAATAGGGTGTTCTACAAAAAGATTTTTTTAATTAGACATTCATTAAACATGTATACACAAAGGTGTCAGATTAAGGTCTATTATTTAGCCCTTAACTAGTTAACCCAATCATGCATGAATTATGAAAACCTTATTTCTGGATTTTTTTTTCTTTTTCAAGTTTGCTTCACTGTTAGATATCCCATCTGAAGCATTTGTTTTTATAATTTGATGTTGGTTCAATATTTTCATGTTGAAGGTCTCAAACCACTTATTCACTTATTCAAGGTTATTCATGCCTGCATTCATTTAATATCATTGAGCTGCAAATTAATTTTTACCTTTTGCACTTTGGTTTTAGAGTTTACTCTTACATGAAAGTCTCTTTAGTTATTATTGAACAAAAGCGTAAAGTATTTTCTTATACCATATTTTATTTATGTAATAGGAAGCTACTCTTACTATGTCTTAATAGATTGCATGTTTTAATTCACGAGGAGCTGTACAGCTGAACACACAACCCTGTCGAGGCTAAATGTTTTATATGTTTGATCAAATGTTTGAATAAAAAGTTTGAATAAAATGTCTTAAATCAGGTGTCACTGAATTGTGTCACTGAATTGTAAATCAGTTGTAGAATAATGATTTTTTGTATGTTCCTCTATAAAATTTATCACACAATGCAATATGGCAGACAATAAAACAAATCAGTTTTCACTTTAAGTAAGTATACAGTAGATACACAGTATTTAAGAAAACATTTTATGCACTTTCATTTGATTCATTTATTGAAAACTCCTTTACATTGATACTTTTAAGCATTCCTCCTTCTCAATCTGTACTACTCCAGCTTACTGTTGGTACTTGATATAGCTTTTCCTTATACTGTTCCTTATTAATAAGTGGTTTCAGATAAAAGCATCTATTCAGTAATGTAATGACATTAAAACATAGATCACTTACTATAAGACTGAACCTCAATAAGAAGTTGTAAAGCAATGATGATGAACAACTCCATTACAGCAAGTGTGAGAAAAGTGTGAGACAGAACGAGACTCTGAAACAAGTGCTGAAATAGGAAGTACAAGATCGACCCACAGGAAACCACTTCATGTGTTGCGCTCTCAGCTTTATGTGTGTGAAAGAATAGATAAATCTACAAATAGAGACCCACAGATTATTACAATGTCTCCGTGTCAATTCCTTTGTAAAAACATTTATTTTAATTTGAACACTTGACAAATATATGGTATAAATCCACTTTATCTCACACAAACAAACATCAAAGTAATAAAAGCATTCATAAAAGCATTCAAAGCACTTTGTAATGTTTAATGAAATCCTGTAAAATTCATAATGCTGAAAGAACAACACAAAGTAATGAATGTGATGATGAGGCCTAATGGGTTATGAGTTTATGCTGTATGTTTATTATATACATATTGCTAAAAAATTTAACTTGACAAAAATTGGAGAACAACACTTTGTTGTATTAATACTGTATGCATGAATACTCATAGTTAACAATATGCTTTAGTTTCTGATAAACGTTATATAAATCTGCTCTTGTGTGTATGATCTTTACACCAGCTGTTCTTTGCTCTGAGGCTGCCATCCTGATGTGCTGTAGATCACCATTGTGAGAACATCATCAGATCCTGTTACATGCAGTTAAAAACATTCAGATTAAAAAAGAATTAGCCACAATGACAGTAATAGAAAAATAAAAAAACCTTAATAATGCCAATTAATCTTACAGAACAAGTTTACTGAACTCAACGTAGGTCAATCGTGATAATTTAAACAAGTCATTTTGGTTCATGAATACGGGTTTAACTCTGAAACAGCACTGACAAATTTATTCCGCTAATGTGTTAACATGTAATATTTGTTTAAGCAAGAGAAATTGTATAAACATAAGATCAGCAATGTTTTTGTGAGGATAGGTGTGTACCTGAATGTTTAGAAGAGTTTTCCATCATTAGGCAGGAATGGAGACATTTCTCTGAGCCTGTGTACAGGTAACCAATCACATGAGCAGAATAAGACTGCATACATTATAGTGCAGCTGGACATTATAATGTTTTTATACTTTCATTCTTTACTTATCCCATTTTTCTACTAATCCAAATCTGTAGTATCCTCCTCACATAAACTAATGTTATTGCCCCGAGTTACACCAAATGTGTCAATAATGTGTTGGTTTGGGTCATGATTCTATTGGCCCTCTGCTGGTAGATAACGTAACTACACTCTCTCACAGCAAAAAAGCATATTTCTCCATTGAAGGTCGTTCAAAAGTAGTGGTGAATTTTCTGAAATTGTAATCTTACTGTTGGTTTATTGAATTGGAAATTAAACTACAGTGAAGTGAACTAGCTTGTTTTGCTTTCACTTGTGGCCTACATTTTGGGAAGTTCATTTATTCAGTTCTGGTTTTGTCTTACAATAAATGTTATATATTTCCATTATCTAAACATTTCCAGGTTTATATTTTGTAGTGAAAAACATGGATCTTAGATCAACATATAAGTTTTACTTACATTTGAATTGGCACAGACAGGTGACTCCAACAAGTACAACCATAAATACGCCTATAGCTGTAGAAAGCAGTGGTACGTTTAGCTCTGTGCCTGTATTAAAAGTTGCAGAATATTTAAGTGAATGTATATTATCATTGGAGATTCACCAAAAGAGTAAATATATATGTCTGCATTTGTTTGCATGAAAGAATGGTTCATTAAGATAATGAAGAAAACATCTAATAAAGTACTGAAATAGCATAAAAACCTCCATAATCTTCTGGTCTCTGATAGTTCTGTGAAGCAACTGCAATAGAAAAGACTTCAAATTAATAATATTTTTTACATTTAGGGAATTTAGAGTCAGATTTGATGTATGTATAACTATATAGCATCAATATATCTGTGTATCACACAGTGAATGGATCTGTGTTTGATGGAAAGTAAAGTTTTTTAAGTACAAAAGGCTATGAAAAAAACTGAATAAAACATGTGTTGTGAGAGAGTAAGTACCTTGGGAAATTGACATTGAATCTAATATTATCTTTCATATTTCATTGTTGGGTTTTATTCTAATCATGACAAACTAAAAGTTAATGGACAGGTATAACACTCAAGATGAAATATTTGACAAATGTTCATAACCGTAAACATAAACAAAAATAACAATTTAAAAAAAAAATTATGTTTCTGTAATTTATAAAAATACCTAAAATGAAGAAAAAATGTTTAAAAGACTTAAAAATGTTTGAAAAAATCTCTAAAAATGAAAAAAATTGAGTTCGGAGTGCATTTTCATGTGTATACTCAATTTCTGCTATGACAGTTATCAGGTTAAGGGTGGAAGAAAAATGTTTTTTTTTATTTTCAGGTCCAAGTTTGATTTAACATGATTACTCACAAGTTGTCAAGACTGTTGTTGAGATTGTTGTCGAGACTGTTTTCATGACTGTTGTTGTAGTATGTGCAATGATAGCTAATGTTGAAACTGCAGAGAGAATGAAACACTATTACAGAACGCACAATATTTGTAGATTTCAATACACACTTATTAAATATAAAAATGTCTGTGTTATCTTGCCTGCATTCCTTTCTTTTTCACTTAAGACATAAGAAGTAAAGAACCAGTGGAACATGTTGAATTTTTAGCAGCTTCATGGATAAATAAAACTGCCCTTGTGGAGATACATCTGTATTTCCTCATGAGAGTCAATAGCATCCATATAGCAGGTGATAATCATTTATAAATGAATAACTTACTCTGAACTCTTACTGGATCAGACTGTGGAGATGGTACACGAACACCTGACTTATTCACAGTGTAGAAGCAGGTTATGTTCACAGTTGACTTTTGACCTCCTGACCAATGAATGATTTTAGATCCAGTGAGTGATAGTTGACATGATTCAGTCTGTTTCATGTTCCTTTCTATTCCATCAACTTTGAAGAAACACACATCCATCTTCTGATTCTCACTGTTCATACAGACCAGCAGCACTGTCTCTGTGTCTGTGATAACTGAAGATGATGCTGTCAACTTGGCCTGAGAAAAACCTGAATAATCAAAAATTATTTTTTATTACATTATTTTATGTTATGGGGGAATCTGGGGCTAGTTGTTTCTAATTTCTGTTTAGTCTTAGCTACAAAAAAAGTCATGAACATATCTGTCATTATTGCCCAACATACAATGAGTTTAGTGGGGCATGTTGTCACACTATGTGTGTCAGTAAATGGGTCAACCTGCCTTTAAACATTAGTCAGATAAGTAAATAAAATCAATAATGAAAAAACTGCACAATCAATTTATGTTTACTTTACTTTTTTATGTTTGGGGCCCTAGACGCTACAGTTGTGTATATGTAAAAATAATTTGACCTTTTTAAAATATCTGGCAGATATTATTGAAGTTTTTAACGCTCTGTTACGTGACAAAAAGTCACACTGTGGTTAAAAGCGTCTGCAAAAACTGCAAAAAATCACAATGATCTGATAAAGGCTTGAATCAACTTCAGTACATTGTTTTAAATGAGAAAGGCCGTAAAGAGTAAAGAGTTGTACTTAATGCATCAGAAACTTTAATCAACTTTATGCAACTCTCGGTTGCTTTTGTTAGCAGTCAGTATAATTAAATGTTATTTCTGTTCACATAACAAATTCCTCTAAAGCAGCTTTACAAGAACATCAGTGAAAAATCTCTCTCATGTCATTCCAAACCCATAATTTGTAGACAGGTGTAAAAATATCCTAACCACACTTGCATAAAATAAAAAATGAATGAGGGTTAAACATCAGCTACTTACCTCTGATAGTGTACACATCACTGCGTGGTGATATGAAGTTCATCTCATTCTTTGGTTTTGTTTTGGGTGAATAATCACAACTCAGCTGTCGACTGTTTACTGTTTGTTTATGTGTAAATATTTCATTTACACTTGTATAGAATGGACAGTAATGATTTCCTGACTGTCTTCTCTGAGAATTAGTGTGTCTTAGAAGTTCATTGTCAGTGTAGAGATTACAGGTGACATCAGCTCTCAGTGGTGTTTCACATGATATATAGAGCTGGGCTGTGCTGTCTTCAACACTGATGATGGGTTTCTCAAGAGTTTCTGTGTGAATTTTGAAAGAAAAAATCAAGGAAAGTTCAAGGTTTATAAAACAGAAGAAACTCAAATATCTCACCTAGTATTGTGAGTGTAGCAGGTGGAGAGTGATCTGATGGTTTATTAACCCCTCTCTCAGCTATTCTGTAGTAACAACCAAAGTCAAGTGTTACAGGTGATTTTACACCCGTCCAATTAAGTATTTCAGCCCCACTGAGAGTAAGCTGACATGACTGACTGACTTTTATATCTTTCTCTATTTGTCCATTTGCTTGAAATAACACTGAGTGACTGTAACATCTGCTGGTGTTTCACAGGTCACATATACTGAAGTTGACTCTCTGGCGACATCTGGTGACACTTTTATATTAGGGTGTTCTACAAAAAGATTTTGTTAAAATTAGATATTTCATTATTTACGTATAAACACCATTGTCAGATTAAGATCTATTATTTAGCCCTTTTATCTTCCAGAAAATAGTTTATGTCTTAGCTGTGTAAGCAACAGCTTCAGATCTTGACTTTAACACCCGCCAACCCTCCAAGACCAGCAGAAAATATATAAATATTCAGTTATAGTTAATGTTAAGGTGTTGTATTAACACATTTGTGCCAAAATGTATTTTGATTACAACAGCCAAATAAAATATGCTTTTTGATGTCTTTACGTTTACATTTGCATTTAGCAGATAAAGTGACTTACAAATGAGAAAGCATTTAACATTTTTAACATGTCTTAAAGCAGGTGTCACTGAATTGTAAATCAGTTGTAGAATAATGATTTTATATGTTATATAAAACTATAACATTGATCATACTTTAATATGACCGACAATAGTCCGTTTCTACTTGTACATACACATGTGGAGATACAGTATTTAAGAAAACATTTCAAGCACTTTCCTATTGAATAATTTAGAAAACTCTTAACTCTGATAAAAGCATCTACTTGGTAATGTAAATGATGTTAAGTACTTTAAATTTCATATGACATTAAAACATAGATCACTTACTATAAGACTGAACCTCAATAAGAAGTTGTAAAGCAATGATGATGAACAACTCCATTACAGCAAGAGTGAGAAAAGTGTGAGACAGAACAAGACTCGCAAAGTGGCTGAATTAAGAAGAGCGACCCACAGGATTTCCTGTGTTGTGCAGCTTAATGCATGTTAAAGTAAAGAATACATCAGTCTACAGACAGGTTACTGCAATCTCCCTGTGTCAATTCCTTTGTAAGAAACATTTATAATAATTTAAACACTTGACAAATATGTGGTATAAATCCACTTTATCTGACATAAATATCAAAGTAATATCAGATATCAAAGTAATAAAATCATTCCTTTAAACAGAATATTTGTTGCTGAATAGGTTGGAAAATCATTTAGTCATTTAGGTGCTGTTATCCGAAGTTACTTACAAATTAGGAACAGTTCAAATGTACTGTAGCAGAGACTTTATAACGTGCTTGACTAAAAACAGCGAGCATTATGTTGGCTTGATTAAGCTCATGATTATGTGGGTTTTTTGTGTGTTTGAACTTGAAGTTTAGAAATATACTACTTCCTAAAATATATAAACTAGTGTCAAGTATAAACAGTTGTAATAACTTTAAAATGGACATTCTTTGTTTTTATGGGTTCATGGTGGTTATGCACAATAGTGACATGCCAGAGCAAGATACAGATAATCCCAGGTATCCTGAACATTACTTTATTATACCTGATGCTAATAATAAATATATATTAATATGAAAATGATGTGTCCTTCATTGTTTTTATACTGACCTAATAGTATTTTTTATCCCATACCCTGTCCATCTGTAAGTGAGTGGTCATCTGCTGCCATCTACTGGTTCTAATGGCAAATTGGAGTAGTATTTTGTACATTTTTAACAGGTATTGTCTTTTAAAAATCTTTTGTCTAATTGGCATACAGTTTATGCTTGATGATTTTTCTGTTTTCTACATATAATCATTCTTCATAATGTAAAGAACATGCTGTGAAAATATAACCTTGATATCTTTAATATTGTCTCAGTAAGGTCATGTCAAAGATTGAAATCATAGTAAAATTGGTGAATTCAAACTTTGATGTTCGTTATCTCAGAATTAGATTTGTAGACATTAGCCTGGTTTTCACAGACAGGGTCACATATTTCATAATATCAAGACAATCTAAACATATGTTAAGGAGCTACACTTTAGCTAGACATATTTCTACTATAAAGTAAAATACACATCATGAATTCGCAGACTACAACAAATATATCCTCCATCTCCAGTATAACAAATATTTGTGGTAAAAATAAATGCACCATCATATTGTGATTCAGCATTCATCATGTAATACAATTTTTGCTTTAATATGGTTGAGTAGCTTCATGTTTGTGACAGAGAGATGTGAAAATACAAGGTTCTGTTAAAAGTAAAAGCGCACAGGCAGACCTGAGGAACAGAGAAAAGTCTGAAAGTAAAGTAGGAAACAGGGTAAAAGTGTTACGTGGTACATAACAAACCTCACAACTAACATAGTTAAACCACCTGTTAATATCAGACAATAACAGATATCAGACAAGGCACAGTTTTTAATAGTCTTATGTAACTCGAAGTGATAACATTACATGATAAGCACTTGTTTAATGTAAAACAAATTTAATTTCACAGCTTATTTTCATTGCTCTGGGATCTGTGCTAGACTATATAATTGATTGACATTCTGTGAAGACATCAGAGATTGAACAGTACACATGGTAGAATTCATCCTGAAGAAAAAAAAAGGTAAATAATAAATATACCGTATTTGTGGAAATGAAAGAGAAGAACAAATTTACCACAGACGGGTTTCTACTCACCTTATTTTCTTTAGAAAGTTCCTCATTCTCTTCAGTATCGTCTGATGGATTGAAAAAACAATATGATTATGGCCTTAGTTTAACACTTTATCCAAAGCAACTTATATTTACATGACCGTAAGCTCATTTAGCTTACTATTATGTTCAGTATAAACCTCATTTTTATATGTCAACTATATATACACATACCTGCCGTTTTGTTTGCAGATGCCACGCAAGGTTTCACAGGACTAAACAGGACGAGAGTACACATTTATTTTTTTGTTTTAAATAAACTTAGGTAAAACATTTACTATATCACTAAATCTTACCTCTTCTTCTGTGGTATCTTTCCTAGTAAATCACATGATTTCAGTGCATTAATGTGTTGCATTAGGAATCAGATATTGAGAGTGTTGAAGACAGTTTGTGTCTGAATTTGTGTGTTTGTACAGTAAACCTACTAGTACAACAGCATAGACAAATTCCCACGAGTCCGGTAATGAAAATGCCTCCGCTGGTGGCTGCCATCATGATAAGCCAAAAGTCTTTATGTTCTAAAGAAATGAGAATGATTGATCACCATTTCTGAAGTTGTTAGCCAGGAGCTGTTTAACAAGAATCTTTATTTTAATACAGAACTCGCTGTGCTGCTCAGGGAAACATTGGCGGGCGTAAATGAGTCATTTATAGAACATAGACATTAAAACAAAATGTTACCCATGTATGTGGGTGAATCTACACACGGTTCCTCATTTAGAGAATAAACCTCTGTGTTTCAGATTCACATGATCACACAAAGTAAATCTTTAAAATGTCTATAGATCACATCTTCCTAATATTAAAATAAAGTTAATGGCCCTCACCAGCTGCACTGGTCGTTGTGTTCCCAAAACCAGCACTGGATTCTGTAGCCAGAGATGCTGAAATATTTAAAACTTCTACATCATTTGCAACACAACAACACAATTGTTGGTAAAGGTAAAAGGATTACAAAATAACATTTTGTCGCATCACATACTCACTTGGTGTCTCTGTTGCACTAGTGATTGTAGAGAAAGTTGCTGTTGAATCTGCAGAGGAAATTTTACAAAATGCCTAATCATCATAAAATCCATGCTATTAATCAATAAACAGAACTACATGTTTTAATCATAAATAACAGCTATGATTTATAATCATAAATAAATAGCTAACGTATTAATGATTCTGTTGTGTTTGGTGCTTGGTGACTTGATTTGCCACAGAAAGAAAAGCTATCATGAGAAATGCACAAGATAAACTAATAACAACAACGGAGAAGAACCTAATAATTGTTTTATCTGAAAGGGTTAGCAGCAAATATACAATGAATCACAAATGTTACTTGCATGTTAAGTCAAACACAATCCATAAAAGAATATTTGCACGAGATTTGGTTGTGATGAACATCTTACCGTGAGCTGTAACTGTGGTAGAATAATGATAGATGGTAGATGGTGTTCTTTGTGTAGTTTCCTCTGAAACTGTATTTACTGATGCTGTAGACACTGGTTGGATTGACTGATCAGTTGCTTTTGAAAGAGATATTGTAAAATTAACTTTAAGATTACACAGTGTTCTTAACTATGTGTGTTTTGTTAAGTGATCTAGACAGTAGTATTTAACAGACAAATAGTTTTAAATTAATATTAATAATACATGTTTATGAACTGCTTATGAAACATTGACGTCATCATGTGGCTGTGGCTTTAGTTTTTTGTGGCTGTTCTTAAAACTCCCTCGGTCTTAGCTTCATATAGCTTGTTGTTTAATAACCACACCTGCAAAGAAAGTCTGTTTTTAATCTAAAAATACGACCTGTAAACTAAAGCGGATGCATTATGGTGTGCAATTTTATGTCAGTGTGAAAATAATTTTTACACTGTCACCTTTGCTGGTGTATCGCTGAAAAAATGTATTGCTTTCCTCACTATTGTAAGTCGTTTTGGAATAAAATGTCTCCTAAATATAAATATAACTTTTTTATTTTTAAAGCATGATATTCCATAGTCAATAAAAAATACAATTATAGAATTGTCACATCCATAACTTAAATAGGGAATAATAAAATAAAATAATCTATGTTTTTTAAAGTCATCTCTTTTACATTTGTTGTGTATTATTGCTTCCGTTTTGTGCATTTTAATTTACAGAAATGATACAAAGTATGTTGCCTCTTTAAAATGTTGCCTCTTTTTTGTCACATCCATCACAAATATATATTTACCTTCTCTTGAAAAGAAAGTATGTGCATGGACTTTCTCATTTCTAGACTAGTGAACATTTTTGTGAACAGATCTTGAATGTATATTTCAAGTTTTGACTGCGAATGTCACATCTGTCATGTTGGAATTGCCCAAATATAAATAAATATAAACATATACTTTCAAACTCAGTTCCAACTTTATGTTGATTGTTGTAAATGTTGACTGTATCTGTAATCAATTTCCTCTTACAAAATTAGGCATGTTTTCCTTAACCAGATAATTCAGCAGATAATTCCCCTACAAATAATTGGTAAAGCTATGTTTTATATTTTCTGATGTGAATGACAATTAATTGGACAGAAATGAAAGAATCTGTGTCACTTACATTGAGGGTAGACATGTAACGATGTAAAGATTGAGAAGACGAGCAGCAGCAGCAGCATGTCTGTGTTCATGAACGGCTAACAGAACTGACACACAGACCACAGACCACTTCAAATATTACAGAAAACAAGAAGCGATGAATGCAAGCGGTTTTACATTATAAACCAATAGTGAATGGGCAACGCCACAGAGAAAATATGTTAACTGCAAAGACAAACATGTTTTCATGTTGGCTTTCTGTATAGTGTTTAGAAATTTACATTTCATTATAATAAGGATATTGCTATTGTAATATTCAATTAAAGCATTATATGACATTTTAAACATATTTCTTTGGAATTCTCTACATTTTTCTTTCTTGTTTTTGTAACCACACCGTCTTGCAAAGCCACAGAGCAGAAAATGATGCTACAGAAAATAAAGCTGATTAAAGCGTAAGCAGAGATAAAACCGCACATTTAACTTAAAGGGAACAGTTTACCTAAAAATACTACTTTTGTCTTTTATTTACCTTGATTTCGTTCAAAACCTGTACAGTGTAAGACACATCTGTGAAAAAACAAATGATATTTTGAGAAATGTCTCAGTGTTTTTGTGTCGATACTTTTCTACAGAAAAAAGAAAGTTATACAGATTTGAAATGACATCAAGGGGAGTAAATTATGAAAGAATTAAAATTTTTACTTTTTAAAGTTTTTTTAAAGTTTAAAGTTTAGCTAATAACACCATATGTCTCTTCTATTTGGTTATGCTACTTGATCATATAAAATAAGATAAAAATAATGTTTTTGTTTTGTCAATGTATCATCCAGCATCACGTGCATTGGTGTTCCGCACACCTCACCCTGCTGTCCACGCTTAATTAACTCTAGAGACATTGATAGGAACATCCTTCTGTTAGCCAGCAGAGGGCACTCTCGTACAGATTTCTGATTTAAACACAGATTTAAACACAAAACTATCATATTTGTCAATCAGTTTGCTATGTAAATTTGTCAATTCTTTTCTATAAAGAAGAGTAAGAGTGAAAGGCAGGAAAAATAACCGAGTGGAAAAACAAACCATCAGTACTTCTACAATAAGACCATCTAAACAAAAGGTTTTTATTTTGAGGAATAGAGAAACAGTACTGAGAACCAAAAAAAATAGGCTTAAAATAACAAGATCACAGCATCATATGAACATTGTTACCAATAAAATACATGTGAACAGATGATACTTATGATTTTACCACCTTAGGTGTTTTTGCTGCTGTCTTAGAAAAATAAAAAGCTAGAAATGAGAACGAAACTGCAAAAAAAACCTTTGGAGGAGAGTTAGCAGAACGGTATAAATTATGTAAAATAAATGCACAATAATCGAAGTATTTAGACCACGTGTGTGATAGTGACCAGATGACAGTGTTGGCAACCCCAAATCTGAAAAGCTTTATTCTGTCTTTAAATTTAAATTTTAGATATAAAACTTGATAGTTTCAGACGTTCATTAATTAGAACATCCTTTTACACATAAAATACACTTTAATAATACAAAAAAATACAAAAAAGTCCTGATATAATTATACTTCTTATATATAATTATATAATTAGAATTAGAATTCTCAAACCCCCAGAAAACCAAACAAGCCATCGTGGGATGGCGGAAATACTGTAAGCTTGGCCTGAGGCAAGCCTATGACAAAATTATATATAAAATTACTGTGGCAAAGATTTTGGCAAACACATGGTAATTATGATTTGAATATGATTTTTATGATGAATGATGCAGACATTTGATGATCTAGGCCTACACACACATATATATGTTACACATAAACTATTGTGGTCATGGTAGTAAATTTATTTATGTTAGTTTATTACTGTACATTTCAGAAAACACACATAATGACATACCGACTTTCATGCAAAACAGAAATGTGTTCTAAAATTGTTTTCTGAATGTTTTTAACGTTCCACTAACAATGTAATAATAAAGTTTTTATACCAACATTTTTTATAATGTTAGCAATGGCATAAAATAGTTCTCTCTGACAAAGTAAAAGATTCCTCTTGTGATGTCAGTATAAGATGTTGTGCCTTTCTGAAGATCAATAAAACCCAAGTATTGGCAAACAGCATTTCACTGTCATTTAACAGGTGGAAAATGTATATTTTTAGCTATTATAGCATCACAATGCACTGGCTGAAATTTACACTCCCCATCATTCATTTACTTTATGTTGAAGACCAGATAATTTAGGAGCACTGTGCGAGACATTCACAGGTGACGTTTGCAAGCGCTTGTGTCAGAGAGATACCGAACGAACAATACAGTGTCATCAATTCAAAGCATTTACAGACGGTCTTAATGGGGTCAGTGTAACAACAATCCACACCCACTTCTGTATGACCTGAAAAGAATCTAGTGCATAGGCTGAGAGAAAGACACTGAGGTCAGCTTAATGTCAGATATTAAATGTAGAAGGTAATGTTTGAACAGGGTGTCTGGTGATTATATAAATCGGTCAAACAGAGAAAAGGAGATTCTTCTTTGCGTAAAGAGGTTCTGCTCTGAAAGGTTGCTACGAGTGACTAAAGCAACAGACGCAGTTTGAAATGAGAGAGCTTGCCAAACTTTCTCTGGTTTTTGTAAACGGTCACAAGATGAAGACTCTGAAATGCTAAGCTGCATTAACACTTTTCACTAAAGTGGTCTATTTATTTCATTTTCATTCCATTTCAAACGTCTATATCAAGTTTTTAACCTTGGCTTTAATCAAACATGAAATCAAACTTAAACAATTTACTTACATATTGCACATTACTGGTTTTCAATGATTCATTGGTTTATATTATTCAAAAAGCCTTTAATCAAAATGTTATGACTTTCTTTCACTAAAACATCCATTCTTTTGCGGTGATATCACTGGAAAGTCACTATCCGATTGCTAAATAGTACTGTATTTAGGCAAATTTAGGCATATCATTAACAAAAAAGGGTTTACAGTGACTTTTTCTACAAATGCTTTCATTCATAAATTGTTAAAACACTTCACGGTATTTCATATCACCATGTATATCGGTTCTAGATATATATAACATAATGATGGTACTATACTAAGCTTTTATTTATATTACAGTGTTTATCCTGAACATAACATCAACTAAAATAAATAAATCATCTACTTTTCAGAACCTTTAATAAGTCATTTGGTTTGAATAAACACTTACATGCTTGCACTAAAACCTTTAGGCGCAGCCTTAATATAACTGTTTCCGGTCTTAAAGTGTAACATCATACCTTAAATTGTGCAAAAACATCCATTAAAGCATAAAATACATAAAGTCTGTAAATGCAAAACTTTTATATATTGCTATATTTATGTCTAGTTACATGTAACATCTCATTGTGTCTGCTGTATATACAGTATGTGCTCGTGAAGATAAAACTGCCTTTCTTTGTAAGACAAAGTGGAGTCACATTCAGCAAGTTAATATCAGTGTAGTCCAGCGAGACGCTGTTTTCTGGAGAAAACAGTTCTGTGCTGGATTAACAATTCCTGGAAATGATAATAATGCTTAACTGTACAATATTTATGAGAATTGAGGTTTTAATAACACAAACTTTTCTCCAAGTCCTTTTTATTGTTTCCTGTATCCCACTGTGTTCTAAATAAAAGAATTCACCTTTTTTACTTCGAGAAACCCACTAGAAATTTTCATAGAAATCTATGCTATGTTTTTTCCACAGATCCAGAGAAATGCATATCACAAAATCCAGATTTTGTTGAATTACACAAATTTTTGGAACGCCCAAAAATCTCTGGCAAATATCCTCTGCCAACATTTCTTCATTAAAAAGCAACTGTATAAAATGAAAATGATTGTTATATTACTTTAGCACATTGTCCTGATATTACAGCATCTCCACCATGAGTCACTTATGGAGCGAGCAATCTGTCCTTCTGTTTCAGGTGAGTAGATCTACATGGCCACTGTGGTAGTAGATGACACAGGTGTAGCTGCTCCTTCTGGAGTAACTTTAGCCAATCGGTGGTCTTTGTTTTGAGAGCAGCTCCGCCTACAGAGCTGGCAGGACGCACAGCAGGAATTACAGCAGGGCAAGAAGCGAAACACACTCACGCGCCACAGGAACCAACCTGGTGCCCAGCAGCACCAACACAAGAGAACCCCTCCAGCCGTCACGCCTAGAACCACATACAGAGCCAGAAGAGAAACGGAATGCTGGGATTCTGGGGAAGAAACGATTTCATTAGAAGAGATTTAAAACTAAAGACAAGTGTAGTGCTGATGTATTTCCTATTTAAGCAGAAAAATTCAACCCACTTAAAGATAAGTACATAAAGTTACCTGCAGTTTTGCGTGTCAAACAGAGATGGCGATAGAGAGGCAAAAGATACAGCTTTAAACTAGACTAAAATCTAACCCAGTTTTATTTTGTAAATTGTTGATTTTTTAAAATGACATGTAATCACACAGGTCAGAATCATTTTAAATGTTTTTAAATAAAATTTTATGCGGCAAAATAAATTTGGATTCAGTCGTGCCACTTGTTTTGGTTTACTAAAGCTGTCTTAGTGAAGTCACCCCTCAAGTAGTGGATTTATAAAAGCAAAGAGATAATATAATGTTAAGAAAGTCAATGCCATCTGTTTGTTTCAATGCACATTTGTAAGTGGTGACTACTTAGTGTACTAGGATCCTTGAGAAGCTACTACTTCCAGCTGATTTACAGCTCACTGTTTGCAATGAACGTTTATGTGCTCCTCAATTAGCTTTGTGTTCCTGGCCTTTCAGAGTCCACCATTATGCAGCAATAAAACGAAATTTATGGACACCCAAAAAGAACCGTGTTTCTGTTGAACATTATTTGGGCTCTCGTGAATATAACTATATTTGTTCCACACCTACATCTAACTTTGTACAACTCATTTTAAGGTCTAAAAATCCACTGGAAGGATGATGGATATTGTAGACCGACTGTAAAGACCTTAAACCCACAACTATATAAAACAGATTTATAGAACATTGTTGTGGCTTAAAGAGACTGTAACATGCGCTTAGTTTTTGTGATCTTCTATAAATTATTGTAAAGCATTCTGGACAATGTTTGATAATGTATAATTGTATTTTTTTCTTCTGGGTATTCAAATGCTTTTGGAATATGACATTAATTAATAAAAGTAATTAATAAAAGTTTTTTGTGGATTTTTTAATAATAATAATGTTAAAGAGTTTGCCTGATAAACCAGCTGCCACAATAGTAGTGTATAAATAATAATAATAATTATTTTTATTTTTTTTAATAACAAAGGGTTAGTTTACCCAAGAATGAAAATTATTTTATCATTTATTCACCTTCATGTCATTCCAAACCTGTATAACTTTCCTTCTTCTGCAAAACACAAAAGAACAGATATTTCTCAAAATATCTTCTTTTGTCATATACATATACAGGTTTTGAACAACATGAGGGTGAATAAAAGATGACAGAACCTTTATTTTAAAATGAACTACAATGTCTTTTTTACAGACTGTTTGTTTTCTATAACTGTTTAAAGGCACCAGAGAGCTCACCCATCACAGAGTCGGGATCAGGGATGGCGTTTGGAGTGGCACAGTTCTTCAGTGTGGACACTGTCAGGGTGGGCACATTCAGAACAGGTGCAGGTTGGGTGACGTGAGGCTGCTGGGACTTGGATGTAGCCAAAGGACCTAAAGCACAGCCAAACAAAAAATGACCGCAGGGATAAAACCTCAATTTGCCTCATTAAAACAAACTCTTTCTTACTGACCATTGCAACCGGGGTAATCGATTAAGTCACTGCCATCTCCACAGTTGTCAATGCCTTTATCGTCCGCACAAACCAGACTCATTGGAATGCACTTCCCATTCCGGCAATTGAAGTAAGGCTCCCCTCTGCATTCCGACTGGTTAAACCCTGGAGACACAACTTATTTAGAGGACTGATTGCACATTGTTAAGATTCCTTCACTATGAGCTAAGAAGTGTATAGAAATGTATTATGAATATGCATTTTCTAACCCAGTCTAAATGAGGTAAAGTCTCCCACAAAATCCACCCTTGGCTGCTTTCCCCGGGTCACAAGACGTAACGTTAAAAAGTTGCCGGTTGACAACACTGGTCGAGGAGGGCTCTTTCCACAGAGCGGTGGCCCAATAGGGGGTGCGGATTTATCCCGTCCATCATAGAATTGGATGTAAGAGCCGGCATAGCAGGGGTCCACTGGCCCCTCCTCTGTGGTCGGTTCCATGCTTAGATCGGGCCGCGTCGGGCCAGATGACGAAGACCCTCTGGGTGATTCTGGGAAGAGAGGTGCAGGGCTGTGTGGTGACACCCTCAGCAAGCTGTAGACCAGAAAGAAACGGAAGTAGAATTGCACCTTGTCCCGGGGTGTGGCGGACTGCATGGTGAGGTGGCAATCTGTTCCCATGGACACGAAGTAGTACTTCCGGGACTCCTGGTGGGACTTTACGATCATGCCGTCGCCCTGTATTGTTTGTCCACAGAAGTCAACCACATTCACTGTTGAAATATGAAAATGGCCATTGAACTTAAAGAACAAAGAAATTTAGGTTCCTAAGATGAGAGACTCAAACTGTCTTTAGAAATGGGCTTTTGTTTCAGTTAACTGTTGTTTACATGAAAGAAGGAACACAGGGATGAAAGAATCACTGGACAAATATAATTCTAATCTACAAAGACCACAACTGGGAGCTGGCTTTGCATCCCCCATCTGGGCTAGAAACCAAATAATAGGAAGATTTACAACCTCTCCTTGGTTTATTAGCTTTGTTACCCAGGGCAACTAGTAGATCAGTGATGTCTCACTGCCAGGAATGTCTAGAGAAACCTTCTATTGGTGGAATGGACCAATACCTCAAAATATTCAGTAACCATGAGCCCTCAACTGAGTTTCCACAAAAATGAGCAGCAGCAGAATAGTAAGTTCCCTATAAATGTTTTAATTGGATGGACTAAAGCACTGAGAGCTCAGATCCGAGCCGGGTTCCCACTTTATCACACAGTGCAGAGAAACAGCAGAGAACGTGCCAACTCTGTGGGTAATGATGAGTGGGGGCTTTACACATAGATGAGCACATTAGATAATGTCGATTGAATTATCCTTAACCAGATGTAATAACAAAAATGTATTTAATATTTTATAATTTTTTATATAAGCTGTCTAAAAAAATGTATAAATATATATGTAAATATTAAACTTTAACTCACAGTATAATTGTGTATAGTTTTATACATGTTAAACAGTTATTAAACAAAAAATATACAAAAATATGTATTTTTGGGGGATTGTTTTAATTAAATATGATTAAATAATGAATTTAAATCTAAAACAATAAGAACTATATATATATATATATACTCATCATATACTCAACTCATCAAATCAAGTTAAACAGTTTAAACTTATTTGTAACAGTAGGTCAAAATGAGAGAGAGAGCGCAAGAGAGAGAGAATTCATTATTTAATATATATTCATTAGATTTTCACTTAAGATCAATTACATGGAGTAAGGCAAAAATCGAAAAGCAAATGCACTCCTTGTGCCAGTACATACAAATAAATCTAGAGCACGAGGAGATCCCCGATTACAAAGTGTTTGGAAACACGAGGAAATAACGGGATAAATCTTAAGAATTGAACACCCATCACCCTACCTGTCTCAATGCTGTGAGTTTGATGTGCTATTATAGCCAGCAGAACAATCCATCCTGACAGGCGCTCAATGCTGCGCGCTTTGGCCATCTCGCGTGTCCCAGCAAAGCACTCGCACCTCCAACCTTAAACGCAATCGGTCTGTCGCATTTGTTCTAAGCAAAGTCTGCTCTCACGACAATCAAACATTACCTTAATTTATAAAGCACTCGCATAGACCACGATAGCCCTGTTTTTTTATACTTTAAAGCAGATGTGTTTATCTAAAGAGCCTCAGACGCATCGAGTCCTTGTTCATCATCTTGGCTTTTGTGCCTTTAAAGCCTCTTTGTCAAATTTATGCGTTTGAACAATTCCCATGACAACAGGCCCAATGTCACGGATCTAAGGGAGGAGCTGTTCGGACCCCCCCAAAGCTGCCCCCCAACCTAACAAACACCATCTAGAGTTGTGGGTCAACATCTGTCACACACTGACCAATTCACAGTTCAAAACCTAGAAGTGTGCGCATTTAAAGTAAAAAGTATCCGAAGGGAATTAAATATGTATATATAGTACACTTGTCTGGACAGACCTATTGTTGGCATTACAGCTTTCCACATTTTTGAATAATGGTAAATTCATTAACATTGTCGTGGAAGTACAGGGATTTTGAATTGACCAAAAATGTTTAACAAACAAAATGTGTTACCTAATATGTTTAGCTTTCAGCCTAGATTATTCTGCACATTGTCAAACAACTTCTTTAGGTTGATTGTGGGGTTCTTTTTAAACAGGAGGTGTTGACATTCCCATGCACTTGTTAGCAGCCTGTCCCTCACAATCAGGTACAATTCATCCATTTCCTACAACAAAACATACAAGTTTCAAGAAAAACAAAACATAACTTGTACACTGAAAATAGAAAATGTCTAGTACATTCCACAGCAAAATTACAACAAAGTGCCTGTTATAATTTGCCACAACTGAAGCAACCTGTAATTCTGTCTTTGCTTGAGAAGATTCTTTAAGAGAATTCAGGAAGAGCTGAAGACAATTTCTTTATTGGCTTATGTGTAAAGACAATTTAACAAAAGACAATCATAGTTCCTGGACGGGGCAAAGGACATTTTTAGTGAGGCTGAATTTTTAAGAAACATCTACCTGAGATGCTTTAGTTGGAACTGAGACACAATGTTCAGAAACCTCTAAATGACACATCCTCGTTTAAAGTTCAAATTTGAAGTTTAAAGTCCAGTAAAAGCTCTCTTAAACCTTTAAGGCATGTTAACAGAGTAGAAAACCTCCTGGTAAAAAATTCCAGCCGACTTTGTTCTTTTGAGTTTATGTGTATGTTTGTCCCACACAATTTAAGCTGGAAATCCACACAGGCAAAATAAAGAACACATGAAAACCACATACATAAAGAACAAAAGTAAAGAACATAATCAAACATATGTGCCAGAATGCAGTTTGTTATCCTCAAAGAAGACAAAATAATAGTTGTAGTAAATACTAGGTTGTATAAGTTATATTTAGTTTGTAGTGTTCTTTAATTGGCACATTATTTTCCTGACCTAAGCAAAGATACAATTATTTAATTTATAAATAAAATAAAATCATCATATCACCTTAAAATCAAATAAATCAACTGGCTTAGGGACAGAATATTATTCGTTGCTTTAAATATTTTCTATCTATTTTAGTATTTTTAAAATGGCGAGAAAGTTGATCAAAATTATATGTTGACATCGTATGCGCTCGAAGCCACATTGACACCGGCATCATGCGCGCAGTGTACGCGCTTACGTCAGACGTCGCACTACGTCACGCGTAGGTACGTACGTGCGTCTCGCCGAAGTTTGAAACTGACGAAGGGACAAAATATTTATTTAAAAGCTGACGCAAGGGCGCTAAATACAAACGTACCACAAATAAAGTGTGCTTTAAAAATTCCTATATTTATGAAAGCCTCTTCACAGTCAGGAGGCGTCCGGTAAATTCACGCCAGTTTAATTTATTTGATGAAAATAAGCCAAGAGCTAGCTGCTAGCATGCTAACTACGCAGCTTTAGATGAAAACATTAAATGTTTTTGTTTACTAAAGACGTAAAAACAAATAACAGGTGTGTCGATCCTGAGAATCACCGTATTTCATTTTGAGGGTATGTTTTAAATCTGTAGTGCGAAAAATGTGGCTAGTATAGACTAGATACGTGTGCCTGTGCTGATGGGAAGTCAGTGGTGTCTTGAATATCATTTGAAAAGTGCTTGCAAATTGTTTACTTGTACACGTACATTATTTGTCGTTTGGGTGTTTCTGCTGTTATATCAAGTGTGTTGTGCATGTTGTACCAGTGATTCAGGACATCATACAGATCTGTGTAAAATACTCCAGGTCTGGCTGTGTACATGATTTATGTGTGTGTGACTCGCTACAGTTTTGTGTTTTTCTATATGCAGAATGTCAGTGCAGATATGATCATGTATATTTTTGTGCAGAGGTGTGTAATTTTCTCCGGGTCGGTTAGGTGTTTACTGTGTGTATGATATCTGTGAGTCTACTCTAATTTTGTTGGGGTGTATGTTATGTTTTTGTGTGTAACTCTAAGGTGTGTGTGTTTTCTGTGTGCAGAATGGCTCCTCGGTTGCAGCTGGAAAAAGCTGCTTGGCGATGGGCAGAGACAGTCAAACCAGAGGATATCACACATGAGCATATTGCGTTAGCTTATAGAATTGCAGTGGTGTCATGCAAGAGAGGGACATGCAGGTAATTCTCATCTCATCATAGGGTCACCCTTTTAAAGTTACATGATACTTTTTGTTTCGAGAATATGGCTGTGAATACAGTTTTTACAATGGTAAAGGTCATGGTAACCAAAATCTTAAACGTGTCAGTATAAAGATGGAGAACATAAAATAAACAATTATTCAATGGACCTTTAATTAGACTATTTTAACTTTATTTTCCAATTGGGGTTGTAATGCGCCAGTCTTCTTCCATTTCTTTGGGCTACACAGGAGGAACTGTAAAGGGAATCCAAATTGTCTAGTTGGAATTGGGGAACAGTCATGGTTGGGTGAAATTGATGAAAATGCCTTCCACAACATTGATGACCCAAACTCAGAAAGACGAGATAAGGTACGCCAAAATGACTCGTAAGTCACAATCATAAAAAGCTGAAAGCGGTGGAAACATTCACAGCATATATTTATCTTAGATATTTAAAATTCTGTCTGTTGCAGAACACTTTTGTGGGCCTGACAAATCTTGGTGCCACATGTTACGTAAACACATTTCTCCAAGTGTGGTTTCACAATTTGGAGCTCCGTAGAGCCCTGTATTGCTTTCAGAATTCTAGAGCGGAAGGGCACAACATGGATTCAGGTAAGCTTCAGGTGCTTTCTTTTCAAGCATAGAGTATTTAAAACAAAACTTTGTTTACATTTTATTAAGTGGATGTTCACATCAATGATGTTAGAGCATGCAACATTTATTACAGATGCAAGTTGTCAATTTGTTGCCATGTATTAAATGTTTACTCCCAAAGTGTTTACGCTCCTATTAAGCACTGTTTAATTGAAGGAGTTGATGTATTGTTTTATTTTGCACGTGATTCTTTATACCAACAGATTATGAGCCAAGGACGATATGTGAACATCTGCAGTATCTGTTTGCATTGCTGCAGAACAGCAACAGGCGGTATATTGACCCTTCAGGGCTGGTAAAGGCTTTAGGTCTGGACACAGGGCAACAACAGGTATGAAACAGACTTGACTTGTTGTGCACAGGTCACAGTTTTTAGACATGTAATGTTGCTCAACACGCTTTTCCTAAAGACCTTTGTGATTTTACAAAGGCTTCCTCTTCTCTGTTCTTAGGACGCTCAGGAATTCTCCAAACTCTTCCTTTCGCTTTTAGAAGACACACTTTCAAAGCAGAAAGACCCACATCTCCAAAATGTCATCCAACAGCAGTTCTGTGGACAATTCTCATATGTCACTGTGTAAGTTTTGAGATTTTTTTTTATGGCCATGTTGAAGGTAAATGTCAAGCTTTCATTATAACCTCATGCAGCCAAATAAAACAAGGGTTAAACGTTATTGTTTTGCATTCATTACAGTTGCAACAAATGTGGACGTGAATCCCCTCTACCATCTCGATTTTATGAGCTGGAATTAAATATTCAAGGACACAAAAACCTCACTGAATGTGTCACAGAATTTCTGAAGGTAAATACTCATTTGCCTGCTGTTACTAAAAATGTACCAAAACTAACAAAGATCAAAAATAAAACTACTGACAAACTCTGGTTTTGCAACGCTCAACAGAAGTTAAAATTAAAGCAAGCGACAATTAGTAGTTTCAGCAGTGTCTGATTTTAATTGTGCCTTCCTTATATATCGTTGCTCGTTGTCTTTAGGAGGAAAAGCTGGATGGTGATAATCGCTACTATTGTGAGAGCTGTCAGAGTAAACAGAACGCTACCCGTCGGATCAAGCTCCAGAGTCTTCCCCGCACACTCAACTTTCAGCTCATGCGCTTTGTCTTTGACAGGTAAATATCACAGTTTTTCATTTTCTTTATCCAGAACATGGGCCTTATAGCTGTATTTAATCATCTTCTTTTTATTTTCTTCATAGGCAAAGCGGTCACAAAAAGAAGCTGAACACTTTCATTAGTTTTCCAGAAGTTCTTGACATGGGACTGTTTTTGGAAGGAAAAGGTATACTGAGTGTAAATGTGAAAATTATTCCTCCAAGAAACTCTTTTAAGAGCACAGTATTCCATAATCATTATCAATCAATGCTGAAGATTTATTCTTGTCTCTGAATTCAGAGGAGAAGTGCACGTATGAGCTCAGCGCAGTGTTGATTCATCGCGGTGTGAGCGCATATTCTGGACACTACATCGCTCACGTAAGAGACGCCCACACCAATGACTGGTACAAATTCAACGATGAGGAGATCGAGAAAATGGAGGGCAAGAAACTTCAGCTGGGCATTGAAGAGGACATCGGTAAAGATTATTCTTGTTTCTTGTCTGTGTAAATACTAATCAGACAACATTTCTCATTGTTTTTTTCTTCCTCATAAACTTATCTTTTTCTACATTCCAGCTGAGACTGCCAAATCTCAAACCAGAAAGCCGAAATGTAGCAAAGGTTATCACTGTTCAAGGAACGCTTACATGTTAGTGTACAAACAACAGGCGGAAGAGGATAACCAAATAGAAACAAGCATTCAAGTTCCTGGTAAAATTCATTAAACCATTTTATACTGTGAATTAATCGTATTTTTTGTGTGTGTCTATAGTTTTATTGTCATTTAAGGGGCGTATAGTTATTTTGAGGACACTTACTTAGCCTAAAGATACTTTGTTTCCTTGCGACTATGAAAAGATCCTCACACAAGTAGAGTATTACAGCCTTTTCCTAGGCTTTTATTTAAGACGTTTCGTGTGGTTTCAGCTTTTCTCCAGAAGCTGGTGGACCAGGACAACAAAAAGTTTGAGGAGTGGTGCAATGAGATGTCAGACATGCGAAAACAAAGCGTAGACAAAGGCAAAGCCAAACATGAGGAGGTGAAGGAGCTCTACGAATTGTTACCCGCAGAAGACGGTCCGTAAAAATGCCTGTGCTTCAGTTTCCATAACAATAGTAACTGTTAAAATCTCCTTTTAACTTAAAAATATTATTTAACATATTATTTTCAACTGCTTTTCTTGTTTGGTCTAACAAATGAGAAAATATGTTTTGTGTTTGTATGAATTTATAAATGTCTGATCCTCTTTTATAGACCAGTCATATGAGTTCGTACCTCTGGAATGGCTGAAGAAGTGGCTTGATGACTCCACAGCCATCAAGGAAATCGACAACAGTCATTTTCTGTGCTCTCATGGCAAACTGCACCCAGACAAGGTTGGCGATGTCAAAAGAATATCACAGAAAGCTGCTAATCTCCTCTTTAGTCGCTATGGAGGAGGTCCAAGACTAGACCGTAAGTGATTCAAAGTTTTTTGGTGAGAGTCTTTCTTTTGGAAATATAGAAATATTACTGTCTTTTTTTGTGGAGCCCAAAAAGAAAAATTACTTAAAACCTCCATCACCATTCACATGCCTTGTATGGAAAAGAGATACAATGCAAGTGAATGGTGACTGAGGTTATTTGTGCTTCTCCTTATGTTTTCCATGAAAGAATGTAGGCACTTGTAACAACATTAGGATGAGTAAATGATGGCACAGTTCATTTCTAGGTCTCTTTAAAGATTATTTTGTACTGTACCTCCGAATCTCTGTGCAGTCATCCCTAACCTTAGCTTTTTCAATCCTACCCATCCTGAATGATGTTCAGGGTCTTCTCTCTGCAGAGACTGTGTTGCTCAGCGATGCAGGGTGCTCAGACTGAAAAACCAACTGAATGAAGATTACAGAGAGGTCACGAATCTTGCTAAAGCCTCTTTGAAAAGGTACCAGTTCTATTTTCTCTAATTGTTTTAATCGGTCTTTAAAAAAGAGTTTGAGGCTAATCGATTCACCGTTGGAATTGTTAGTGACGAGTCAGGATTCTGGATCGGGAAGGCCTCTCTGAGGAGTTGGAGACAGTTGGCATTAGACCAGCTGGAGGAGGATGAAGAGGAAACCAAACATAACAATAGCAGAATCAATGGAGAGAAAAGCAGCAGCCCAGCGGCTAAAGGTACTGATGACAGTCTAAAGCTCCATATGTGGGTTTTACTTTACTTTTACCATGTCATACATTTGTACCTGTTGGACACCTTAGTGGTGTTTTAATATCTTTTTGTTTTAAAGGTGATGGAGCTAAAGGAGATAATGAAGAAGGAGATGGAGAAAAGAATTTTAATGAAGACATTCTCTGTTATCACGGTTAGTTTGTTTTCTTCTGTATTTTTAATATACGAGACTGTAAGCAAAATGTCTTCCAGAATTGCCAGAGTTTCTTCTGGAACATCTATGATCCAAATGTTTGTTCTCTCTCAGGGGGTTTAAGTATAATAGAAGGCGACCGACGGCTGATTTCTACCGAGGTGTGGAATAAACTGAGAATGTATTTCCCTAAAGCTCCAGAGTTTACACAACAACACGAGCCATGTCAGCACTGCACGGTAACAGCCGCTTGAAGAAAACATATTATATGTATTATATATATTTTAAATGTCCTAACGATGTATTCAAGATGCAGAATCTGAGAGTCAAGATGTTTCATGATGAATGTTAGAAGGATTTAGGATTTTCTTTCTCTTTCAGAGGTTGGAAAGAGAAGGAAAAGAGAATGAGGCTTTAAACAAAATGATGGCCAATGAACAGAAGAGCTCTCTCTTAAACCTCTTTCAGGAGAAGAACCGTCCCACGCTGCAGAAATGGCCGCAGGTATCGTTGTGTTCCTAAAATAAAAGATTTCTTACTTTTTTAATAAATAATATTACAAGCCACAATACTTTGGTTTGTTTCTGTATTTCAGGACACAGATGTTCTGTTTATTGTACCCCTTTATTTTGTGGATGAATGGAAGAAATTTATCAGGTACATTCAGAGCATTGTTTGAAAAGGATTTTGTTATCAGATTAAGGATTTCAACCAGAGTTTGCAATATATTTGCATGATATCACCACAGGAGGCCAGCAAAGGGTAACCCAGTGTCCAGTGTAGGCAATAGCATCCTGCTTTGCCCTCACGGTGGATTCATGTTCACATATGACTCCTTACTACAGGGAGACGGCCAACAGTGAGTAACAGGAAAACAGCTCTTTACAATGCCTTTAATCTTCAATAGATTAAAATGGCATTTCTAATGAGGATGGACAGATCTACAGTGCAGACTTTTAAGTCTCAGTGTTTGTGTGTGTGTGGACAGTATAGCTCTTCTCTGGCCTGCTGAATGGGAGGTGATCAGCAAAATGTTTCTAGTGGACCACTCCATCTCAATATGTAGGATTCATGACACAACGCAAGAAAACAGCAGTGTGCGATACCAGACACAACCTGGTGAGTTAAACTGGTAGCTCTCAGGATCAAAATCAGGATTTTCTGAAAGGCATGATGGGTTCTTATTGTGAATATATATGTTCCATCCTTTCAGACTTGTGTCGAGAGTGCAGAGAAGGCTTCATATTCCAGCAGCAGAGAGACATGCGGGAATATGCACAGGCAACTGTGTACGTTCGAAAAGTCATTGACAAGAAACAGGTGGGTTTTTCCATGATGCCCCGTCTTCACCCATCTGTTCAACCATGAACACTACTGGGAACTTATGTGTGTGTGTGTCTGTGGTCTTCTCTGCTCTTATTGTAGATGATTAAAGAGTCTGCCCCTGAGTTCAATGTGAGCGGCTCGGATGTAGAGGAGGAAAAAGAAGAGCCAAAGTTAGATGGAGAGAAAGATCCAGACTTTAGTCAGGTATCATTAAATATGTATACCTTCACCGTCTCGATTTGTGTTAAACTATGTGTCTGTCTATTTTTCTCTGTCTGTCTATGTATGTGTCGATCTGTCTTTGTGGCTGTCGAGTGATTGTCTGTCTCTTAGACTGTTTGTTACTGATGTCTTTGTGTATTTTAGTTTCTTACGGCATCTTATGGTCTTTTCACATGTCAGTCTGAGTGCGGGGCCAAACGACAGAAGCTGAACGAAACTGTCTCCGTTTCTACGACCACCATGACTGCTGCTACCAAGTCGAGCATCAGGAGGAGCACGAGGCATAGAAAACTACGTGGAGAAAAGGCCCTTATCGTTTCTGCCAATCAGACTCTCAAAGAGCTAAAGATCCAGGTCTGTCAAAACAGTAACAATGTAGAGTCTGTTTATATATTTTTAAAGAATGATGCAGCTTGTTTCTCATGTGATATTGCATACTGTATCCACAGATCATGCATGCGTTCTCTGTCGCTCCATTTGACCAAAACCTGTCCATAGATGGACGTTGTTTAACAGATGACTCCGCCACTTTAGGAAGTCTTGGAGTTATCCCCGAGAGTATTATATGCCTTAAGGTACATACCTCGTTTCAAACCATTTCTTAGTTTAGATCTTCTGTCTGTGTTTCAAAACTGAATTAGCTTTTTGGGCACAATATAATGCTTGTAATGTAGATTGTTCTAGTTTAAAAGTTTTGACTTTTTCCATGACAGGCTGATGAACCCATTGCTGATTATGCTGCGATGGATGATGTCTATCAAGGTGAGTGCTGAAGACTTGAAGTTAAATTTTGTAATCAACATGTCTCTTCCATAATTGTTAATGTTGAATATTCTCTTCTCAGTTTGTATGCCTGAAGAAGGTTTTAAAGGTAAGAACACATTATTTCCTGTAAAAAGCCTATTATTAAACATTACTACATGTTTTACAGTATTTGTTTTCTATTCTTCAGGCACTGGGCTGTTGGGACACTGAGCTCTGGGTATGGAACAGCTGAGCAAGGATAAAGCTTGAATTAGTGATAGATGTTCATTGTTGGGATATTGTTTTTTTTTTGTCATTTTAGTTTTTTATATTTAGTTATTAAATGTTTGGAACTTCAAAGAGTCTTTGCTTTAAAAAAAAACATGCTGACTTTTAATATTGAAAGATGTTCTGCAAGATTTTTTGGTCGTGCTTGCCATGACTGTGAAAAAATACGGGTTGAGATTTTCTCAAAGGATGTTCCTTCTTGTTTGTTGCAATGTCATGTTCAGATATTATGGTCTGATCATATTTTGTGTGTTAAACAGTAAATCTCTGTACATTGTAAGAGATTTTTTGTTGAAAATAAGCTTGTGATGGCACTGCAATAGAGCTCGTACATATTTAAAAATGCATGAGCAACTCAAATATTCAAAAAATATATAGTCTTTGTTTGGTTCATGTAAATAATCTCAGCAAAGTGACGAGAAGCATAAAGAGATCACGATACATAGGTTTCGTTTCCAGAAGTGGGAAATATTACAACATTGCTAAATAGTTTAGACATGTTCTGCTACTTGAAATATTAAGCAGGCATTTGTGTGAACTTTTCTGTATGTTCTTTCATATGGGCAATAAATATTCTTTTTACATCTTCACATGTGTGCTTTATGTGTAGAACAAAAACTGTGATATATGTATATATTTATGATTATATATTATATGCATTGTTAATATAATTATAGGGTTGCGTTTCGTATTCTGTTATTAATCCCATCAAGAAAATGAAACCAATATAAAATGGTACACAATTATATTAAACAATGTAGTGCGCAAAAGTTTTCACGCTTTGATTTACCAATGTCTGTATTAGATTTTTCTTATACAAAACACGGCTAAGAATTCGTTTACATGGTAAGACAACACAGAACGATGTGTTTTGACACCCATAAAAGCTTTAATTGTTGCGTATGTACGTATGTGTATGTTTAAAAATCATGAAGAAGTGTGCTTTTTATTATCTTAAGAGCTTTTCTAAACAACTGTTCTTTATACGCATGCGCAGTGAGATTTTGCCTGGGACGTTTTATGCACATGCGCAGTACTGTCGTATTCAGGACTTCGTTTTCAAAATGCCGAATCTTTATTGCGCCGCAGAATGTTGTCCTTCGAAGGAGTTTAAATAAAGAGTCGGATAATTTGAATTCAGAGGTAAAGAGCAAGTGTAGAAGTGATGTGCTGTTTGTCAAACCACAAATGTGCTAAAATATTCTGTCATTTTTCTCTCTTTTACTGCTGTTATTATTGGGCTAGCTTTAGCATGTCAGGTTAACCGAACAGTGAAATAACATTTATTAGATGAGCTTGTTATATGTCACGTATGTGGCTTTGTTATCTAGATTAATTTGCATCATCTTTTACATCTTAAAAGGGAATCAGATCTCTTTTCAGTTAAATGAGCACAACTTATGTACTATGTTTGTTTTCATTGTGTGTCAATAAATAATCATATGCATTAATGACAGTGACAAACCAGTAGTGGACTGTTACAGATGTGCATGAGTAGGCTTTGTTTATAATATTTAATGTTTTATTTAGCAATTAAATCTAAATTTCCTGTAAAAATATACAGGATTGTGCCTGCCACCGACTTACGTTGTATCTAAAAATATATATAATTTTCTTCTTTGTAGAACAGCAGGAATAAACCACTGCCCTTCTAAAACTACATGTAAATATTGGCCATTATTGTGATTAACCTAAGTATAAGGAAATCAAAGTTTTAGACATTTTCTTGTTTTAACTCTAGGTACGAGATGGAGCTCCCAAACTACAGCCGACAGCTCATACAGCAGTTGCACACTTTAAGAAAAGAGAAGCAGTTTTGCGACTGCTCTATCCTGGTTGGAGAAAACCCCCACCCTGCTCATAAACTAGTGCTTGCTGCCTCAAGTATGCTATTTAAGTCTGTTCTAGAGGGTTCTGACAGCATCTCCATCGACACAGATTTACTGTCCTCTCAAGAATTTTCCTGTCTTCTGGACATGGTGTACACTGGGAAACTACCTCCTGGCAAGCACAACTTCACTCGGCTCATAGCTGCTGCAGACAGCTTGCAAATGTTTGACGTGGCCGTTGGTTGTAAGAACATTCTCACCGACCTTATGAAACAAACTTCAGAGTCTGCAGACACTGAGAAAATGGAATCTCATGAGGAGATCAGTAAAGAGTCATCTGAATCTGAAAAGTTAAAAAGGGATAAGAAAATTATCAGAAGTTCAGAGGACAGTGCAATTGAGTTGATTATTCAAAATCAAGCAGGAATCAAAAAGATCCTACAAAAGGTGCAGCCATGTGCTGAAGTTCTTCAAACTTGGGATGTAATGTCTTCAGAAGAGCACCAGGTGAAGAAAGGTGAAAAAAATTGCTTTTGAGTTTGTAAGTGATATAAGACTCAGATCTCATGTCCAATCTTTTGCAGGTCATATTAAACAGTTTCAGAGGAGATCCATCAGAAGATGAGATTTACCAGCGGTTGCTGAGTCAGATCAAGGTTGAGAGAGTTCTGTCAGCTCAGAACGTCCTCACATTGATGGACCAGCTGAAACACTTATTTCCTGATCCAGAATTAGCAGTGGAGTACCAACGGAATGAAAACATCCCTAAATTAAAAGGTAAAGGGCTCGGATACAGAAAAAGAAAAGAAAATAGAATAGAGCTTAAAATCACACACTAAATGCAGCTAAACCATGAATAGCTTCTTAATATTTAGAAACATGCCCCTTTATGTTTTCACAGATTCTACATCAATTGTTCAGCGGTCTGGTGGGCTTTTAGATCACAAATCACTGACTTTGTCAGGTGAACAATCAGAGAAAAGCAAAGGGATGGATTTATTGAGAACATATCAGAACAGACTCACAGAACTCAATCTAAACCACCAGTTCATCGAAGAGACTCTTAAAACAGGTCCAGACATCTCTGCAATGGAGAGAGAGGTAAAAGTGACCCATACTATGATTATAAAATAATATTTGTTTCTGTGGATGGATTCGTTTTAATTAAACCGGCTTTTAACAGATTGTATGTTTGTGTTTTCATAGCATATTCAAGCCCTGCTTGCAGTCAAATCGAGTGTTGATGTGTTTGAAAGGCTCATATCTGCAGTGTTTAAAGAGGAAAGTTCACTGCAAGCTGTGACTGTATGGAGGATTCTCATGTGGGCAGAGACACACAATCCACAGCTAAAGATTCTCTTGCAGGAGGTCAAGGAGAAACCAGGCACACAGAAACTCTTCCAAACCAGTGAGTCCAACATCTGTCTAAAATCATTTATCATTAAAATAAACAAACTATATGTAATTACCAACATAATTCCTTTGTGAGACCGTTTGCCAGTTACATTGGTGTGTTTTGTTTTATAGTTCAAGACTTGAATGTGATTTTTAAGCACAAATCTCTGATTGTGGATACCATCAGTGACATTACTTTACTTGAACGAGGTATAGAGGCGATGAATGATGAGGCAGAGCAAGTGGCTGATGTAAGAAATTTTTTTTACATTCATAGTCAATTTTTATGACTGTTTCAAGACTTTGAAGGGTTAGTTCACCCAAAAATCACAATGTATATTACTATTTATTCATTGTCATGTCATTACAAACCTGTATGACTTTCATTCTTCTGCTGAACTTGCAAGAAGATATTTTGAAGAACACTGGTAGTCACAACATTGGCCCCTATTGACTTCAATTGTATGGACACAGAACTACTGCAACATTTCTTAAAATATCTTCTTTTGTGTTTTACAAAAGAAAAAGTCATGTACAATTTTTGATGACATGAGGATGAATAAATAACAGATTTAGGTGAATTATTCCTAACTGGGGCCTTAAAACATAAACAAAGAATGTATTAATATAATGGTAAAAAGAGGTGTTTTTGTGTGTTTCAGTTTCTTCACAGCTGTCGAAGAGCTGACAGTGAGTTGGAATCTATACAACAGACCGTCGAGAGAGTTTTGAGTCGTGACTCACAGTACGCCAGTCCGCTGTGCCAGCTGCTGTCTGCCAACAAGGAGAACTTCCCTCAGCTGTCCACCCTAACAAAAGACCTTAAACATACAGGTGACAGACTTTTCTACACATCCTTCCATCCACAGTTTGCTTCCTCTAGCTTTAGCTAACAGAATCTGTATTTCCAAAAAGGACCTCAGACAGGCTCAAACCATCCTGCCAAATCTGAGGTGGAGCAAGAAGGATCTACTGCTGATTCTGAGAATGAGGAAGACTCAATAAGAGGAAGAAGTAAGGCTGTCCCCGTGTCCTACAGCTGTGAGTGGTGTAATAAGACTTTTGACTTTAAGTGCCGTCTGATAAAGCATAAGAAGGTTTGTGCACTCTCGCCGGGGAAAGAGCAACGCTGCTCTGAGTGTTCCATGCCATTTCCAACTCTGAAGAGCCTTCACCAGCACTGCACAGAGGTCCACGGCGGTCCTCCGGCCAAGAAGAAGAAAACAGATCAAATATCATGTGATATGTGTGACAAGACCTTCAAACACTCTTCAGGTGTGTGCAAATCCTTTCACAACTATATGAAAGAGTTTAGGTGCAGAAAGCTTTTTTCCTGGTGCTCCAGATTCAAGAATTGGGGATACAAATACTGAATTTGAGTTTGATGGAAAAAAGAATTCCTATTTTTATTTCTTATTGTTACAGGTCTGCTTTATCATAAACGCACCGAACATTTTGAAGAGAGGCCTTATGCGTGCGAAGAATGTGGGGCCAAGTTTGCTGCCACCTCTTCGCTCAAGAATCACATGCGTCTGCACACGGGAGAGAAACCTTTTCACTGCAAACACTGTGACATGAGCTTCTCTGTGGCCGCCGCTCTGGCCTACCACACAAAAAGAAACATGCAGAGGGTGAGTCGTTGTTTTTATGTTCAGTATTTAATAATGGCATTCAGGAAACCAGCATTTGCTGTCAAATATGTGTGAACTTTATTTGCAGGTAAAATGTATTGCTGTCAGTACTGTTCAGCCTCATTCGCACAGTCCATTGAATTGACACGTCACGTCCGCACACACACTGGAGATAAACCGTATGTCTGCAGAGAGTGTGGGAAGGGCTTCAAACAAGCCAATGCGCTGTCTGTCCATCTACAGAACTTTCATAGTATAGTAGTCTTTATTTACTATTTTATTGCATTAAAAATTCTGGATGCATGTTGCATTGGTGTGTTTGGAGTATGCGTCAAATTTGTTATCTGTCATCTTTAGACATTACAGAGCCTCATGACTGTCAGAAATGTCGGGTAAGTTTCACTTCTCTTGATGAACTCCGGCAGCACATCCTGGAGGTTCATCCTAAAGAGTTGCACCAGTGTCCTGACTGCAGGAAGATCTTTAACAGCGAAGCCAATCTGGAGAAGCACATGACAGTTCACGCCGGCAGCAAACCCTACAGCTGCAAGATATGCAATAAATCCTATCAGGTAAAACAGCCAGATAAAGTCTTCAACATCACCCATCATTTTGTTGCTCTTAAATGATGTAGTGTTTTTCTTTAATCGTACCATATTTTATCAGTAACTGTGATCTTTGTCAATCAAACCTGTGACTTAAGCGCTGCTCACCTTTACTTACTAAGGATCTTGAAAAACATTTTTGTCAATTGTGTCTAAACAGTAGTGTATAAACATTAAAGTTTGTTAGTGGCCTTTAATGCTCTTGTACCTTCCGCAGACACTCTCCGGTCTGTGGTACCATAATCGCACCGCCCATCCCGAGAGCATCGGTACCCAGGGAAATAAATCCAATAAAATACTGCTCCAGTGCGAAAAGTGTGACAATACCTTCAGCAACAAAAATAGCCTGTTGAAACATCAGCTAACCAGTCACACCGGTAATAGACCAGTCATCCTTTTTACCTTTAACTGTTCATGTTAGTTAAATCATATTTAGTGTAATATTTTGTGTGTTATTCAGAAGTGCACTTGTGGAAATGTGTGAATTGTGACAGCACCATGACCAGCGAGGCCGAGTTACAGCATCACGCCTGCAGCGGACAGTCCAGCCACAGCGGCTCTGTGTTCAGCTGTGCCGTCTGCTCGCTTCACTTCCCCTCAGAGCCCGACTTCCAGCAGCACTTCCTGTCCAAACACCTGCAGGTCCTGCCAGAGGAAACTCAGTTACAGGCCTCCAGCTCTCAGATGGTAAAACCTGAACATCATGCGTTGAAAATTAAGCAAATATGAGTAGCCTGATTCACATCATCCAGATTTATGAAAAATGTTGTAAGGAATTGCTGCTGTTTTAATCATTTGCCTCTTTCCAGGTGGTTCAGTCTGAGGATACACCTGGTCAAGAGGTGGAGCAAGTAATTAATCTGGACCAATCACAGATTGAGGGCTCACCACAAGTGTATGTTGCTCTTGGTGATCAACAGGAAACAGCCGGTAGTTCTGGAATGGTTGCAGTGAGCATGGAAGATCTACTGAATGGCACAGTTACCCTCATCTGTGAAGAGGGCCAATGAACTGAACTCTGGGTAAAGGGTTTATAATCTTTAATCACCAATAATAATATTGGATTGAGCGTGTATTTAAATTAAAGTGCTATGCTGTGTATTTGTTCATCAGACTGTAGGATAGGATCGTTGATTTATAATGGTATTAAATTTGTGAAAATAGTGTTTTTGATTTTTTTAATAGGCACAGGCTTCAGGTTTTGGGTCACTTGTTTTGATTTTAATAAAATAACGTTATGTGGGTTTAGGGGCTCATGGGAATTGAGATGTTTTTGCTGCTGATATATAGTGATCAGACCTTTTTTAAGCATTGTAGTTCTCTTAAAATCATGTAGTTTAAGTAAAGTTTCATTAAAACATGAAAGTTGACTTTTGTTAATCATACGGCATAGTAAAACATTAATTTTAAAGAAAGCCACCATACATAGAGTGTAAAATCAGTAGTTTATTGCTCATAGTGAAGCTCACATTATTCATCAAACACTTTTCATACAGAGTAAAACATACCCAAAAATATAGTCTCTTTATACTTGACATGCCAACAGTAATAATTCACAGCCCAAAACCCTGAGTTATTGGTTTTTACATTCATGGATGCTTAATTTCAAATCTCATAACCTGACAAAAATGTGCAATTACATTACAGAACAAATTACAACAGTATGCTCATTTCATCAAAACCTTCTCCAACATTATCTTAAACAATCTTTTCATGACATTAAATAAAACCTGCAGTATACCGTATACTAAAACTAAACTAAACAATGTTGTGGTTTATGCATAAGCATCACACATTAAAGGCCAACTGCATCTGCATCTGGGAACACACACAATTACACCACACAATTATCTGTGTGTTAGTAAGCAGTGCATATAAAATACTACATGAATAAATAATCTGTAGCTTTCATGTGCCATTCACTTGAATAGAGTACACAGCAACATGTTGGTAATAGCTTTATAAATAAAGATTTTTTTAAAACATTACTGCAAAAATAAATGAATGAATGACACCCACTGATGTACATGATTATTTTTCCAGAGTGCCAGAGAAACCCAATATTAATGTTATTTACAATGTGCAAGTATCAGTAGTCAGGATCCCTAAAGATGTACAAAGTCCTTTCATATTCAGCTAGTAATCTTCTTCTTGGGCAGGAAGGCACTGGTGATTTGGTTCATCACCACTAAGGCGGGAAAAAGCGGAAGAAGAAGAAAAACATACCACGTCATGCCTTTTACCGTAGCCTGAAACCAATCTGAAAACATGGCTGCTATGACTGTGACGGTGGATAACAGGTAGGCCACAAGGCCACAGGTGGCATGATAGAGTCTCAATCGAGGAAATGACTGAGTGCTGATGAGTTTGGGAAATAGAAGAAAAACGCCACAGATCGCCTGCAGCAGGGTAGCAGCCATTGTGCTGACACCCAGCAGGCTGTGCCACGACGTGAAGTGAGAATGCTCTGAAACGTTCTTACTGGCCACTATGAAACCAAAGCCTGTAGCTCCAAACACCAGCAGCAGAGCCTGGAAGAACCAATGCAGACGGACCTTCCATTTACGGGACTTAAAGCAGAATGGACTTCCCTCAGGGCAGAAAAGCAGGATCCCTTCTGTCATGCACAAGCAAAACTAACACAAGAGAGGATGAATAGTGAGGTTTCATTGTGTAAAAGGGACAAGTGAAATAACATTAAAACAAACATCAGAAAATCTCCAGTAGTGTAATCATATTCCCACTGCAAACACACCACTAAAGATGACTCTATTGTCTCTGTATTCCACCACACTCGATTCATTATTTAGAAAGCATGCATATTTAATTCAGTCCACACAGGCTACATTACTCAGACACACATTGCTTTTTACAGAAAAGAATACATAAGTTATTATGGTAAAAACAAAGAAAACGATGATAGCTGACTTCCATCAACCTATGGCTATAAATATGCTGAATTCTGTCAATAACTTTTTTGTGACAACTTACCCCAAGTGACATGCAGACGGGATGCCAAGAGAAAAGACCTAAAATCACATGCTCCATGAGTACATACTGTATATGAAGTGCAAGAGTAAAATACTATAAAAACAGTATAGTAAATGTACAAATAGCATGTTAATGCCATAGTGCTTTTAGATCATTAACTTACATTCATTAAGTGCTTTTAGATCATACATAACCTATGGTGTTTAGGTAAAACTCCAATGGACTTACTATGGGTCATATAATAATAATAATAAATATTTTGTTTACTGGGCACGTGTCACAGCTAAACGAGCCAGTAAATAAATTCTCATAAATAAAAACTCACTCGTTCCGGGTCTGGATAGTATGGATGTGAGAATAACCAGGCCGAGTGAGATGATGTGTGCCGTGATCACAGACACTCTGCGCAGCCACACGTACAGCCAGAAGTCCCGCATCCCCAGACCCTCTCCCACGGGACTGTACGCCACATCCACAGAGGAGCGCGAGCCTCTCGCCATTCCAGGTTATTACAGACTCATTTAATCCGGTAACCTGAGGTCAAGAGTGTCGATGGATCAAACCAGCTTCCGTAAACAACCTACAACCCAGATCGTCACATCATCATCTCTGATAAATAACTAGTATGTATTTAAAATCTGAATACGCACGCATAATGCCACGGTAACACTAGACCTTTTCGCTTCATTGACTTCCATTCATACGCATGCGAATACGACACATTCGCAAAGCAAACCTCTGCGAAAAAATTGCATTTTGTTGCGTTAAGAGGTTAAGTTTGGTGAACTATAACCTGCGATTCCCATCACGTGACGACGTGTAACCAATAGAAGGTCGATACGACGCGTGTGACCTTTTCATTTGGAGGTATACCTAATAATATTATCGCACTATTTTGTACTATTTAATACATCTTTAAAAATAACAAAAACAACAATAACAGTGCAAATATGTAAGAAATCCAAAATGTATGGATAAAAATCTTGTTATCAAGGTTTTTTGGTTGCTGGCTATATACGCAGAGTTCTGCGTTAAAGTTTAGTATTCCAAAAGTCCAGCGTGACCGCGTCTTTTCTTTAGCCTTCGCAGGAAGTAGAGACGCTGCTGGGCTTGTTTTGTTATGGGAGGGACCAGGAGAGATCCTCCGCCAGGTGAACACCAAGATTTTTAATGTTTTACTACAGAACACTAAAATTTAAGAAACTACAGAACACTGCTGAATATAATATTTCTCCAGTATTTGTACAGTAATATTAGTAAAGTATTTGTTTCTGTACTAAATGGTATCCCCGGACTTCCACAATATTGATACGTGTTGGTTAAACAAGCTATCTGAAGGTGTCAAAGTTTGAGTTTCTGTTTTATCGATGTATATAGTTCCTTATACAAGATGCTTTATATTTAATGCTCGCGCTTTATTTAGAGGGTTGTACAGTATTAAAACAATATATATCTTAAAAGGTTTTAACCTTTACAAACTAGTAATACCTACCATATGTGTCAGCTTGGCCGGCCACCTTCAAAACTTTTCAATAATTTTTCAACTCCACGCTGTAAAAGGAATTTGTAACACTTGATGACGTCATTTTGAACGTGTTGGATTCGCAACTGTAGAAACTGCGCGCGCCTCGTATTGAGGCAAAGTGAAAGTGCGCTGACAGGTGAGATACATGGAGTCACTGTTTACAGGCCTAAATATCACAGTCTTTGTTTGGCATGTCAATAAATGATGCAAATTATGATATATGCACTCTTCTTGTTTTAGTAAAATGACATGGTATATAATAACAGCTGTATGAAATAACACAATGTTACGGAATGTTACGGTTTACCTGTGCAGTTCATGGATCAGGTTTATATGCTTCTCTGATCAGCCGTCCAAACGATAACAAAGCAAAAATTTTGTATTAGTGTTGTTAATTAATAAAAAAATCTGCATTTCTTGTATGCTGTAGCTGTATATCAATATATTCTACCACTGTATATTGTAATATATTGTAAATGTACTGGTGTAATATGTTAATTCACATATTTAGATATATTTTATGTTTGGCCTGATAAAGTAGGACATGTTTTTATGTTCTTTGTAAAAAAGGGCTAAACTATTTTTCTGTGTTTACATGCCTCTAATAAAGGGTATTACAAACCAATTATTTCTTGAGTAGCCTATTTATTTTCTTTATAAATAATAAATTATAATAAATTTATAATAATAAATAATTTCCAAATAATTACAGAAACGTAAACTTGATATTATGTGAGGAAAAACATTGAATTACGTTTTTTATTATTTAAATGTTAATTTTGTTTGATATAAGACGATGTGCTATATGTTGTGTTATGTTATGTTACTATAATTCCAATAGCTTTTTTAACAAGACGTATTATATTATCACACTATCGCGCTTTTATTCAGATGATTGTAAAGTATAAAAACATGTTTGAATGTTAAGGGCAATCTTCGGATAAAGCGTCATCAGACAAGATTAAACTTTATTTAATCTTTTAACCACCGGTCATGCGTGTCAGCTTCGCCATCTTCAAAACTTTATTTTTTCAACTCCACACTGTAAATGATTTTGTAACACTTGTTGACGTCATTTTGAACGCGTTGGATTCGCCACTAGAAAAACTGCGCGCGCCTCGTGTTGAGCTGTCAAAGTCAAAGTGAAAGTGCGCTGATGGGACTCTATATAAACACACACACACACTCTCTCACATCACACAACCACCCTGAGCCTGATTTTTCATCACTACATCTGATAGCAAACAGTTCCTCTCTGTACTGTTTTAAATATGGGTATCTTCCTCTCCACTATTTTATCTCGCCTCTCTAGGAAAAAGCAGATGAGATTGCTTATGGGTGAGTAAATATCTTTTTTAAAGTTTTGCTGTTGTGGGTCTCATTCATATACTTTTGTATACTTAAAATAAAAGATTTTGATGCCCGTATAATGCTAATCTGAATATATTACTTACATATTAATTCAATATATTCATAACTAAAATAACTAAGTTATGAATATTGTAAACTAACTAGAGATATTTTTTCCAAGTTGGTCTAGATGCAGCAGGAAAGACCACAGTCCTCTACAAACTTAAACTTGGCGAAGTTGTCTTAACCATTCCAACTATTGGTAAGAAACTTATTATTAAACTTCTGCATAAACAGTGAATGTTTCTAAGTTTCGTAGCTGTCATTAACTGTTTCAACATTCTCTTTTTTAGGTTTTAACGTGGAGACAGTTGAGTATAAAAACATCTCATTTACTGTTTGGGATGTTGGTGGTCAGACTAAAATTCGAAGCCTTTGGAGACATTACTATCAAAACACTGAGGTAACAGAATAATATGCAACATGTTACATTCTCATTGTTTGCTGTATTATGTGTTATTATTTATGTGTGTCTGGTCTTCTGCAGTACTAGCTTGAAAATTAGCTTTAAAATCTTTTTAGACTTAACATTTTGTGTGTGTGTTTGTGTAATTCAGGGTCTGATCTTTGTGGTGGACAGCACTGATCATGACAGAATTGACACAGCAGCAGAAGAGCTGAATATGATGGTAAGTCATACATGATCTGTATACAATATTACTACCTACCTATTAAGTAACTATATTTCTGTCCAAAATCATTTATATTTATTATCAAAGCACCCAAATTTATGTTTAACCCTTTCAGCTCCAGGAGGATGAGATGAGAGATGCTGTTGTGCTTGTACTTGCTAACAAGCAGGATTTACCCAAAGCCATGCCAGTCCACGAGCTGACAGACAGACTTGGTTTACATGCTCTGAAAAACATACAGGTGAGATACAGAAGTCCCTGTTTACAGGCCTGAATATCACAGATGTTAGTTATGTTGAATAAACCCTGTATGCTTTAGCGAAATGATATTTAATAACATTATAAATGTATGAGGTAACACAATGTTTATGTTTTTTTTCTCAGTGGTACGTTCAGTCGACCTGTGCAGTACAAGGATCAGGTTTATATGAAGGACTGGATTGGCTCTCTGATCAGCTTTCCAAACGATAACAGTGCAAAACTATTCAGCAGTTAGTGGCTAGAAATGTGCAATAAACTTGTTTAAAACGGAAATATTTATTATACACTAATGTGTTTATACTATACTACTGTATAAATTGTTAATTCACTACTTAATTATGTAAATTCACATATTGGTGTTTTTCATGTTTTGCATTATTTAGACCTTTTATTTTATATATTCTTTGGAAGAAAGAGCTGGACTATTTTCCAAATTATTTTTCTGTGATTTTTAAATGCATCTAATAAAGTTTTTTTCAGAGCATGTCATGTCTTGAGTATTTTTATGATTTACAACCATTTACTAAACAGTAACTAAAGAACAGAAATCTTTATGAAAATAGTGTTTTATATGAGACAGATACTTTGTCTGTTTTTCTATCTTTCATTATAGATACTTTGTAAGAATAAGACATGCAAAAAACAGCGTAAAAACTCATCTTGTTCTTGACACGTGTTATTGTGTACAGCCTAGTTAGTTTTTCGTGACGTGGCAGCTGTGACGTCATTTCGACCGCGTTGGAGCCGCCGCGCAAACAATCGGATGTGTTCAACTTCGTGCGGCGCTGCGCAGACCGATCGGCTCATGACATTCAAGTATCACGAGAGCAGCGGGACAGCTCATCGCCCACGCGATACTTTGATGTCATACGTCGCTCGGTCTGCGCAGCGCCTCTTGAAGTCGAACACACCTACTTTCAGCTGGAGAGAGAGAAGTGCAGAAAAAAGACAGAGGAGACAGGAAGACAACAGTGAGAAGAATCAGAAGAAATGCAAAAGAGCGAGTGATTTAAACGCGCTTGTAAAGAGTTTTAGGTGTAGCTGCAGTCAGAGTTTGACGCTAAACACGTCAGCTCAGTTTTGAGGCGCAGACAGGCGCTGTGCTAAAGGGCTAACCGCTGACATACCTCTGATAAATAACTTTCATTTAATTGACGTTGTTTTTAAACATGGGTCTGACTATTTCAAGCGTCTTTTCTCGACTTTTTGGAAAAAAGCAAATGAGAATCCTCATGGGTGAGTTGAAAAGTACTTGTTTGTGTCAGTGAGCTTTGATAAATGCCTTTAATGTAAATTTACGAGTGTATTTTCATTAACTGTTATTTCAAAAGCTGAAAAACATATATATATGTGTTTGTGTAACCCACATGAAAAATACTGTAGTAGTATACGTTAGTATTTACAGTAGTAAATTGTAGTAAAATAACTTTAGTTTAGTGTTTCTATGTCAAAATAGTATAGTCTTCTTGATTCTTACTATATTTGATATTTAGGTCCTAAGTGTACATAATAAATGTGCTATAATTAATACTACATAATGCTGAATTATTGATGAAAAAGGTGTAGTAATTGCTATAGTAAATACTCAAATTACTTGATCGTTTTTAAGAGAATATGAAAGTTTTAAGCAAGCTAACGTTTCCAAAATGTTTTATTTTATTTTCCTTCAAGTTGGTCTGGATGCTGCTGGAAAAACAACAATCTTGTACAAACTCAAACTAGGTGAAATAGTCACAACTATTCCCACTATCGGTAAGTAAGATACAAGGATGAAATCTAGATTTATAATGTTAAAATATAATTTTCAGGGCCTGTTGTATGTGATTCTAGTAATAACATTTCACATTATGATAAATATAGTGACAATTCTTGATACATTCAGAATTTGTTCAGTGTAATGATTTATTACCATGAAGCTCTGTGTAGTGTGACATAAACAAACAAAGATTGCTGTATCACTTTTGTCTCCTTCAGGTTTTAACGTTGAGACGGTCGAGTACAAGAACATCAGCTTTACCGTGTGGGATGTGGGTGGCCAGGATAAGATTAGACCTCTTTGGAGACATTACTTTCAGAACACCCAGGTAAATAGATGCTTGAATTCTCTCATGTCCCCGCAGAACCTCACCTCGCGTACAATTGTACTTGGTTGTTAGTGTTCGCATTGGGATTAAACTGAGCATTTAGAGAACTAAAGTCATGGTTCTCTTTTAATACTCATAGTTCTCTGTTTCTTTGTTATCTACAATGTTTTCTATGGTACAAAATGTGGTTGCATTATAGTGAATGTAAATACATGTATGCATTATATAACTTAATAGTAGTGGTTTATTTGAAATCGTAAAGAGATTGTATCGAGAAGATTTTGTGTTGCTAAATATAGCTGAATGGATGTTATGTGGACTCTTTCTGACAGCTCAAAACTTTAGAAATATTTGAATGGCTGTGGGATATTTAGAAGTTTGTGAATAAGATTAGGCAACCTTAACTTTATCAAATATTACTGTGGGAAACCAGTATGACTATAGCAGTAAAGGTATATGTGTTTATTAGTCAGTCTGAGCTCTCACACCCAAACATTGTCATTCACCAACCCCATAATAATGGTAATGCTTAAATACGCAGAAAATATTACATATTATATGAATGCCATTAGGAACAACCTGTATATTTTGGCTGTAGTTCATTGGTGCAGGTGCTAGATTTACCTACTGTTGTGTTTTTCAGGGTTTGATTTTTGTCGTGGACAGTAATGATCGTGAGCGAGCACAGGAAGCTGCTGAGGAGCTTCAGAAGATGGTGAAGAAATGCACACACCCTTCTTAGCACAGACACACAGAAACTCAGTCCCACCCAGTACAAAGCCAGTACAAATCCTCAGCCCATACATGCACAGTAACTGTGCAAAACAAACTACAAGACAGCCTTTGAATAAACCCCCTTGTTTTCGGTCCTTATTGAGCACAATGTTTTAGATAAGTGAAGAGAAAGATCAGTGTCAAAGTTCATGAGAGGTAGTTCTGTTTCATTATGCTTCTATGTGCTCATCTGTCTTCACACAGCTCCAAGAGGATGAACTGCGAGATGCTGTTCTCCTGGTGTTTGCAAACAAACAGGATCTACCCAATGCCATGGCCATCAGTGAGATGACCGATCATCTCGGCCTGCAGACGCTCAGGAGCAGAACTGTGAGTGTCTTATCATCATACAAGTAATGTATGGCAATGCGTTATCAACAAACTCAAAACATCAGTTCCTTATATAAATGTTTTCTCCTCATCAGTGGTACGTCCAGGCAACATGTGCAACACAAGGAACAGGTTTATACGAGGGATTAGACTGGCTTTCTGAGCAACTCTCCAAACGCTAAACTGCACTTTCTGTTCAAGGAAGCTTGTTTTTCCAATGGACAAGATTAGTGGTCACCAAAAATTCACTTTCTGATGTCATAGTTGGCAGTGCATTGTAACATCTCATTTCTGTGTTGATTTTTTTCTTGAGTGACATTTTGCTGCCCTATTTCTTTTATTGTCTTTCCACTAGATGTGTGTAGCCATATAGACTTTAGAATGATTGAAAAAATGGCTTTTTGTATATGTAAAATGTTCAGATTATGTTTGCCTTTGATTAGTTTTCATTCCAAATCTTTCTTTCCCCACAGTGTTGTTCTTGTAACAGCAAGTATGTAATATAACATTGTGCCTATAGCAGAGATCACAATATATAGATTGGCAACAGAATATGGCAGTGCGCTACTTCAAGCATTCATTTTAAAGATGCTACAATTCACATATAGATATTTGTAAATAAGAAGCTTTATACATAATCGCAATTGCCTTAAATAAATTGTGCTTTACAGTGTAAATGCAGATGTCAAATCTGCTTTATTTTCATATCAGCTTTGTTTAAACTAAGAAAGAACCAGTTAAAGTAAAACACCAATTGTGTTTTTTTTTCACCCATATATTGAAACTGGGAAATGATTTGATGCTAGTGATCATCTGGCTGTGTCCAGTTCTTAAAGTCTATTAATAAGCCTTTCAAAATAAATAAATTACTGATCGCATAATCAAAAAGAATGCTATGATCTGTTCATTATGTTTAATGAACATTTAAATATAGCTGTGTTATCCAATATGTAATTCATCCAAAGAAATATTTTCTATATTAAGAGTCAGACTATATGACAACAGAAATACAAAGCTAAAATTAAAATCATTTAATGGGTAAAATTAATATACAGTTAGTTGTAATATGGTTTATGTAGTCATCACAAAGCATTTTGCTTTTTAATTTTCTGTATATGGCCCTCCCACACACACAACTGTAGTGATGTCATCCACACATTCTTTCACCTCCACTTGAGGTCACAAACCAGCGCGATGTGGTCTGATGGGTGTGAGACGCTTGGCAAGGCCTGACAGGTTGTGACTTCTTGATGGCTGGGTAGAGGAATAACCTGATCCACCTGCAAAACATGAGGCTCCACAAAAATGTAGTCCAGACATCCCTGAAAGCCCCCGACATAGTTGGTGTAAATTGGAAACCCACAAGCGCTGACGAGCTGGAAGGAGTTTACCAGTCCCATCTGAACCAGTTCTTCTGGACCGCTGGAAGCCCAGTCCTCATGGTTTTCCGAGATGGATCCCTCACACACGAGCTGGAGGAGTCCAGATGAGGGTGTGCTGTTGAAATCACCTGAGAACATAAGACAAGCTCCTGGATGCTTTTCTGTAACCACCTGCTTCATATGCTTCAGGGCTACAGCCACCTGTACTAGTCGAACATTTCCCCCTAAATGCCAGACAACAGAGGAAGTGTTAGGAACCATTAGCAACTCATCTTGAAATGTGAAATAAAACCAAATCAAGCTTACCGTTAGGATGCCAGTACAGGTGTGTGTTTCCAACACATATTACCCTGGATGGGTCACACAGTGACTGCAAAACAGTTACCTAAACGATTGGGGTGAGATGCAGACTCAAACATTCAATGCTGGAGTTTTTTAGTTTAAAGGAATTGTGGTATAAAAAAACATACCTGCAAGGTTGTTGATCGGGTTTCTATCTTCTCCTTGAGGATGGGGTTGCTAGACACCTTATCCAGGAGTTCCTGATGAAGAGGATCTGTCATCAAGGCCTCGCTCAGCATAACATCGTACTGACCTAGCAGTTTAAACTTTGACCTTCTGAAAAATGTTGCCAAACCCTCGTGCTGTCTCTCCTTGATCTTAAAAACACCATCCAGTCCAAAAGCATCTAAAGCAGGAAACAGACTGTCCATAAAAGCCCCCTTATCAACCTCCTGGAGACACATGATGTCAGCGTTATACCCAGAGAGCTCCTTTTTTATCAGATTCTGCCTGTAATCCATCTCCAATGCATACGGAGCACAATAAGGGTACAAGACAGTTTTCGACAGATCTGTTTGAGCATAAATGTCAGCCAGTATATTATAAGACACAACCCTTACTAAACCCTCATCAGTGACCTTCCGGGTGTACATGTGCCTGTTGTCAAACGTGCATGTCCCCGGGCCAGCTTCCACTGTGCTTGCAGACACCAGCTCCTTGGGTTCTCCAAATCTAGATCCATTCCCTGGTGTGCATTTCAACATCACCTTCAACCCAATGTCAAGATTAGATGGCGTGAACACGCGTTCACCTCCTGCCTCCCTCCAGCAGTCCTGCACTCCACTTGTGTGAGAGTTAGGTGAGCTCTCCTTGAACCATCTAAACTCACAGTCCTTCAGATCTCCAAACTCCACCTCCATTTTAGGACAAACTGGAAAGCCAGACATCAGAGATGAAGGAAGCTCAGACACAGTAAATGTTGGAGGGTTTCTTTCCACCTTGTATGTAATATCTCCCACATGCAGTACAGCTCCATCCTGCCAGGCGTCACAGTTTACTGTATCCATGGCCACGGACTCTCCATTTACGCACAGTCTGATTTCTGGCTTCTCATCTGCTTCAGTTCGATTTCGCTTTGATTTCTTGTCTTTGCTTTTTGCTTTAATGATATTGTTGGATATTCTGGCAAGCACTTTCTCCAGCGGTTCTGTCTGTTCTCTGAGCATTTGTTTGTTGCTTCCGTCCAGACTGAAGGAGATTGTCAGTGTGGACTCGCGTGGCACACACCTCACCACGCATCTTTCCATGTTTCTATAAAAGCGGGCGTTATAGAGACTGATGTGGGTCAGAACCTTTGAAGAACGGCACAACAATCTAGTTGAGAATAACACTCGACTCAACATGAGGACCCGGAGAGAGTATTCATTCGTGAACGATTCACCGGTGACGTACGTCCGTGAACAGTGCGTCGCTGCGGAATAAACCTCGCCTTATCATCCACTACAACAGATTCGGCACGTTTTATATGAAGCGTTAAATGTTAAATTGCTGTATGTATGAAATATAAGTTGTTCGTTAAAACGTGTCTGCTTTCATCTTCGCTTTTCGTCAAAAAAAATTGCGTGAATCGTCATCTACTTTCGTCGACTTGTAACGAAAACTTTGGTCTTCAATGTTTTTTTATAAAACCATTTTATTAAAATGTTTGATAATGATTATTTGTAATATATTTATACTTGTACGTAGTTATTTTTTCGTCATACAAATACAGCTTGACAGCTGGTATATTCGGAACATTAGATTCGACATATTTTACATACCATGTGACATTTTAAATGTATAAATTTAAACATATTTAAAATTTAGATACACAATATATACCCCTTACTACTATTTTAATATTTTCGTTCATTTTCATAAATATTTGATTCCGCTATAGTTTGTACCTGAAACATGATGTCAATGAGTGATATGAAGGACATTATTTTATTTTAACACAAAAAAAGACAAATACAAACAGCAATACATATAACATTGTAAATATGATTAAAACAGAGACATGAAAGTGGTATTATAATTATATATGCTATACTACTGTGCTATACCACATACGACTTTATGCTGTAAGATTAACACTAGATGGCACTATTACATTTTTCTATGGCTATTGATCCTCTGGTGACAGGTGAGACCATTTTGTTACTATAAACATACTGTACCCAATTACAATTTTACATTGCAACTGTTTTCGCATATTTAAATTATGAGACAAGGAATTACAATGTAGTGTTTCAAATATTTGGATTTATATATATGTATATGCATTTTTATATTTAAAAACATATATTTATTTAACCAGTTTTTCCATTGCTATAGATTTTTTAAAAAGATTTAATATTATGATTTCTATTTTTAGTTGCCTTGTGCTGTGTCATTGTTGTTAAAGTTTAAACAATCTCTTACTGTTTGAACAAAACAGACATTTTTTTAAAGTAACTGAGCTGCTGGTTTTATTGAACTCAACAGAAACCGAGAACAATAATAATCAGTCAAACGTCAATACATCATAACCCATTTCACCCTCCATTTATCCACATAAATGTCCGTTGAACAAAGTTAAGCTATTAATATGTTCCCAAATACATGTGTACATGAAAAAACACCATTTTCCTTATTAGCACATTATGGGTATTACCAATATACAGTACATGGTACAATGCAAACCACCTGATTATTCTGGCTCTGAAATGTCTCTAGCCACTGGCATGCTGCATGTTTACTACACAACAAATGTCATTTCACTTGCATTGTTGTTTAGCTTTAATGGGTGTTGGGTAAAAATCTATATTTATCTTCACCAAAGGTTTAGGTTTAAAGCACACATAAACGACTAAAAATAAATAGGAAATTACATAAGTCAGTCAACATACAATCTACACAAAAATACATACAATAACACAATCATTTAAAAATACATCTTTTAAAATTAACATCAGTAATGAATAAAACTCATTTTCTGCAAATCATCAAGGGATTTTTTTTTAAAATAAATTATATGTTGTAATTGCTGGTTACACACTGTATTCAAAATATTACACATTATGTTTTAATAATTGAGTTGTAGCTTTAACTAGATAGCACCGATAGTACTTTTAAATTGCATTCAGAATACAATTTGGACCATTCAGTAATGCATTATATTTGCAGAATGTTAAACATCTGATGGCAAGTCATCCGTAATTGATTGGCAATTTAAAACTATATTACATCATATTAGTTTATTCACAGTTTGTAACTTTAAAGTCAACATGAAATCCAAATTTACTCAAGTTTGTGTTTTTATAGCTAATGATTCATTGTGCTCTTTACAATCCCTTTATTTTCAACCTCTCCAACCATCTGTCAATGAAAAACACTTTATCATTCACTCAGGTATTTTTCTTTGTTTTAATCAGAAATGTCACATTCCAGAGGTGCAACTGGATTGCAGACATTTCGTGTTGACTTTAAAGAAGCATCGGTTAATAAGTTAAAACATCATCAGTCATTATCAGTCAAACAGAAGCAAAGACAGATAATGCAAATGCAAGATATACTGTATTGGTTATTGTGCTATTTTAAATTTCATTCCAACATCTGAAGATCAGACATTGACCATTTATTTCATTTCTTTCAGATTCTGGATTTTTGGTGAGAACTGGCAGATATCTAGAAATCCTCTGTGATACTGAGTCTGTAAGGTCCCAAAGGAACCCTGATTCGGACTTCCACTGTCCCACCACAATGATGTCACTGCCATGGTGCAGTCAGTCCCGAACATCTCTGTTGCAGATGAGATTTTCTTACAGCTACAGTCAAATCTGCCTCCACTGCTCTCCATTCCAGAGCTCCCGGTCAGAGAACTGTCCATCTTATTATCTCTGGAGGTACTCTAGGAGTTGTTCTTCTCTGTGCACTCGGCTTCTGTGCTGCGAGGGAAGTAGACGGTGGTCTTGTGCTCTTCGTAACGGTCAATGTGCTTTAGATGGACGACCATGTGCAAAGCGTACGCCAACACCAGCAGCAGGATCAGAGACATTATCAGACCCATGAGGATCGCTGGGGTGAAAAACGTCGCACAGTCACTAGCTGACGCAAACCTACTGGACTGAATGTTGAATGCTTGAATCTGTGATGAAACAAACAAGAGAAAGCATACGGTAAGATGTCACATTCACCGTTTATCCATCCGACAAGATTTATTCATCGTAGCTTCATCTATCTAAGATAATATGATACTGGCAAAAGAAGAATGCAAAGCAGAATAATTTCCACTGCATATTAAAGAACATTTCATTTCACCCAAACTCTGCATGTTCCATCACACACTTTTAAAAAGATATTGCTTCCATGCCAAAGCACACGCTTGTGTAATCACATAACACCCACCAGAAGCTAAAAATACTGAGCGAGATGCTACAATTCCAGTACCAACAATTTATCAGGCCCACAACAAGCGGAGGATAGAAAATGTGTTGCCTGCCAACCTGAAAGTCTGTGAATGTTATGTGCCAGCTTGCGGCGTGGTCCGTACCGGCGCTGGGCACCAGCAGCGTGTCGTATTTCTGTAGACTGCTCACATGTTGGCAATGGTAGGAGTTGGTGGAGGGCGCGTACACATCTGTAGCGTTAAACGTTGCCTCGTACGTCCAGTTATAGTGGATGTGAACGTTATCGAGAGTGAACCAGTTCTGTCCTGCTGACTCGTAGAATGTGTTTGACATTTGTAGCCTGTGGAAATAAATGCATATTTATCATATCATAGTTTAATCACATACATTTAAATAAGTAGCATGTTACTAACGACGTAACCTGATGGAGAGGCCTCTGAGGTCTTCTACATCGCCAAACCGTAGATTGAGTCTATAGAATAAAAAAGTGCATGTTAGTAAAGTTATTACTAGTATTTATAAGAAGAAAAAATGGCTGTGTATATCTGAACTCACATGGCTTTATCTTTACTGCAGAATGATCCTTTGGTGTCCACTGTTGCATCTGGGCCAAAGGTTTTGTCCGTGAGGTCCACTAAACTGTGATTCCTGTACCTGATGGCCAGTTTCCGGGCTCTGAAGAGGATACAGGTTTTTCCATTGTACGCCACGAGCAAAGGAGAGTACAGCAGCATTCCTGTAGCCTGCAGCAACTTTCTACGCGATGGAGCGGGTAGGTGCAGTCCATATGGCTGGATGAAGACATGAACAATATATATAAAATCGAGGATAAGGATAGCTGGGGCTAGTTGTCACTTACAGTTACTTCAGGGTTTATTTCATTGTTTCCATTATAACTGAAAATAAATGTGTTTATTAATCCTAATAGCAGGGCACAAGGTCACTAGGGTCACAGGGACAAGTTGTCACAATTGAACCTGTTATTAAATATCCTCCTATGAGTTTCTTAGCCAAATAATGACCAGATTTAAAATATATTTGAAACCAAATGTGACAACACTTATTTCACTATTCATTTTAATATTTTATAGTTGAATTCTAATCTAATCAGTGATGGAATGGTCTAACACTCTAAAAATAAATATTTGTAAATACATTTTCATAACAATAAACTAAAAATTAAAGAAATGTAAAATATGTAAAAGACAATTGGTGTTTAAAGCCAATCTATTAAACAAAAAGCATTTCTGTAACTAGCCTTTTAATTCAAAACTTAAACCCTGTGACACTTTCCCAATTGTAAAACTATACTGCATGAACAAATCACATTTAAAAAGGGTATTGGATGAGGTGTGAACTTTTTGAAACACTTTAACATGGTTTAAAGCAGAATAATATTACTGATTGAAAAATGTATTTCTGTAATCTGTTTTTCCAAAGACAACACAGTGTGTCACAGATTAATTTCATCTTGTTTGGAGGGAAATGTGCACCCCAGCGGCAGCACAAGGTCACATTGGCTTCTCTGGCAGACTGTGGCTAATCTCACCTGCAGAGCTCGTCTGAGACGAACTTCAAATGCCAAACCATCAACGCCGACGCCATCTGCACAAGAACACAACCAATGGGAGATTTTGCCCAAATCACAGCGCAAAGTAATGACACAATTCAATCAAAAAAGCAGATAAGCCATTTCAACTAGAAGTTTACAGTCTGAAATGTTACAGTAATGAAAATAGACCAATTGAAACAGGAATCAATTCCCAAAGAACCATTTAGAATATCAAGTTCTTTTGGTTCTCAGCTGAACCTTACGTGGTCTATTAAAGAAGCTTTATTTATCTCAACAACTTACTTTCTTGACTGATGTCTTGAGATGGTGGCTCATCTGAGCTGTAAATATAAGATGAATTTAATTAATACAAAATTTATTAATCATTTGATAAACACATTCGTAAACAAATTATTGTAATCTGTTTGTATGCAGTCACTCCAGTCTCAAGCAGATACGATCTTCACAGTTCATGAATATCAATGAGATGCAGAAGAAGCTTTGAAAGTGTGAGTCAGTGTTTGGAACGTCAACCTCCATGAAGTGAGACAAACATGCTTTCAAGTCAGTTTTAATGCTTTGCTTTGATCCTAGAGGAAATTTTATTGCTCAGAGGTTGATATTTCTTCGTTCAAGAGAAGCCATGGCCCACCTTGCAATACAGCTACAACCCACAGTTTGGTAAGCATTGTGCTATGTTTCTTTAAGTAAGGATTACTCAAAGATGAACCATCTAAACATCTAATCACATGGTAAAGCTGTCAGGAATTGGCTTAGCCTGCTTCTCAGACCCGATCAGTCTGGTACACACTGGTTGTCAGGGATCAAAGTCAGATGTCTTGAGTCTGATGAGTTCATTAGTTATGTTTGTCAAATCAAGCATTATTATTTATCAACTACTGTAAGGCTAATGTCATTTGGGAGTAGCGACCACCCAAAACACCCTATTAAGTCCATAGCAACAACCTAAAAATTGCTCACAGCACTCAGTGACTTTTGCATTTTCTTCAGAAAATATAAAACTCCAGTTCAAACTGAAATTAGACTTTGAAAAATAAACCATTAACTTCCATTGTATGTGCATTTCTATTGACATGTTTTTTATTTCTTTGTATGAGTATGAGTCAAAATGATTTATTGTGGCATGTATTTGGTTTCTAACACATTTTAATATTAAATTTCGACATCTCCTTTTCAATAACGATTGCAATAACAATAACATTTGTTTTTTGTGTGCATCATCATGCCGTATAAAATCATGTATCACCTCAGACTCCCGTCGTGCACCAGACTGCATTACTGTGACAGTGTGACCCTGTAAGAAGTGTGTGTACTTCTGCCCTTGCACTCATGGGGTGAGAGTTTGTTTATCAGCACTGTAAACAATATTAGACATGTGTCATTTTATCAGGTTTTGTGATATGTTTTGTCTGTTCGCTTCATTGTATTCAATTGCATTAGTAATTTTGTAATTGAATTTTTTGCATGTAATTTGGTGTCTTGAATGATCATATATTTGCCATGACAATTATACAGCAGCAAGAAAACTGTACGAGGGGATTTTGTGTTCTGTTATTGTTACGTAACTATATTTAGTCAAGTCTATACTCTGCCACAAGCAAACCTGACCTACACATCAACTCTTAAACAAAACAATCCAGACAAAACTCAAACTACTGAATGGGATTAAGCCAGGACGAAAACACAAATCCTCCCCTTGGTCTGCACCAACAGTGGCTTATCTTCTCTTCTAAACATGTGGTCCAGCATTGGGTCACACTCCACACATTTATATAATCAATGGAATATGCTGACTGTTTAAAAACGCCATAAAGCATATTTGATCCCGGAGGGCCTGATTAGAGCATGTCTTTAAAGTTCTGCTTCACTCATTCAAATCTGTTAATACACAACTAAAGCCTGGTCTGGCCTACATGTAGTAAAACTCCATCTGTGCAAGTGCCTGTGGAGAAATGCTAAACATGCTCATCTCAACAGTACAACAGTATGTTTTTTATAATAGGAACTGCAATTTGAAGTTGACTACAAAGATGCTAAACAGATGTGAGCGTATGAAGTTATTTAGATGCCTATTGGCTACTGCTTACAAACAAACCAACAATCATTTAGTTGCTCTAGTAGCACAAAGGATAAAATCATGTCAGTGTAACACTTTTAATTAAAGCTTTGATAAAATGAAGAGCTCAAAGAAGGTTTATCTTTAATCTATTTTCTTTTTAATTCAGTGTATTAATTCCAACTCATTCACAAAAAAATGTGAATCAAAGATCAGTTATTAATAATAAACATCCATACAAATGATCCATTAAAATCATGAATAAATATATTCAGTACGCTATCCTAAAGCTTGAAAATAAACAATTAAAATACATTCTCATTTATATTATCAATTCACATGATGATCATTAGACAGATACTGTATGTAAGGGATGCTTTACATTCCTCACATTCCATTGGTGATGCTGAACATTTCTGCATCTCATCTCATCTAACGCTCATCTCTGCCTCCAGTTTTAGTAGCAAATATAGATTTGCCCTGTAAACTGATGCCGATGGATTTTCTCTTGTGTTTCACTGCAAGAGCCCTCTTTACTTCAGTCTTAATTTAGACGTGTATGAAGGGGGTACAACGAATACAGGCACCAGTGCTGCGACAGCTTGACACCAGAATATAAGCAAACATAAAAGATACACACTATGTAGCTATTGTCTTTGTTTCTCTTGCTGGGACACCTTATTAATAAATGTAATGGAATGAAATATCATACAGTTCATATAAAATAATCAACGTACCTCCCTTCCACAAAGGCAGACAGCTGCTCATAAGACGATGATATCTGCAGAAAAATAAAATAAAATAAGGCAAGGAACATTGGGCGCCACAGTGATGCCATGTATACATCCAGATGAGAATGCCAAAGATGATGGTGAGGTGCGCTTCTTCATCATCTGCCCGAATAACAGGCGCTGCCTCACCGCGATGACTGACAGGCGCGGGGCCAATCAGCGGCCAGCAGACGAGCTAATCCAGCGACGAGACCACACCCGTTTCCAGAGCGTGTGCCAGTACTTGATGTTGCCGACACTGATGTGTGCTGTGCTGCTGACACAGTAATAAACGATCTTTAATTGTATACGACTGATGAACTAATTATCTGCGTATTCTGCACTGACAGAAGACAATAAGTTTGATTGCAAATAACTATAAAACTATATTACAAAATAAATTATGTCTTGTATATATGTTTGATTTAGTGTTAATTACTTAAAGACCAAAAATGTAAGCTTTGTACAGACACGTATGCCATTTTTTATTATTGTCAGTGCTTCAATAACAGTGCCAAGACAATGCACAAAAATGCAACATAATTAACACACACCCACATATATCTTATAAGTTGAGAATAATTACCTAACACACAGAGACACTACAATAGTATTAACACAATATAATACATATTTTATTAAGGGGTTTTTATTCTTTTATTATATCTTAATACATTTATAAGATCTAGGAAGTGAGTTTATTGCAATTTCAAAGCGAGGATAGGGTAGAATACGTTAAGCAACCTTTGCTTACAAATAAAGAAGTTGCAAAATAAAATATACTTAGGGGTCTATTTTTTAGCATGCCGATAGTCAACAGTCTTGAGGCTTGACGCTACGAAGATGCTTATTAGCATTACGTCATCTAGCGACTTTCTAAGCAGGCTTCTTTAGCTTTTTTCATATTAAATAGTTAGCAACACAGCTCTGTACTGTGACTACTTTATTCACTTGTGTGAGAAAATGTAAACAATCATGTTTTTGTTGACTTTAAAGTGACTCTTACACATTTCTTCTGCACAGGCATTAGTTTGGACCACACCCGGGGTCCTTCCAGCAGTCATTTCCGCTGAGCGTCACGTGATCTGTCTTTCCTGTCCGGACTCGGAGCACGCGATAATGGGTACGTGTGCGGCGAGGAAAAAAACGAACAAAATCTTTTATTTTGGATTTAATCACACGTTTATCCGCGTGTATGAGGCGATATGAGATTTATGTACCACAGTAAATATTGTAGTGGTTGCTGTGAGGACATAGTTAACAGATATTTTTGGTTTATTATGAAAGCAGCGTGCCGCGGCCATGATCTGCATTTACAGACTAATGCATTAACGTAGCTGTCTTATCACTGGCTTTTTGCAGTGCTATGTGTTTAAATGTATTGATGGTTTTGATAATTCCCGGTTTAGCAGGTTTTCCATTATGCTAGTTTTGAGGTGTTGGGACACTATACGTTCCATAGATCCAAATCCTTAGTGTTACAATATTAAAACACACTGCATTGAGATTTCATCCCATTAAAGTGGACTAACTAGATGCTTGTTTATTAGTAAGCATCAAATCTGTGTTCCCATGGTAGTAAAAAATAGCCAAATAACTTGAAACGTGATTTTTAGGGATGGAAAAACCATGAAAATAAATTGAAATAAACTTCATGTACTCGCACATTTACTTTTATTTACACTTTTATAATGCTGCTTTTTGTTTTCCTGCTTAAGGCAAGTGTCGTGGATTGCGTACTGCTAGAAAGCTGCGGGACCACCGCCGTGAGCAGAAATGGCATGATAAACAATACAAGAAGACTCACTTGGGCACAGCTCTAAAGGCCAACCCCTTCGGTGGAGCTTCTCATGCCAAAGGCATTGTGCTTGAGAAAGTGTAAGAATCTTTCCATTAAGTTGCATTAAAAGTGATAAAGACATTAATGTACTATCATGTATTCATGATTTTTGTGTGTTTTTGCAGTGGTGTAGAAGCCAAGCAGCCCAACTCTGCCATTAGGAAGTGTGTCAGAGTCCAGCTCATCAAGAACGGCAAGAAGATCACAGCATTCGTCCCCAACGACGGCTGCCTGAACTTTATTGAGGTAAACACAGGGTTTGTGAATGTAACATTGTTCGAGTTCTTTTGATCTGTGTTGATGTGGCTTTAAATGTTGTGAATTGATTTGACTCCATGTCATTATTTTGTTGCAGGAAAACGATGAGGTTCTGGTTGCAGGGTTCGGTCGTAAGGGACACGCCGTGGGTGATATCCCTGGTGTACGTTTTAAAGTTGTGAAGGTTGCCAACGTGTCTCTTCTGGCCTTGTACAAAGGCAAGAAGGAAAGACCCAGATCATAAACTGTTCTTGTTGATATCACAATAAAAGGAATGTTTTTCCAGTTCCATAAACTGTCCTTGTTTCTTTTCAAAAATGGTTTATAAAGTGATTTTGAGCTATTATAAACATGCATGCTTTGAGAGTTACATGAACACAATTATATGCTAATTATAGTAATGCAAGTTATAAATATTTTTTAATGAGTATCTACTTTGTGAATTTGGATTTTATGTGTGTATCAGGTCCTGTATGTACAAGCATTTATTCTGTAAGGATGTTAGTAATGGCTTTATCGGAACCATAATGCATCAACTTTGCCAGTTCAGGCTGTGGTCTTGAACCTTAGTTTGTCCATGAGCGCATGCACATGACAGTGATGTTGATGCCGAACAACCAATGGATAAAGCAAACTATAATTGTTAGGGTATAGTCATGCAGAAATTTATAATATTCAAAACATAAATGTATTGCAGTGTTTCAAATCTATGTAGTTAAACTAGAGTAATACTATTGGAAATCACATTTTCTGATGTCTGGACTCTATTAACAGGGCTTTAGTAAAGTAAAAACATGGGATTCAGTATAATTTACCTTTTTAAATTTTGACTGAAATGTCACGTCCATAACGCTGGAATTGCCAGTCATGTAATATTCATATGTTCTTATACGATTCACATCATACAAATTCAGAATAGCCACCTCATGAAATACATATTAACTGCAGAACTAGTAAGAAGATCTGCCAATCTCTCCTCAGCAGAGGTATAAATTTGTTGTTTGTTTGTTTGCATGCAACATTTTGGCCCTCTTTCTAATGGAATGATCTATGCTTGGGTCCCGTCACAGGTCTGAATCCACTGAAGCGACCCTTCTGTGTCCCATGATCAAGTATTTATAGAAGAAGTGTGACCTAAATAACCCAGTAAGCAGTAGGGGAGACTTTCCCCCAAACCGACACAGGACGCAACAACAACAAAGGTAATACAAACATTGAGCAGTGAGTGTGTCAGAAAAGAAAGAGAAACATTTTAAGGTGTCATAATTCTGCATGTGGGTTTGTTTACATTTTAGAGAAACATTTTAAAAACAATTAAAAAGATTTAACACTGACACACATTTAAAGGACATACAGTATATAGGACTAAAGCAGTTAAATTAGCTACATGTGAGTCTACATGTTGTTTCAATTACATGGGCTCCAGAACATTGGCAGACACATCTCACGTCACATGACATCTTTTCCCTAATATATCACAGGAGAGAAGAAGATCTATCTCTGTTATTTTAGAAAGGGTGAACGATCATCTTAATATCCATAATACAGTGCAATGAATGTGGAAACATTAGGAGGGCTTTTCGATGAGGATGTGGCAACCCAGGTCGTGATTGAACAAAGTCTTCTGCAGAGCCACAAGCAAAGCGAGATCAAGAACTCTTGCTCTGATGTTAGCAGGTACAAATAATGTTCCACCTTTAAAAAGTCTGTGATGTCAGTACATGGGTGAAACATGTCAGATTATTTGTCTGCAGGATCATTCAGATCAGCACAGAGAGAGAGAAGATTTTCAAAGCTATAAAACATGGTAAGAATATGTTATTAAAAATAATCATTGATATCAGATTCACAAAATGTTATTTTTTAAAGAAGATGATCAGGAGAAACGGATCAGCAGAAATTCTTCATTGCTCAGAAGTTGCAAAGATATTAAAAAGAGCTCATCTTTAATTTTCATTCTCATTGGACTTAATAATTTACCATTAATAATTTAATACTTAATAATTTGACATATTATCTATTTATGTGACAGTGTACATACAACTCCACAATTACTGCTCTCTTTCCTTATGATGATGAACAGGTGATGAAGGTTCCCTCAGAAAGCTCACTGTTCATCAGGGTGCATTCAGTGAAGAGGATAATACAGGATACATTCCTTTACATGAAGCTGCCGGCCAGAGCAACCAAAACATCCTTGAGATCACATTTACTGGTCTGTCATGAGCTCTGGCAAATGTTCATCTACTGTTCTTGTATCTAGTGAAAAATAACGTTACTGAACTAAAACCTCTTACAGCCTCTCTTGTGGAGTCAAGGGACAAAAGGACTCGTCGGGGTAAGACAGCTCTTTTCTTAGCTGTGGAGAAGGGTCTTTTAGACAATGTCTCTTTCCTGTTGAACAATGGCTGTAGTCCAGACGTCCTGGACAAGGAGGAAGACTCACCTCTCGTTGTGGGTTAGTAAAAGCCAATAAAGTGTCTAAAATTATGACGTTTAGAGAAGACATTTCATGAAATAGTGGGATAAGTGTAATTTTAATTTGGTTGTGTTGGCATATTTGCTTTTGAGGGTAGGGATATTCTCATGTAGAACTGGACACATTCCTGCATCAATAGTTTAGGTCCAAGAGAAAGACTATATTTACATATATGTGTCCCTGTCTGTGAAAACCAGGCTAAAAATATCTAAAAATTTAATTTTGAGATATCAAGCATCAAAATTTGATTTCACCTATTCATTTCACTATCATTTCAATCTTTGACATGGCCTTACTCAGTAAATATTGAAGATATCAAAGTTATATTTTCAAGGAATGTTCTTTACCTTATGTAGGATGATTTTACATAAAAAACAGTAAATCATTTTTTTTTTAACTTTAGCTGGGTTTTTTACAGACAGGGTACAAATATGAATTTTGTCAACCTTTAGGAGCATTGGACTAAATCCACAACTATTTATGACATCACACATTTAGTTATTTAATCTTCCTGATCAAATCTCTTCTCCCACAGCCATAAGAAACAACCTTCATGACATGGTGAAGCTTCTGCTAAACTTTAGTGCCAAAGTTAATATGGAGGGGGCGCACCGCAGAACCGCCCTGCACGAAGCCGCCCGGCTGGGCCTGACAGATTTTGTGGACTTGTTGTTAAAGTTTGGGGCTCATCCTGACCCCAGGAGCGCCTATGGTTTGACCCCTTTAGCACTGGCAGCACAGGCTGGACACCTGGACATCGTTCGGACGCTCGTTCAGAGAGGTAAAGAAACTGCAGCTGTAGTGTACAGAGAATAGAAGATGTGTAGTCATCACAGATGTGTAATTCACATACAGTACACACTAAACATTTTTGGGCAATACGATGTAAAATGGGATGCAACCATGAAGTTTGTTGTGTCTAATCTAATATCTTTGGAAATCACTTTTAGGAAAGAATGGCTTTACCGCAGCGCTCTTTAGAATAATAACATTTGTGTTTATGTGATGTGATTTTTAGGTGCTGATGTGCAGTCCCAGGCTCAGGACAGCGCTACAATCCTGTTTGAAGCCTCTGCTTCAGGAAACCCTGAAGTGATCTCTCTACTGCTGGAGTATGGAGCTGATGCTAATGTACCCAAACACACAGGCCACCTCCCTATCCACCGAGTGGCCCACCGTGGGCATGTGAAGTTAGTGCTACTGTTATATATCTTTAGACATTCTCTGTGATATAATAATCAAATCTTCCATTGTTTGAACCACACAGACCCCACCTTACATAAATATGCCGCCAAACCCGACTGAACAAAAACATTCACAAAGACAAAAGCTTAGTTTTCTGATTGGTTAACTGCTAGACACAGTTTATAGGATGTTTGTGTATGTAAATATGTTTATTTCTCAGGGCTCTGGCTCTCTTAATACCCGTCACATCATGGGAAGCTGTAGATGACAGTGGGATCAGTCCTCTACACTCAGCGGCTGCTGGTGGACACACACGCTGTCTGGAGATGCTGCTTGGCGCTGGTTACGACCCCAACTTCATGCTGTACCCGTGGGTACGTCGTAACTATGATGACAAACGGCAGTCTGCCCTATACTTCGCCGTGTCCAATGATGACGTTGCCTCCACCAGAGTTCTGCTGGAGGCCGGAGCCATGCCCAACCAGGACCCGGTCAAATGCCTCCAGGTGGCGCTGCGCCTGGGCAACTATGAGCTTATCAGCATTTTGCTTCGATATGGTGCCAATGTCAATTACTTCTGCAGGGTGAACACAACTCACTTCCCCTCAGCGTTACAGTATGCCCTAAAGGATCAGGTCGTGCTACGGATGCTGTGTAACTATGGGTATGATGTGAAGCGATGCTTTGACTGTCCGTATGGAGAGGGCTCTCATGTGCCTCATGGTTATGAAGGCTGGAGTGATACGGTCATTAAGGATACTCTGGTGATTTGCTTAACAGTATTTAATTTTTGTTATTTGAATGTTTGATAAAGTGCTTTGCTGGTGAGTAGTGATTGGCTAACTGACAAAATAGTTTACAATCTTTCACTGACTTTGTAGTTCTGTGAGGTCATCTCTGTCTGCTGGTTGAAGCATCTCTCAGGGAATGTGGTGCGAATCATGCTTGACTACGTCGATCATGTGAGCTTTTGCTCTAAGCTGAAGGCTGTTATCATGGAGCAGAAACAGTGGCCAGAAATCTGTAAAATTCAAGGTCTGTTTAACAACAACATTGATAAAAACATGCTGGAATATTTTACAGATGCTGTTGACATGTGCCAGTCGTATTTCAACAACCTAGATTTCCTTATCATATGAAGAGTTTTGACGCTTAAACATTTGCCTTAAAATTATAGGGAAAAATAATTAAGGCCTGAATTATTTTGAAAATAATCTTTATATTAACTTATTATGAAGTGAAATGTGACTTACACAAGAACTTCAAGCTCTTCTCTATAGTTGTGATGTGATTAATAGAATGGTTTGCTGTGCCTGAAATAATTGCTTTTAATTTGCATTCATAGAGAACGTCCGCTGTTTGCAGCATCTCTGTCGGCTGAAGATCAGGAGCTGCTTGGGTCGACTGCGTTTACGAGCTCCAGTTTTCATGAGCTTCCTTCCTCTGCCAGACCGACTGAAAGAATACATCTTATACAAAGAATATGATCTCCATAGCCAGCAGTGCCAAACTCAAAGCAAATAACCTTTACGAATAACCTTTAAGAAGAATGTGGCTGTGATGGAGAATGTGGCTGTGATGGGCCCGGAAATATGAAGACAAAAACTGAAATTACATGTTATTTGTTTGTTTTAAAGGGTTGTTTCTCTAATGGATATTTTTATATGTGTGCTTTTGTTTCTTTAAAGCTCTTGATTTAGCCTGTGGTCTGCTTAAAAAGATTTAGCAAAATTATAGCAAAGTTTTAATATACAATATTTTTTCCACTGCATAGTCTGCTCCTAATGTGTGTATAGAAAATATGTATGAAAGCATGCAATTGTCTGTTTTTATTAAATTAAAATGAGCATACATTTGTTCCCTTATCAAGGAAAATGGTCTTAAGAGTAATTTAAATCTGGATTTTAAATTAAGTTCTGGGTTATCTGAGTTGTGGTTATAGAAATAACTTTTAGTTTCCAGAGTTAATACAAGTTATTCAAAAATAAAATGTAACATTTACTTGAGAAATACCTTTATGTGATTTATTAAACTGTCTTATAAAAAATATCCACATAAACACAATCATTAAGACTATTAAATGCTGAAGTACAAAATATTATAAACATCAAAAGGTGCCATTCATTATACCATATTGGTGGAAGTATAATTGCACAACTAAGTATTATTAAACCACAAAACATAAAATAGTTACATCAGGACGTTTGGGAAAATCTTAAATATTTCTCAATCCAATTAAATATTACAAACAAATGGCTTTTAATTCTTAAAAAAATCACATACGTCATAACAATAATCCCAGTGTCTCCCCCAATCTGCGGGCAGAAGGAGGCGGGACTTCCGTGTTTGTGGGCGGATTCGGGAGGGTGTTGATTTGTCAGTAGTAAAGCGAATTGTATCGTTGTAACTTTAATTCCAAATTATTAAACAGATTAATTTTGTCGCGTTCGTTTTATAGCTGCAGATATGCCTGGAATCGACAAACTACCGATAGAGGAAACTCTGGAAGACAGTCCGCAGGTAAATAATGATGCACTTAGCAGCAGCAGGCTAGCCAAAATAAACATAATACTACACGAATGTTATATTATGATGTTATATCTCTCATTCTTTAAAATAAAGCTGATTCTGAATATGTCTGTCTGATGAAGCGTGATCGGGCTGATTCGGGTTTATAGATTTGATTTTGAGCTGTTTAGCTTTGCTTTGATGGGTGGTGGACTTGGCAACAACATCACTTATCACAAAACACACATTTAAATCAGAATTCATATGGCAGGAAGGTTCACGGGTTTTCTGGACGAAGTCTATCTCTACGTGAGCAGTGATGTTTAAGTAGGATAGGAGATGAGAAAAGACTGACTAGGAGTGAATGATCATATTTGGATTTGATGGGATCCATGGTTCATTTATAAAGAATGGCATTTCCGGTTTGGACTGAAACCTACATATGAAGGGTCTGACCATCTAATGTAACAAATACACAATCTTCCCTGCTAAAAAACAACAGAAACTATCATAGAACATCTAGTGGATTTGATGGTTATAATGGGAATTATATTGACTTGATTGGAAATGATAATGGTCACTGTGGGTCTCTCATTTATAAGTGAGCAATTTTTACCAATGAAGAAGGATAAATATTTCTGCAGGTAAACTTGTATGTTTGTTTTTGTAGACGCGCTCTCTGCTCGGCGTGTTTGAGGAAGATGCAGCAGCCATATCCAGTTATTTTACTCAACTCTTCACAGCCATGCAGAGGATCTATGATGCCCAGGTGACAACAGATTCAATGAAAACTCAATGCCATCATATACATTATGCTGAAAACCTTTCAAAAACATATACAGGTCACCTTATCACAAATACAATGTTGGGTTAAAATATAATGTGTTTATATCCTCATAAGAGTCATCCTTTCATGCATTTCTTTGCAGAACGAACTGAGCGCAGCTACTCATCTGACCTCGAAACTACTGAAGGACTATGAGAAACAGGTGATTTCTGCATATCTTATCTACTTTGATAATCATCATGTAAACTTTAGTCACAAATCATGTTACATGTTACAGCCCTTGGTGTCATAATGTCAAGTATGTAAATTTGGTTTGCAGCGTTTTCCTCTTGGGGGTGATGATGAGGTCATGAGCTCGACTCTGCTGCAGTTTGCCAAAGTCATTGATGAGGTCAGAATGACATCACTCACTGACTTCACTTCTTGTGGGAGTGATGTTAAATGAGATTTTCCTCACAGTTTTCTGTTTGTTTTGCTTTAGCTCAGCTCGTGTCATGCGGTTCTATCCACTCAGCTGGCAGATGCCATGATGTTTCCCATCACACAGTTTAAAGAGAGGGACTTAAAAGGTACAAGACTGCACTGCATTATGGGGGATTGTTTTTTATTACATAGCTCACTAGAATACCTTATTCTGTTTTCTGTTTTACTTTAATTGACTGCCTTTTTAAGCAGCTGATGTGCTGCAAGTTTTTTTTTTCCGACTAATTGTAATTTCTGTTTGTATGTTGCTTAGAAATTCTCACACTGAAGGAAGTGTTTCAGATCGCCAGTGACGGTAAGCAGCAGATATTATTAATATTATTACATTTTCCACATTACATAATTGCTGATGCCTATAACAGATGCTGATGCGTTTAACATACTGCATGTTTTTCAGATCATGACGTGGCCATTAACAGATACAGTCGTCTGTCTAAACGGAAGGAAAATGAGAAGGTGTGGTGACATAAATGACAGTGGTTTGCATGTCATTTCACAGTGTGAATGTTATGTGTGTCTTTATTGGCCATGTTCAGTTCTGTGCTTTGTTGGGTGTCATTTAATGAAAAGCACAGTAAGAATTTGGCCTCAGAATTAGTACTGAGCATCTGCTGCACAGACAAGTTGGCAGACGTTGTGTGACCTTGTGCAGGACAAGAGAATGATGAATAAATCACTGTTAAATTTATTAGATTACCTTCGACCCTATTTACTCTCTAAATAGACATTTGATTGTTTACCTTTCCTATGCAGAAATTTCAAAACTAAATCTCAGTGCAAATGTTAAATGAAGTCATACTTCTGCTGCAGGTGAAGTCTGAAGTGATGGAGGACGTTTATACCTCCAGGAAAAAGCAACACCAGACCATGATGCACTACTTCAGCCCTCAACACACTTCAGTACAAGAAGAAGGTGGCGCTGTTGGAGCCCTTACTGGGATATATGCAGGCACAGGTATTCATACAGTTTGTTAACGGCTAATAATGCTCTTTCTAGTTTACTGTATCAGACTCTTTCTCTCTTTTCATCAGATCAGTTTTTTCAAACTGGGATCGGAAAACCTGACACAACAATGGGAGGATTTTATCACTAACATTGGAACCAGCGTACAAAAGTAAATCCATGGACTGATGATTTTGTCATCATACATTTCATGCCCTTTGTAAAAGTTTTTTTAAACACCTGATGTTGTCAGCCTGAATTTAGTGCATTTCTAATACTACACAATACAGTATTATTACTTATTGTTGATTAAATCAATAATGTTTTATTAAAATTACTTACTAATTATAAAGTCTATAAAGTGATTGCATTACTCATTACTTGAATTACTTGAAATCTACAAATTTGTGTCAAAGATGGAATAGTTTAGCCAATTTGGCATAGCTTTATTACAACATTTCTTAATATGAAAATGTAAAAAACAGATATTTTTACAATAAGAGCTACTAAAAAACAAAAGCAACTTCTGACTCACGACACAACACAACTGCTTGAATGCATGTGTAATCATTTTGTAATCTTGTTGGAAAGTGTCCCTCTTTAGTTAGCAAAGAGAAATACTCTACAAAATAAATGAAAAATAATTTATTATTTTAATATAAATAAAAAATGATCTAATTTTTGTAACACATTTTTAAGCATTTCTAAATCACTGTACCTGTCTTGTTTAACTTGTTCTATGTGCCTGTGGTTTCCTGATGCAAATAAGGGTTTCTTTATATTTGCATTAAATTTATTTGTCAACCGTTACTCAGAGTACCTCCCAGGCAAGGTTACTTCTACAAACAATGCAAACGATAAGAAGTACAGTTAATTTACTGTCGGTTTACTGTATGTCATGTGTAAGTTGATCTTTCTTCATTGTGTCTGTAGTGTTCGCAGAGAAATGGACAGTGAAGTTGAATCGATGCAGCAGACGATTCAAGACATGGAACAGGCCAGCGATTCGCTCTACATGCCTGACCCCGACCCTAACAAGATCCCAGTCAATCGCAACCTTACGCGCAAGACTGGATACCTCAACAGCCGCAAGTAAAAGTTTGATAAATCCCTGTAAATCTAATCAGCGTTCACAGGTGTCTGTATTTCTCACGGGTCTGTGCTTCTCATGCGCAGTAAAACGGGTCTGGTTTCATCAACCTGGGACCGTCAGTACTTCTTTACCCAGGGAGGAAATCTCATGAGTCAGTCACGTGGAGCCGTAGCCGGAGGTCTGGTCATGGACATCGATAACTGCTCTGTCATGGCGGTGGACTGTGAGGATCGGAGGTTTTGCTTCCAAATCACAGCGTTTGATGGCAAGAAGTAAGTGTTTTCACAGTTACAAATCTTAAACATGCGCTGTGTGTAATTAATTTTTTTCATTGATTGTTGTAATTAACTTACTGCAGGGCTGTCGTATTACAAGCAGACAGCAGGAAAGACTGCGAGGAGGTAACACAGCATCTTATTTCCCCATATAAAGGCATTTGGTAAAATATTTGTATTTAAATTTTTAATTCTTAATTTTAGTGGATTGCAACAATAAACAACATCTCCAAGAGAATATACCTCAGTGAGAATCCAGAAGTAAGTGCAAAATTTACATTTTTACATATTTACATAAATTCAGATACTGTACATGGAGAAGTAAACATCTGTAGTCAGAGCATTTAGTATATTTTTTATGATACAAAAGTGGTAAAATGTTTGGCAGGAAACCGCAGCCCGCGTGAATCAATCCGCCCTGGAGGCCGTTACACCGTCTCCTTCATTCCAACAGCGTCACGAGAGCCTCAGACCAAACACGTGAGTCTCTGTACAATCTCAAAAAGAGCACGAGACTCATGTGTTTTCTTTCTCAACACTTTCCTTCATCCCTAAAGTCAAGGTCGACCCAGAGCCGCCCGGTCAGGCAGTCAATGCTCCGTAGGTTCCGAGTCTTCGGCTCTGTCCTCTCTCTCTTTGGACTCGCTGGTGGCCCCGAACACGCCCATCCAGTTTGACATAATCTCTCCTGTCAGTGACGAACACACGAGCCAAGCGAAGAGCGGTGCTCAGGGCAGGTCTGTGCTTATAATGTAAAGAAAATGACCAGTGCAGATTAATAATAAGCAATAAAGTACATTTTTTGTCTTGTTTTGCGAAAGAAGGACCAACCCTTTTGGGGAGTTTGGAGGGTCGCAGTCTGAAGAGAGTGAAGGTACGAAACGCTGTAGAATAACGTGCCTGTTAATGGCAAACAATATCACCAGTCTTCACTTTGAGTTGTGTTGTGAATCATCAGACTCGATCCTGAACCAGCTCTTCATCGTGAGGTTCTTGGGCTCTATGGAGGTAAAGGCCACAGAGAATGTTGACATCATCTATGAGACCATGAGACAGATCCTGGCAGCTCGGGCCATTCACAACATCTTCAGAATGACAGAGTCTCATCTGCTAGTCACATGTGACTGTTTAAGGTGAGTTATTTCTTAATAATGTTGCTCATGCTGAATAAACGAATGTCCCTAGAAATCACACAGCAAGGCTTTCACAGCAAGAATACTGCAGTATTTTTTCATGTGGTTATTTCAGTGTAGTTTTCTGTTTTTTATTTGTTCATTTGATGAGGAGTTTATTATTTTTTTTCAGACTTGTTGACCCACAGACACAAGTCACAAGACTACGGGTGAGTCCAATCATTTAACAGCACAAGGGCTCATGTTTAAACAAACCTCTTCACCCTTGTTCATTTAGTGTTTCCTGTATGTTGAAATATTTAGTGTTCAGATCTTTAATTCTGTGTCGATCTCCTGCTGTGTCACAGTTTCCTCTCTCCAGTGTCGTGCTGTGTGCAACTCATCAAGAAAACAAACGTTTGTTTGGTTTCGTGCTTCAGACGACAGGAGGTCGAGTGGACGGACGCCCTGTCACTGTCTGCTATGTATTTGAGTCAAATAATGATGGAGAAAAGGTGCAAAACTTTTATACAGATTTTTATATAGAAAATATTTTATACAGCTGGAAATATTGTATATGGATAGGCTTATGGAGAACTATGTTAGATACTATGCTTTAAATATATCATTCACATTTTGCACATGAACATGTATGTATATATTAATAATACAGAAGTCCTCCAAAACTTTATGATTGTCATTATATTAGATAAAATGTAAAAAAAAATTTTGATGTTCTTTGTTTAGATCTGTGACAGTGTGGGACTGGCAAAGCAGATCGCCCTCCATTCTGAGATGGTGAGTTTAAAGTTTTGCTGAAACTTAAAGTTTGGAATAAAAGTGCTGTGGCAGTACCATGTGATCAGATGCTACTGAACGATCACTATGTTTATATATTGTAGTAATTAAGGTAGTGTTTTGTGACAGGACCGCAAAGCTACACAGAAGCAGAGAGATTTGGACAAAGTCAAAGAGAAACAGAAGGAGGAGCTCAATAAACAGAAACAGATAGAAAAGGTGAGTGACGCTTTCTGCATTTACATACTTGTGTAGAGGATGTAGTCACTTTTTATTGAAGTTTATTGAAATATGTACTCAACATTTCTATCATGATTGTTTACATTTATTAATGTATCAGATGCTTTATCCAAAGTGACTTAACAATAAATGTAGTAGTTGTTTAATTCTAGTCTTGTCATAGTTACAGTGATTTTACTGCAGGTAAGAAAGAAGCATAACCATGTTCGGTACCATTTAATAGTATAGAAAGAACAAAAAACTGAATTAATAATAAAAAGAATAATTAGAATAAAATAATAATCATTAATAAAACACAGCTATTGACCAATCAGAATCAAGGACTGAAAGTAACAATTTTATAAAATAAATTTGATTGGCAAACAGGATCTTGAGGAACAAAGCCGTTTAATAGCCGCCTCCAGTCGTCCCAACCCAGCAGCTGCTGACGGACAGTTTCTGGTCCTTAGCCACAGCCCATCAGAGGAGAGCGATGCAGGGGAGGAGGGTCAGAAAAAGGGCGAATCAGAGGCCTGACGGTCAGTCGATGTAAACAGATGACCAACAAAAATCACCGTCTGTCACTTTATTTTCTCAAGGGTTTTTCTGTAGAATGAATAATTTGATGTGTGACTGCAAAATATTGTAAACCATCTCAAAATTAAATGAATTTACCAATTAATATGTGGGCACTTTGGGAAAACCCAAAGTGTTGTGTTATTTGTAAAAATCCTTTTTTACCATATCCGTTACTTAAACTACATTTGATTTTGGAGGGGTTTTATATATGTATGTGTGTGTATAAGAATCCATGACAAACCGAAACCTAAATGCATACAAGGTGACATCATTTCTTTATTTTGAAGAAGTTGCACGTGTGAATGACAGATTTACAGACGTTATTAATACTGTATGTTGGGTGTGTTTTGTTCTAGTGTTTTAATACTGCATGTGTTTTGTTCATGTCATATTAACGGTGAGAGAATTCTAATCAGAATTTAGAATGATTGTATGAGGTTATATTTTATTTTTGGAGTTACAGTAAAAATGAATCATAGTGTTTTAAGCTCATTAGGTTCTAACCACAATGTCTTACAATGTTCTGTATTAACACATTTGCACACCGTCAGTGCACTCTAAACTCTGATTCATCCTTACGATCTGCAGGTTCAGTTTTCTAACTGGGTTCCAAATTGAAAGGACTACAGATTTACTAAACAAATACGATTTTGTGTTTGCTTCTTTAATACAGCACTAAACCCCTATTCAGACTGTACACTGTAAAAATTAAAAGATCCTTGAGGAACCATTTAAGGTTCTTTACATGTCACACTGAGGAACTTCAGAACTGAATTTAAAGTGCCTAAAGGATCCAATAATGATTCCACCAGTAACCCTATTCTAACATTTTTCTCTTCAAATTGAAAACACTAAAACACATTATTTGCTGCTTGACTTTCAGACACGAATGACTTTGAATAAGGTTTATTATTTGTATTTTTATCACCCAGCTGTATTGAAAACCCCAGTAAATGTTTGCATTTAAACATACTGGGAAAATAACTTAAATAATCTAAGCACATGTCTCAACTTATATTGTAGTGTGTTGACTTATATATGTATCTTGCCTTTATTTTGTCAAATCTGAAAATGATGGGCAGGGATAAAAACCATACAAAGTTCTGATTTAAATATTGTGTTATTAATTGCTTTTGTTTTTATTGAAAATTTAAAGAAATGTCTGGGTTGTGTGCATAATCAATCCATGATTTATGGGGTTGAATGAAGATTGGTATTAAAAATCTCTTTTAAATTATTTGGTCTTTTTGATGTGGTTGATCTTTACGTTTTTATTATAGACTTTTCCAAGTGAGATTATCGGGCTTTGCCTCTAATTTTAAAATGTAATATTGGTATTAAAAGCCATGCACCAAGTGTTTGGAGGTTTTCTTTTTTTAAACCAGCAAGATGTGTAATATTTAAAAGGGTGTCTATATAAATAACTTTACAAGTTCAGTAATGTGCTTTTGTAAGGCATGTTTGTAGAAACTATGTCCTAATTTAACTAAGGCCTGGTCCTGGATTAATCTAAACCCTGTAAAGGAAACTGACCCTTTATGTCGTAGGTTAAGTGATTTTATATTCATTTCTAATTAGGCTTCATTTAGTTTGCATTTAAACAACTCTAATTGGTAATTTCTTTGCAAAACAATGGAAATACAGGAGCTGTGCTGGTGTTCCCAAAGCTCTCCAAGAGCCCAAGACAAATAAACAAGCCCCTTATTTATTAAAAGCAGCCAAGCAACCAGACGCGATCAATTCACCTTTGAAAGAAACAATTATTACACGCGGCTTCCAGCAAATTGCCAAGCAGCTATTGTGCTATTGTGTTGCGCAGCATCTTTCTCCATGCATGTCCAAAGAGAAAGGGAATATTCAGCAGGATTAGTTTAAACAGCATTAGCCTTTACTATTATTATTTTAAACTGGTGTGGTAGAGAATCAGGTAAATAAGATTAGGCACTAGTTGACTGCTTTCTCATAATGCTGCAGATACTGCAGGAGGAAATGAGAATAAGATAATTCCCGGGAATGGAGCCTAATTTTCTACCTGGTGGGTAAAAATAATGGCACATCAGCTTTGTTTTGTCCCCTTCAATATCGGCTTTAGGGGATTCAGTGTCCCCAGAAGATAACAGGTTAGTGCTTCAGGTTGGAAAGCCTCATTCGGACACTGAATTACCTGGAGATCCAGGGACCCCATGGTGAGCTCCAGCGATTCACATGTAAAACATTCAGACTCGGGCTTTAGTTCGTGACGTTTCTGAGTCACTGAGCTTGGCTTTATAAAGCCCAATCTAGAGCTTTCAGATCAGACGAGTACACATTGGCATCTCCAAATGGCCTCTCTTACCATCAGCGCGCACCAGAACAACCCGATGCGCAGACAGTCCGCGTTTACCATCGACAGCATCCTTGGATTAGACAGACCTGATCAGAGAACAGTGTTTTCAGCACCTTACCGACCGTGGGCAGGTAAGATGAATTGTTTTTTTTAATCGATTCTTGTTTGATTTATTCAAACGGAGTATGGGTAAATACATGATTGTGTTGTAAACAAACCTGTATTAATATTAAATAACATTTAAAAATATATTCACAATTCCATTCTATTCAAATTTCTACTGGGAAGAGGAATATTATTTTCTGAACACTTTTTTAACTGACTCAAACTTTTATTTTTCACTAATGCGATGGGTTTTATTTCATTCAGATGTGAAATCTGCATGCCAGAACCGTCGCATCGCAGACAGTGATGGTTCGGTTGATGTAAGGATAAATGAAGATAGTAGATCTTACAGTAAATCATCAGGAGAGACTTACAGAAGAACACTGAACTGGTACATTGGACGGAGGCCCAGGACAGCTTTCTCCAGTGTTCAGGTAAAGATCTGCTGCCCTGTACATGAGCTAATAATGTTCATCAGATGTTCAATAAACAATAAAATAAATTACTTTTATATAGTAGTATAATAATTTTTTATCATTATCTTCTGAGAACAGTTTATATGGCTAATAATCATTATTTATCTATGTTTATGTATGTGTCACAGAACAATGTCACACAATTTACTCTCACACAATATGTTGGATATCACTAGATACAATAGATAAGTTTTGTTATTCATGTGTATTTTTGATGTTAATTATATTTTTCTTTGCTGTGTCCAGCTCAAGATACTGGAGAGTGTTTTTCAGGTAAACTCATACCCGGGCATCGATATACGTGAGGAACTCGCAAAGAAACTACACCTAGATGAGGACAGAATTCAGGTTAAGATTTATCTGTAATGTGTAAACTATAAATTACTTAATATTATTCAGTCTGGGTTTGTGAAATGTTTTTTTCATTTGGTTTATAATATTTGGTGTTTGTTTTGTCTGGATTAATAATAAGGACCCCGTCAATAAATGTGTCAGAGATCTATTGTAAGTTGGCTGTAGGTGATTGAATAATGATTTTGTTTGTTTGATTTCAGATTTGGTTCCAGAATAGGAGAGCAAAGCTGAAACGTTCACACAGAGAATCTCAGTTCCTGGTGGTGAAAAATGTCCTCAGTGATTTACAGACTAGCAGAGATAATAAGTGAATATACAATCACATGTTCTAATTTTTTTCTCTGTTGTAATATTGTAATATATTCTGTCTTCCGTCACAATAAGTAATTAAGCATTTTTAGGATATCTCACTATGATATAAATGATAAAAATGCTTGATAATTTTTATTGTATATTGTAAAAGTATAAATAAAAAATCCTATATAAATATAATTTTCTGAGAAGTTTTGCCACTTAAAAAGTTAAAGCCCTTTTTGTGATCAGGGTTAGGCTAACATTATCTTCTGTTGACTATTAAACAAATACCCCCCACCATCAGCAGCCCCCCTCTGTTAACTAATTAGTGTGTTGTAACTGGTTGTAACTGTGGGGCTCTGTAAACCCATCAAGTATTGACTGGGACACAACAGGGGGTTTTAATCCAGACATTAGTGTTTGAATCAGAGTTACAATCTTAGAATTTCCATTTATAACAATTAAATTATTTGCTTTCTTAACAGCTGTTTCTTTTTGCCTTATTTATTAAAAAATACTGGGTTTTTAAACCCATTTTACTTCTTCATTCTGGAGATGTACAAGTTCTGAAGGTTAGGTTGTTTGTTTATTTTGATTATAAATATATGAGGATATGCATCTACTTACTTCTCTACAAGAAATAACATAAACAAAACAGTAAATAATGTGCTAAATAAAAATGTAATAAAAACATATTTTTGATACGCTACAGTTCCACTGTTGACCTGCCGATGGCGTAGTTCGCATGGAAATGTTTCACTATTTACCTTGCTCTGCACCATGGCCTTGTAATCCAAGATCACACGCTACTACTGATATGGCCATCCCATTATTTTATGTTGTCATGTGGAATATAGCCTGGTGTCACAATTTATTGGCCTTGACTAATTCATAAACGACCACCATTGTGTTCTTGAGTTACTTAATAGTTACTTTAATTCAATTTAATTTGTGTTGTACTATGTGTTTTGTGCCGTACTTCTTGAGGACTTTTACTTTGAAAAGTGTCCAAGGACGCGCGGCCATAATAAAAGTGTCTCCCACAAACAGTCGCTTCGCTCAGCTGAATATATTAAGCCTCCAATAACCGGTATTTATATTCGTCGGGCGTCCATGTCTGTTCAGTGTCTCTTATAAAATAAACAAGCACCATTCGCACCTGTGTCAAAGCATCAGACCTGAAGCCTCAGACGAGAAGTGCGTGTTTTTTTATTCTGATGAGGATATTTTTGAATGGCGCTGTGAAGCTCATTTCTGCCCGGGTGGATTTGGAAAAGGATTTATCCTATTTGGGATATTGCCTTTGGAATACGCCAGAGACAGAAAAGCCAGTTGGATTGATAGGTAAAAAAAAGCGTTTTTTTTTATTATGCTTGTATTTGAGTATGTATGTGTTTATTTGTTAATGTACATTAGATCATCATCGGCCCTTGAATGTGTTATATTGTACATCATAGGGCCTGTCAGTCATTCATTCTATGGCAAACACTTGTGCTTCTGTCAGACTTTGTTTTACGTGATGCGTGTTTTGCTGTCCATATTGATTTATTTACATTTATAAATGTAACAAATAATTACAGAAAAAGCACAACCCAAGACTATATTGTGTAACACATGCGCTCATCCACTGTTCAAACTGGAGGACAATTTCTCTTTTGTTTTCTCTCTCTCTCTCTCTCTCTCTCTCTCTCTCTCTCGTCTATAAAGAATATATTTAATTACGTCAGTTTACCTTTCTCATACTGCTTTATTTTTTCAAATTCGCATCGCTAAATGTGAATGTCACGTTCCAGCTAAATTATCACGGATGATGACAGTTAACTGATGAAACGCAGTATAGCTTTCGTTTTTCATTTTCTTAATTCGTATTATTATTTATCAACATACAGAAGCTATTGTCACCTCTCCTATTTAAATGATTTGATTAAATGATAACCCGTTGCTTTAATTAATTTATTATTTCATCATGTTTAACTTTAAATACATATTGAAACATTTTTGAGCGCAGCTGAGCGGTTTCCACCTGATGTTTGTTGGATGTTTGTCTTTAGTCTTTAAGTGCGGAGGCCGCAATAGTAAAACTGTAGTTTTGCGAGGTTTATAGTTTTATTTATTCCGTCTTCAAATGTGGTAAAGGCTGACAACACATGGACCGTTTGCCATATTTGCCTCTCAGTGTGTGGTTTCCCTTCTTAGCATATGTCTTCATGAACAGATGGATCGTTCAGAAAGTTTTTGTGCGTTGGTGTGTTTGCTGTTAATGCTGTTACAGCATCCAGCAGCTTTACAAGAGTAATCGAGTAAAAACCAGTGGCATGTAAGCAGGTTCTTGGTCACTATCTGTACTTAAAAACAATATCTCGAACACGAGATGATGAAAGAAAACCATACGTTTCTTAGAGCAGGTGCTGTGGCATAGTTTAAAAAACTGCTAATGTTCACTCAACCAGACGTGTGAATCATTATTTCCAGCATCATTTTCTAATATCCTTTTTGAATTGAATCTCTACAGATTCTGTCCATCTCTGCTTTGTCATTATGATTGCTTTATATGAATGAAGAGTAAAATAAATGCCTGAAATGATGTCTAATAACCACTGTAACTTACTGAAACAGTTTCTACAGACAGTGGTACATTACTGTCTCAATTCTGCTTTGCTTCTTTAAATATACTATTAACGATTTTCAGTCTGATGTTCTAATTTCTCAGGTATGATGCTGTTAGATGTCTTTCTTCAAAAACTAAACTGTTCTGATCTGAAGGGTACTTACCTTTCAGATTTTAGGTCCAAGCCCCAAATTGCTGGCTGCACCACTGAAATGAACTGCCACCTGTTTGTTTGAGTGGAACAACATTCACTTAGCCAGCGGTCCAGGTTCACTGGTGGTACTTAGATCTTTGGAAGACCATTATTTAAGCAGTTCTGTTCATAAACAGTTCTCATCAATGCTGTTAGGGCTGCAATAATGACACATTTCTTCATCACAAGACATATTTTAAACATTTTAGATCAGAAAATAGTTTTATAATCAAGTTCCTAAAACCGCTGATGAGTCTGAGTTTTTTTTATCTTTTACATTTTTAAAGTCACCTTTTCACACCTTTGAAAACACTTTTTTTTTCTCTCAGCACTTCGAAGCAATTTAATGCTTGACTGTGTTTGCCTGGTGGGCAGAAGAAAAGTTTGAATTTCATTTAGTGCTCTGCGGCTAGAGCTTTAGTCTGTGCCGACTAATGATGAATTTATCCTGAGCAGGACCTGTAGATGTCGTGCTCTTTTAAGTCCCAAAAAATTGTACTTTTATATGTGTACATGTACATGTATATGTATATATGCGCTGAAGGCTTTCATAGTGTTGTGTACTGCATATCTCAACACAGATGCTCAATGTGTTCACAATATGAAATATATTGAAATGTAAAATATTGTTTTCTTGTGGATCCACTAAATAAATTGGTTATTGATTTTAATTTTAACCTCTGTGAGGTTTGTAACAGAGATGTTTGCCTTAGCAGTGTGCCATCCCAGCCCAAACTGTGAACCCAAATCAATAAGCCTTTGGGGTTTGACTTTCTGCTTCAAAACCTCCTGCCAATGTCAAAAGTCTTTGTCCCCCACCAGCGTCTTGGTGGTAAACAGAAATTCCCATCGTTCTATATTTTGACCATCTCTTGTGAGTTTGCAGAGGGTCTGTTTGGGGTAGATAAGCAGACACCCCACAGTTATGGTCACATGATACCCTGCAGGGCAGCCATGTTGCTGTCAGATGCAGCTGCGCAGACGGCTCATCTGTCTCTCGTTGCTGAGTCACGCTGTCTGCATGTTTGTGACAGTGGAGATCAACTGGTGCTCACGATCTAGAAATAGGTCACATGTGTGTTTTGACTGGACAAATTAAAAAAATAGTGCAGAAAATAAAAAAATAATTTGAAGGAATACACTGAGCAACATCCACTAGTGTCCCATTGATTTTTGGGTTGCTGTTGTTCTTGTTTTCCTTTTTATGTATGTGTCATGTTATTGATTTGGGCATTGATGTCTTGGGTAAAAGAGTTGAAAAATAAATCTATAATATTTTTAGTTTTCTGAATTTTGTGTGTGTGTCTTGGTGCATTTGGAGGATGACCTACAAATATACAGACTATATCAAAGCCTTTTTAATGTATAACTTAAGAACCAAGAAGGAAAAATGTTTTTAAGAATGCATTGCTGTTAAAGAACAATACTGCTTTTATGTCATAAATATTATATATTTGATTGAATTAGTATGATCAGAAATAATTAATTGAACATGAGCGGAGTGGTAACGTTTCAAAAGAGAAAAGATCTGGTTGGTTAAATCTTGTTTAATAAATAGAAATATGGACCATGAATATGCTGATAACTGCACATTTTTTATTTTACACCTTAAAATTATTAAAAAGTTAAAAAAGTAATGCAAAGAAGTTAGTTGTTTGGATGCAACATTTCAGTGGTAACAGAAAAAAGTAATTGGCGTTGTTAATAGGCTAATATTGTGCACTGTAGTGATTTGAGTTGTCAGGGTAAGTTGCTCTAAAATGTAAGTTCTGTAATATTAAGAAGTTTGTTCAGATCATTAACTCCGAATATGGGGGAAGTATTAAGCAGACAGCCTTTACAAGGTGAGAATAATGTTCTGCCATGTTGCTCTGATCGTTTTGTCTGGTCTCTTTGCTCCTTGGATTTCTTAAACTAGGAGGAAATAGAAACATTGTTTGCTTTTAAAATGGAAATTAGGTCAAAGACTTCAATTTAAATGAATAAATGAAAAAGTTTGAATAAGAAATTCTGCTGCTGATGGAAATATTTCACCCAGTTGTTTCTTCAGAGCATTTTTATTGTCAGACATTTTATATATGTCAGAGAAAGTCTTATTAAACTCATTCTGAAGGTTTGTGTCGTGTGATAACTAGTCAAGGTTAGAAACAGTAGAGACAGTAGTAAGGACGTCTTATTTGCCTTCACTATAGCAACACAGTACGATTCTATTACATAATGTTATGACACACATTCATTTTTTTTATTTAGAAAATCCTGCCTTGTGTGTGTTTATACCAGGCCAAGATAAAAATGATGACCATTTGAATACATGGGAATGTGTGCTGAATTCAGTTGACTGATGGAAGAGACATACTGTATGATGCGTTATATAGATCTAGATAGGCAGCACATTAGGCTTTGCAATTTAGCCGCTGTGACCGTGGGTCTGCAGATACTGTGTGCATGAACAGTCTACCGCAGTGGCACTGCAGTCCGACCTCACCTTTTATTCTCTCTCTCTCTCTCTCTCTCTCTCTCTCTCTCTCTCTCTCTCTCTCTCTCTCTCTCTCTCTCTCTCTCTCTCTCTCTCTCTCTCTCTCTCTCTCTCTCTCTCTCTCTCTCTCTCCCTCTCCCTCTCTCTCCCTCTCTCTCTCTCTCTCTCTCTCTCTCTCTCTCCACGGTGCCAAGCCAGAATCTCCCCACAGACCTGAATCTCAGCTGGCAGATAGAGACTTCAGCGGGTCATGTTATGTGATGATGGGTTGGATGTTCTTTTCAGATGCAGTGTGGTCTAGTCCAGTCACATTCAAATTCAAATTTAATCCTGTCTGATGCTTAGACAACTTCAGATCTGATGGGTTAAATTGTTTCACTTCATAAGCTCTGGTTTTGTTCTTCCTTTCGAGATTTTTACCAATTGCACGACTGTCTTCCTCTGGTTATAAAAACAACACATCCCTCACACTCTCGCTACACTATATTAACATAAAAACCAACTATGAAAAATGGAGAAATTCCCCAGTGCTTACATGAAGTTAGTTTGTAGATAGAGCTATACTGTAGAAAAATCTGTCCTGCTTTTAGTGGTTTTGGATCAGGCTGTGTTGATTTCCCTTGATTTGTGCCAAGGTTTCGAAGCTGCGGAGGCAATCGCTGGCAGAAGCTTTGAGCAGGTGAATGTTCACATTCGGCTTCAAACAGAGATGAGGAGTTGGATGCTTATCAAACGGATGTCTGGTGTTCCATTGCGTCAGAATAGTCTGTGTTATATAACCCCTCCTCCAGTGTGAGAGTTGTGGAATTAATGTGCTTGTTAAGAGAAGGTTGTTTGTGGAATTAAATACTGTACTACATTGAGAAGGAGGATGAGGGTCATTTCAACAAACCCATGTGACTTTTGTACCAGTAAAGTCCCAAACTGTGTTTTTGTGTACTTTAGATATAAAGGAAATTCAAATCCTAATTCATACTGCTCAAAGAAACTAAAATGGTTTGTAAGTGCTTTTCTACTGTCTTCTGTTCTCTGCAGGTTCTCCATCAGGATGTTGCAGTGATTTGTGAGTTTCTGATTGTGACTATGGGGATTTTTGCCAACCTGGCCTATTCCTTTCAGGCCAACAGTTCCAAAGACTACTGCTACTCGGCACGGATCCGCAGTACTGTACTGCAGGGTCTACCCTTCGGAGGGGTTCCCACTGTCCTCGCACTTGATTTCATGTGCTTTCTGGTGAGTCGCACAATGCAACATTTACATTTGATCCTGCTTCACAAAACCTTCATCAGAATGTCATATTGCTTTCATCATCATCATTATCTGCTAACGAAAATGATCCTGCTGTGTCAGAAGCAAAACCAGGAGCAACAGCTTTTTTTCATTCAGTGTAGCAACTGGTCATTTTATTTCAGTGTTTTTATTTGTTTTATTTTCAGTTTTTTTTAAATGAACTAAGAATGAGTGATTTTTCTCTCTCTCTCTCAGGTTCTTCTATTTGTCTTTTCTATCTTGCGGAAGGTGGCGTGGGATTACGGTCGTCTGGCTCTTGTGACTGATGCTGACAGGTAAATACAGACAGCTGTCTTTTGCACACCTAATTGATGGCCGTCATTTGTATGTCATACAAAATGATTTGTGGGCTTTCTTTATTATGTTTCTGTATGAATCGCTATGGGATCTGTGAGTGTGGAACAGGCAGCAAAAGAAATGAGAGATTTTGTAAAATTATGCAGTTTTGAAGTGCCATGCTTACAACCTTTTAAATTTCCTGAATTTTTCATGCATCATTCAGGAGTAACATTTAGATGTGTGCTAAATTTGGAGCCTTCTAAATAAAAGATGTTTTTCCCTCATCTGCACCTGCACACCTTATTTGTACAGTCTGGAGATGTAACAGCTTGACAGGATTTTGGCAGGGAAGGGAAGAAATTAAAGCATGATCGTACATTTACTTTCCGAGCCGGTCTGTTTCTTTAGCTGCTGATCGTATTTGCTCTGTTATTCTGCTGTTTGTGCACACTGACATCGTTTCTATTTTTATATTCCTCCTCTTTCTTACTGTGTTGTTTTTCTCTCTTATGTGGAGCCAGAAATATTCTCAGCACTTCACATCATATGCTGCTGAATCGGTCATGTATTTTTTGCAGCTTACTGCATTCGTGCATTTTGTCAGACTGGTAATGAATTAATTAATATATACATGTGATCGATGGCTGTCATTTGTAATATGTCATTGTGGTGATATTTGGTACAAACGTTGGCATGCGAGTGTAATATTGCAATGATTGTAATTGATGATAATGCAATAGTTATAATAATCGCTTTGTATGAATGCAGTAATACAGGATACATTTAACGGCAGTATAGTAGATATGACATGATGTAGACTATAAATTATAGAAATTGTTGGATGAAATATACGTATTTGTGATGGAAATAGTGTTTGAAAAATAGGTTTCATTTTCCGTTTCAATTGTTTTATGGACTGAGTCGTCCTCACAGTTTTTCAGGGTTCGCTCTCATGTAACATTTCTTTGTTCACAGCTGAATGTCTGATATCTGCAGTCAGGAGATATTTATTTATTTTTCTTCAATCTCATTTTCCTCTTTTTACTTCCCAAGACAGAAGAGGCGATTCAGTGGCCTGGAGGAGCGCGAGTAGTATGTTTTTCAAGTTCCTCTGAATTCTCACTCATGAACTAACTGCTCATGTTTTCTCCAGATAAACTTATATGTCTGTATTTGTGGGGGTTCTTGAGGTTTAACCTTTTCTAACACATAATGGGTGCCTCATGCTTCGCTTTAGAGGTGTGTGTGTTCGGAATGGATTGCTGTGTTTAATGTTTTCTCTCAATGCTCACCCAATATTTCATTTTCTCTGTGTGTTGTGACTGCAAAATTTGCTTTTTGAAGGATCTCTTAACATGTGTGTTAATAACTGGGTGTGGTTTATATGTCTTTGTGATGTTTGTCAGCACAAGAAAAGAGCGCAGTAACTATCAGCCGGTACACAGGTAACTGAGCTGTACACTGTGTGTCCCTGACCTGTTATGACCCAAAGACCCTTGAGTTCTGTGATTCATCCTGACACTGTGATTGTGAACCGTGAAGTAGGTCTTATGTAGTTCTTATTCATACAATTGGTGGTAGCTGTATAACTGGTGAATAGACGGATGTTACCTCACACAGTTTTGTGAGTTCATTTCCTTGATCTCCCTAAATGTCCCGAATGTCCAAATCAAATTTTGTGCAAATGGAATTCTAGCGAGAAAAATCTTTAGACACTACTGTTAGCCAACACACAATGTTCATTTGTAATGATAATATTTAGATCTTGTTTATTTGTAAATTAATATTTTTGTGGGTGAAGTACCCGGATGACCCTGTGGTATTAGTTTTAGCGAGTGGTCAGTCAGAATTGAAAGTATTCCAGAAAGCTGTGTAATAAAATATTATATATGGGTTAACTTTTACATGTGAGCATGTTAGTGGTATAGCAGAGCATTTCATTTAGCTTTAGTTGTCTTATAATTGCCGTCAGTACAGTAATCGGACACAAAAACTGCTGTTGTAAATCTTGGAAAGAGATGTTCCAAGTTTTTTTTGTCATACACACAACCATACATAGTATGACATGGTGTGAAAAGTTTATTGCAACTAAGATTAGGAATAAAAAGTAAAATGGAAAAAAACGTGTTGTTAATGATTAAATATCCCACAGAGAAACCCTAAATCTAGTAAAAGTCCATTTCTGATACCTTGAGTTTTGGCCAGGTTACCTTTAGAACCTCTGTTCTCATTTCATTTGAGACACACACCAGGGCATCCTATTTCAGATAAGACGAGAAGAGTTTTTCCTCACGGGTCTTTTCACTCCAGTTAGTCTAATGAATCTGTCAGTCATCCAGATCTACAGCAGAGAAATCAAGTTAATGAGGACACACCAGTAACCAGTCTATAACCGTGGCATGCTATTTGTTTCCAAGACAAGACTGCATCATATTTAACCTTACATCATCATGCAGTTCATTCTGAGGATCGTTTTTGTCGTTGTATATTATCTTCTGGAGTGCTGAAAGAAATGTGTGTCACAGCTGGATTCTCTGTAGCACATAAATACTTAATATCCTTCAGCTCTCAGACAAGACTGACCTACATTTGCTTGAGTAGAGAATCTGATGTTCACAGAGCTGAACGTTCACATGTTCCATCAATCCAGTCGATGATTCATTTCAGGGCTTCAGAATAACTACAAACCTCCAGAACCAGAATTTCTGACCGGTTCTGATCTGTGTGTGTTGTTTGTGTATAGTGTGGCCTCAGCTCTGCATTCTGAAACGCCGGACCGTTATGAACGTCTGACCTCCGTGTCAAGCTCTGTGGAATTCGAACAGCGAGACAACGTAAGGCAACCGTCAATCACTTTTCTCTGGTGTTTGTGTAAAAGATCTTAAAGGAACCGTTACTACAAAGAACCTTTTGTTCTTTTGTTATTAATAGAACCACACAAGGAAAAAAGTTTTTTTTTTTTTTTTTAAAGTGCGTATGGAGTTACAAGGGTTGGTTACCGGATGGCGAATATGGGAAGCAACAGAATCACCCACCAAGTTGTTGGTTTTTTATGTAGTATTTCTGGTCACCAGGATTCACTTGCATTTAAATGGAAGTCAGGTGTTTTTAGTCTATCAAAAAGTTGTTGATGTTTCTAAAGTCAATACACAGCGCATTATAGTGTTTGATCAATATTTGCGTTTTATTACTCCCTGTGAAGTTATGTACTGTACATTGACCAACAAATACTGCACACAAAACCTGTCCCATCCTATCCTATAGTACTATAGCAGTCAAAACGACTAAAATCCACGTTCCAGACTTTATAGCTATAGTCAAAAGTGTGACGTCAGACGTCAGTGTGACGTTTTTTTCTATGGAACAGTGACCATATGCAAACTTTAGATTCACTCAGAAGGAAAGCGTCTGTAATAGAGGGCGAACACTTCCTCCATCATTAGGTTTTAAATCATGTTGGTGATGAAGCAGCACTTCCTGTACTTGTTCCTGCCGCTGTCCTTGAACATCTCTGATGCCTTGAGGATAACCTCAACAGGGTCCCTTATAAGATCCCTTTACTTCTGCTAACACAAAGAGTTAATGCATGACCCTCTTTCATTCTTACTGTCTGCATGACAGTGTTTTACACACGTGTTTTACAGGCCTGGATGGACGTTTGAAGTGATGAGAGATATATTAGTGCCATTAAACCTAGAACAACTATTAATATATTCTGTAATTGTATATTTATTGATCTGCATACTGTAGTGTGTGTGTGTGTGTGTTAGAGAGGCTTTAGAGGAGTGTGTTTGTGTGTGTCCAACATTCAGTTTTCTGTATTCTATCCGCAGGGTTTTTGCTCCTGGTTGACAGCCATATTCAGAATAAAGTAAGTGTTTGTTTGGACAGATTTAACACATCTATACTCTCTATTCTATCTAATTAAGGGACTTTATACAGACTTGTAGAAAAATAAAACGTCAAGGTGATGTGGGTTATATGCCTTATTGTAACTCTTCCTCTACAGAGATGAAGAGATCAGGGAGAAATGTGGAGAAGATGCAGTTCACTATCTGTCCTTCCAGCGTCACATCATCGGTCTGCTGGTGGTGGTGGGAGTTTTGTCTGTCGGCATCGTTCTGCCAGTTAACTTCTCGGGCAACCTGCTCGGTGAGTCCTTGACTTATTTTTTGTTATTTGGCTATTAAAGAGTGTTCATTTCAGGTCCTTAGTTCCTTGTTAGAGCAGATAAGGTAATAAGATGTTTAACGCGAAAGGGTACTTTTTGGAACAAGTGATCTCAAGACACAATCAGACACAACCCACTCCAGTTATATTATTCTTCATTGTATTCTCTCTCTCTCTCTCTCTCTCTCTCTCTCTCTCTCTCTCTCTCTCTCTCTCTCTCTCTCTCTCTCTCTCTCTCTCTCTCTCTCTCTCTCTCTCTCTCTCTCTCTCTCTCTCTCTCTCTCTCTCTCTCTCTCTCTCTCTCTCTCTCTCTCTCTCTCTCTCTCTCTCTCTCTCTCTCTCTCTCTCTCTCTCTCTCTCTCTCTCTCTCTCTCTCTCTCTCTCTCTCTCTCTCTCTCTCTCTCTCTCTCTGTCTCTGTCTCTCTCTCTCTCTCTCTCTCTCTCTCTCTCTCTCTCTCACAATAGTATAGGAGACAGCGCAGGTCTCTGCCCTCTATAGTGAGTCTGTCTATAGATTATTATCACAGAGGTTTAATCCACAGCGCCGTTCTCAGAATGAGATTGAACTTCTGTCTGCTGGTCGGATAATTGAACGTCTGTTACAGGGAACAAATGAAGGGCAAAATGACAGTGAAAAACTGGAATGATGTTGAACAGAAAAGTATTTAAAGCTTTGAACGATTGCCATTTGAGAGAGCAATGTGGACAGTCAGTGCTCGCTGTAACAGCTGAATGTTACTCATCGGGCAACATCTAATAAAGATTAAAAAGCCTTCAGCATCTCTTCTGTTGTTATTCCTCGCTTCTACCGAACTGACCTTCTCATTTATATTTGATCAGCTGTTTATTATTATCTTTCATTCTAAAGAATCATCTCTTTGTGTCTCTTAAAATATTCAATGTTTTCTCATGTTTTTTGTGTCTGTTGTCAGGTTCTGTTCAGTCCAGATGTCTCTGTCTTTTTATATTCAGGTCATTTGTATTAAGCTCTTTATATTCACTGTGTAAATTTGATCATGCCTTTTTTTTTGTTATCAGATAATAATGCATACAGCTTTGGGCGCACAACAATCGCTAACCTGAATTCTGGGTAAGACGTTTAATTCATCACATTTATATAAAAGCTCTTATAGGCAGAATGTTTTGAGCATGATTTAAAGAGATTCTGGTTAAAATGATCATGTCTGTGCGCTTCAGGAATAATCTCTTGTGGCTGCACACATCATTTGCCTTCATGTATCTGCTGCTCACTGTCTACAGCATGAGACGCCACACGTCCAAGATGCACTACAAAGAAGATGATCTGGTACGTGTACCGCAGTATCACCACAGATGTACTGTACTGTTCTCAACATTTTGCATTCTTTTTTGGGGTGAATTGTCCCTTTAAATTATTGTTTGTAATAGAAGAACACGTATAATGTCATTAAAAGGTTTTTTGTGTCGTATACAACCGTGCTAATGCCAGGCACGTACAGTGATGCTTTAGAAAATATTCATGAGCTCTGTCTATAGAGAGAGACCTACATTTCTGCATCGGCTGTTTAACGCTGACCTACATTTCTGCATCGGCTGTTTAACCTTCATCGCAGTGGTCACGTTCCCCAGTGTCTGTTCCCATATAAATACAATTATTTCCTCTGTGTCTCCAGGTAAAACGCACTTTATTCATCAACGGCATTTCGAAATATGCAGAAGAGAACCACATCAAACAGCACTTTGAGTAAGATGCCAACCCTTCTTTCTTCTGCTTCATAGATCTGTTCTCTGCACCTATATAGTACAGAATACTGTAAATGGGTCAATGCTTTCTTTGAATCATGTAACACTTGATTAATAAATAAAATCTTATTGCTGCAGTTTGTATCAGGAATGTGCATCCCTGGAGCTTTAACATTAAGGATGAATCCTTTTTTAAAACACTGGCAAGCTCATTTTAATGCAAATGTCTGTCAGAATCGTGCTTAAATGATGCAGCGGATCAGCTGAGTCTGTGTGCAGGAACTATGAATAGACCATCGTGTCTACTTTAATTTGAACCTGAACGCAACTCTTTCACAGATGGTCCCTGAATAACTCCACAGGCTGATGGCAGATCATTGTAATGAAGAAAAACAGCAATCCTAGAATATTTTATGATTATGATTAAGAAAAACAAAAGTCATTTTAACTGAAACCTTGAAAAAAACATGTTATATTCCTGGGAAAAACAATAGGGCTTCGCACCTACGATATTGTCATGTGAGTGTGTGAGATGAGTGAGATGTTAATGACTTTATCTCTGTCTCGCAGACAGGCTTACGAGAACTGTGTTGTTCTGGAGGCTCGTATTTGTTACAATGTGGCAAAACTAATGGCGCTCAACGCAGAGAGGTATCATTTCATGCTTCATTTTCAATTGAGCAGATTTGATGATGGTTTTTCATGTTTTACACATGGACATCTCAAGATAGTGGAGGTTTTCTGTCCAGGGATGTGTCCTCAGGAATTGTTACCTATTGTTAGATAGTTTCCGCTCTCACAAGGAAAGGAACATTGATTTGTTAAACTCTGTGTGTGTCATACAGGAAGAAAACAGAGCGCAGTAAGAAATTTTTCACAGACCTGATGGCTAAAGAACATATCCCTTCTATGATCAACCCGAAGCCCTGCGGTCACCTGTGCTGCTGTGCTATTGCAGGCTGTGAAGAGGTACAAACCCACCTGTCACAAGCATCCAAACCAGCTGTGAATCTGGAAATAATAAAAGAAATGTTCAGTGAAATTTCAATATTTATTTTTTAATATTTCATAGTTGAATTCTAATCCAATCATGACAAACTGTATGTTGATGGAAAGGTGTAAGACTTAAGAATAACACATTATCATAACAGTAAACTAAAAATAAAAAATTTTTATTTTTTAAAATACCTAAAATAAAAATGTAACAAATTTTAATCATATCTAAATTGATAACTGTTTCATTTACTTACATTTGGTGCTTGGTGAGCGTTTAATTTGTCATTGAGAGAAAATGATGACATAAGCAAGCACTCTTTATAATGGTTTCAGGATGTGTTGAAAAGTTGGTGGTCTGCTCTGTGTGTGCTTTTGTAGGAGGAAGCTGTGAATTATTACACCAAACTAGAGGCCAAACTGAAGGAGGAATACCAAAAGGAAAGGGAGAAGGTGAACATTAAACCACTGGGAATGGCATTTGTCACTTTCCAGAATGAAGCCATGACTGCAATGTGAGTTATGACATGTGACCCAAGTGCATAATTTCGTTTCCACATCGGCATTATCGACACTTTGTTAATTTCATTTGTTTTATTTTGTATTAATATTTCTTATCTCTTGCTCTCTCTGTGTGTCTGCAGAATACTGAAGGACTTTAATGCGTGTCAGTGTCAGGGCTGTAAGTGTCGTCAGGAGCCGCGCTCATCTCAGTTCAGTGAAAGTCTTCATGTGTATAACTGGAGTGTCAGCTATGCTCCAGATCCCCAAAACGTCCGCTGGTGAGAAACAAAACCTCTCTTTTCGTTCATTTCAGGTCCTTAGTTCCTTGTTAGAGCAGAAATGCTGGTTATGAGCAAAGGTAATAAGATGTTTAACGCAGAAAGGGAACTTTTTGGAACAAGTGATCTCAAGACACAACCCACTCCAGTTATATTTCTTCATTGGTCTCTCTCTCTCTCTCGCTCTCTCTCGCTCTCTGTCAGCTGTTTCTTAGCTTGCTTCATTATCTTTAGGAATTGCCCATGAGCAGTCAATATCTTATTAAGTAAAGAGATTTTCTGCTGAGTTTGTGTGTATTTTACTGCACATTACAGGTGAGTCTCGTTTTAAATCAAACCTTGTTTTCTGATCTGTTTTTGGACGGTGCACAGGGAACATCTCTCTTTAGGAGGAGTTTCCTGGTGGTTGCGCTGCTTCATCATCAACTCCATCCTGTTTATCCTTCTCTTCTTTCTCACCACCCCGGCCATCATCATCTCTACTATGGACAAGTTCAACGTTACCAAGCCTGTGGAGTATTTGAATGTATGTCATGTTTTCATTCTTACTACAAGTGAAATTCAGCATGATGCAATAAGACGATAGATTATCCGAACACTCTCTCTCTCTCTCTCTCTCTCTCTCTCTCTCTCTCTCTCTCTCTCTCTCTCTCTCTCTCTCTCTCTCTCTCTCTCTCTCTCTCTCTCTCTCTCTCTCTCTCTCTCTCTCTCTCTCTCTCTCTCTCTCTCTCTCTCTCTCTCTCTCTCTCTCTCTCTCTCTCTCTCTCTCTCTCTCTCTCTCTCTCTCTCTCTCATCAGAATGCAATAGTCACCCAGTTTTTCCCCACTCTCCTGCTGTGGGCATTCTCTGCCCTGCTGCCCACCATAGTCTACTACTCTGGCTTCTTCGAAGCCCACTGGACCAGGTGGTGATGCTCTCTCTCTTTCTCATTGTTCTGCTGTGATGGGAGTGGGATTTTTGTTTCTCATTGTCCTGTGTTGATGTTTCAGGTCGGGAGAGAACAGGACCACCATGCATAAGTGCTACACGTTTCTGATCTTTATGGTTCTTCTGCTGCCGTCTCTGGGTCTCAGCAGGTACCTTTGAGTTTTTGCTTCAGATCTTGAATGAATTCATAGAATCTGTTTGTTAAGATTTAGCATTGCTAATATGCTCGGAGTATTAAAGTTTGCAGGGTTTGTGCTTTCGACACAAACAATTATCAAGCTTGTTATTTTTTGGTTATAGATTTTGTATTTGTGAATTAAAAAATGCCTCTGTATTTAGTTTGGACGTATTCTTTCGATGGCTTTTTGACAAAAAGTTCCTGGCCAATGCCACGGTCAGATTTGAGTAAGTGAAGAACTTTTAATTGTTTACATTTATGTGTATAGTTTTGTTTTTAATGCACAATTTGTTGTTTGTTAACGTGTGTGTGTGCGCAATTGTAGGTGTGTCTTTCTCCCTGATAATGGAGCGTTTTTCGTGAACTACGTCATTGCGTCTGCGTTCATCGGAAATGCAATGGACCTGTTAAGAATTCCGGGTCTTCTCATGTACATGATCCGACTGTGCCTGGCTCGCTCGGCTGCTGAACGCCGCAATGTCAAACGGGTAAAGACACAAACACGCTTATACTTATGATCCACACACAAGACAAAAGTAAGAAACTATATTTTACATAAGCAAAGAAAGCCGTTTTACAGATATTATATATTATTAATATAATATAATAATACTGTATTATGATATTATTATATTATAACAATTCTTCTCTCATTAATTGCAGTAATGAGAGAAAATCTTGTTACTTTAAATTATTTAACATGGATCTTGCGCGAGTGCCAGATTTAGTTGTTTAATGTGTGTGTGTGTGTGTGTGTGTTTGCAGCATCAGGCCTATGAGTTTCAGTTTGGAGCTGCCTATGCCTGGATGATGTGCGTTTTTACTGTTGTCATGACATACAGCATCACCTGCCCAATCATCGTCCCTTTTGGTGAGTCAGTCCCTGCCTACTTTCATCAGCCCATTCATAACAAGACAATGTGACGGCCAATCAGAACAAGGCAGAGAAACGGGCAGAGAGCCAGATAGAGATGAACCCCATGAACACCATAAAAACAAATCAGGGGGAGAAATTCTGAATGACAAAGATGATTAAAAAAGAAAGTGTGGCTCCAGAGCGCCACCTGGTGCTCGAATGCTTTATTGCATCTTCAAACAATGGGGAAAGCTTCAACAGACTACCTGCCTAAAATAAAGATCATCCGCTTACATATTTCAGTGACTCTAAAAAGATGAAAGGTCTGAGGAAATGCTGAATATAAGTGACGGTCTCTGTGTTTTTCTCTGTTGAGGGTTTGTTGGCTCATGGTTATTTCTAGAACGCTCTCTCTCTCACACACACATCAGCTGACAGTGAGGCTGAATGACTCATCGGGTTATGCAGGTTCTGTTATGCGGAGGAACAGAACCGGGAATCCTTTTTTTACACTTTTCACAGCCCACACAGTAAATGCAGACATGTTAATCTTAGACATAATAAAACGCTACATTGATAAATCTGTTGACCGTCTTTGAACAAGCATGTTAATAATAAATGCTGCATTATTTTTCTTCCAAGATTAATTTAATATTACAATATTCTTTATGAGTCTGTACCAGTGCTGGGTGTAAGGGATTACTTAAATAAATTAAATTACTTTAAAGTAAGGCATTGCTTTTTATTTTTAAGTAATTTAAATACAGTTATTTATAGCGTACTTGCATTACATTCTGTATGAAACAATATTGAATTTAGAGTTCAGAAATGAGAGAATTTTGTTTATATTCATATGAAAATGTATGTATTGAAAGTGTAATGTGTACAGCTTGGTACAGGTGGTTTAATTTAATTGATAAAGACAATTAAAGATACAGATAAAGTTATCCAACACTGTTTGGTGCCAATAACCAAATGGGTGACCCAAGTTTGAGTCCAACATCTATTTTCCTCTCTCTCACCCTTTTTTCTCTTCACCATCTTATGCTGAGTTTGTGTTGTGTGAGAAGTGTCTGATAAAAGCTGTGTATGTTTGTTTCTGCAGGGCTCATGTATATGCTTTTAAAGCATCTGGTGGACAGATATAACATGTACTACGCTTACCTGCCCTCTAAACTGGACAAGAAGATTCACTCGGGAGCTGTCAATCAAGTAGTGGCCGCACCCATCCTCTGTCTCTCCTGGCTTCTGTTCTTTTCCACTGTACGGACAGGTGTGTGTGTGTTTTTAATTGTTCTGAAAATGTTAGTTTTTTAAGGGTATGCACAAAGCTTACAAACTCTTACACAAAGTAGCCATTATTAGGTTAATGTACATATGCTAGTGTGTGAAAATATCTTTAGACCGAGAGGCCATGCGAATGTTCTTTACGCGCTGTGGGTCACACTTGTTTTCCCATCTCTCCCTCTTTTCTCTGCAGGGTTTTCAACCCCAACATCCATGTTCACCTTTGTGGTTCTCATCATCACCATTGTGGTCTGCCTGTCACATGTCTGCTTTGGTCACTTCAAATACCTCAGCGCGCACAACTACAAGGTACGAGTTGAGGTATTGAAGGTACGAGCTGATTGGAGCAGTCCACCGAGCAGAATGTGTAGCTCAGAGACTGTATGAGTTTTGAACTGAGATCCTCACCACAAACTCTGTTTCCCTTTCAGATCGACACTAAAGACACAGAAGCTGACGGAGTGGAGAACGGCCGGCCTGCCAGGTCTTCACCCTCCAATAAATCTCAGGTAAAACCCAGATGTTGATATGCAGATGTAGACAATCACATGCTGGTTGGTTTATGTTTTATGTTATTGGTCCGACCTGACTAGAAGAGAGAGTTTGGAGTCGTGAATGGTAGTGTATATGGGGTTGCAGGTTTAATATTTCATATTTCATCTTCCATATTTCAGCCTAAACTTAAGTAGAAGAAATGAGAAACTATTTTAACGTTTTAAGAAATCAACATTTTTGGCATTCATAGCATTTTAGGGATAATAAGGATACATAAGTATAAAGTACTACTGTAATGTACAGGCAAAAATGCCCACATGAAAAAAATCATAGTAAATTTGAGTATATTCTAGAGAATTAAAGTAATTACTACACTTTGGTAATGTATACTGTATTATTCTGCAGTGTTAACTATAGTGAATTCATTAATACGGTAGTAAATACTGTATTATACTTAATGGTTTAAAAAACTTTACTAATTACATTACTATAATAGTACACTACTGTTACTATAGTACTTTTCTGTGTTGCTGTACGTCTTGCCCATTTTTTGTGTTTAATTGTTTAATTTATTTTCATTGTTTCTGAATGTATACACATAATTTGTATTTTTATTTATATATTTTTAATCATTAGGTCTAGACAGAATAAATATACAGAATTTTGTACAAAAGAGATGTTTTTTAATTAGTGAGGATATTTTCGGGTGGCATAACATTTTGTCCTCTTGGTGTCAAGGTAAAGAAACATCACTCACCAATATTTAATATTCTTGTTATTTACAGCAGCAGATGTACATCGCGCAGGTCCTGCAGGACCCAAACTCTGATGAGACGGGAGCGGGCAGTGGAGAAGACGACAGTCAGGGGACCTCACAGGATGAGGAGATGATCAATGGTGGAAACAGCCTGAACGAAGCCGACTTTCAGTCTGGAGAGGACAGTCTCATCGCCAATGAAGTCCACCATTAACCACTGCTGTGACGGGAGGGAGAGAGGTGAAACCAAGAGAGGCCACAAAGCCTTTATCCGTACCTGTCTGTCCCTGTTGAAGCTGTGAACTGAATTTTCAGGATGTTCGTCGGCTCTGAACATCAGCACCTTAGAAACCCACGTCTGCCAACACACCCCAACACACTGTACATAAGCACATGTGCTCTGTACACATTAATGCCAACATTCTTATAAAGTCACACGGTGCGTATAAACATGAGCTGTTTGTATTTTAGATTGTCCAGACCTTATCGAAAATGAAAACCCCAGCATTGGTTCCACATGATGCTGTCTCAGCAGTGTGGTCAATACAAAAAAACTCCAGTCTGACTCCAGTTGGACACATGTTGGAAGATGTGAATTTATTATTTCCAATGAGTATTTCATAGTTTGGTTTGGTGTCAGGAGAAGGCAAAAATGGATGAAGATGTTCATGTATGATAAAGAGACTCCCTCTTCTTCCACTGCATTGTTTCCCGCTGCGAAAGCTCTCGTGGTTCGCCTTACCAGCTTTAATGTTCCTAGTCAACAGTGCTACAGAGTTGGTTTTGCTTTGTTTGCTTCTGTTGTTTTTTGCCTAAACTGATGGATTCACATTCGTCTGGCATTCCAAAGGAAATGTGCAATAGTAGAGACCCTTAAAATGAGACGATTCCAGGCCCATGTCCTCAAGAATTCAGCTTGATATCTCAACCTTGGTGGTTGACTTGCCAAACTGCATTCACTGTACAGTATTCTGCCAGAACTCTAAATGTAATAAAAGAGACATCCTAACTTTCTCTCTTGCTATATTCGTACTATGGTTGCAATGGGAACAGTGATGGAATCTCACAGCGGCAGATTGGCTGCCATTCTTGGATTAATTTGCTCTCCGGTCTAAAGTGATGTACAGACATGCTGAGTGTGGAATGTGTGTATGTGTTGATATCTGATCACACTGATGTTTTTGTTATTGTTGAGTGACCCATATTTTTACGCATATTTGTTCATGTTGTCTACTTAAATTTTGCCTCGTTTGACTGCGATGAAATACTGAAGTTCTAATGCAGAATCCATTCTAAAGGTGATCAAGTGTCTGAAAATAGATAACTTCAGATTGAGCTCATGTTTCTTTAGTTACTTTTCGTGCGATCCAGACTGTGCAGCTCTGTCCTGCATTTTAAAGGATTGGCGTTGTTTACTGTGAAGTTAATGTGATTAAATGATTTATTAGGGAACTTCAAGGCAACCAATAAGATGACGGCAACACATTCTTTGTGACGTATCAAAAATTGGTTTAGAAACTTGTCTTGCACTTTCATAGATTTGAGTATTAAAAAGCTTACGGATTATAATGTGGCTTCCATCCGATTGTTCGAGATGTTTTTGGAGGAAAGACTAAACCCTCAACACCATAACAGTTTTAGAGACTTCCCCTTAGAATTGAATTTAGTTAGAAATAATGCTCAACTGCCTGATTAGTTTATTAATTGGTTTAATAAACCGGTGACATAGATCTTCAGTGCCACTGTCACATTTCAAGTTTAAAGAAATCATCCAGGGCAATTTGACAGTTTGGTGATAATCCCAACATTAGTGCATGTAAGAAACATTTTTAATTTTAGATTGTCATTCAACAAAGTGACCCTTATGGGGTTAAAATATGTGCATGTTTATTATGTTCAGTATGTTACTGATATTAGTCAGGATTTATGCCATATTTATATTGAAATTAAATCAAGGTTAAAGAGAAATAGATCCCGCTCATGTATGATTGTCAAAGCTTTTTGACAATTGTCTGCTACACAACATGATGCATTAGATGGCAGTCATGAGACATAAGCAGAATGAATTTGTAAATCATTTCTAAAACTCTTCAGAGGCCAGACAACAGACCGCATGTTGCTGCTGGAAGTTTGTGTACGTGAGAAGGTTCAATGTTGAACTGAGACTCTAGAGAAGCTGTGTTTGTGCCTGATTTGAAATGCCCTGTCTTTTCGCCATTTTAATAATGATAACAATGCTAATAATAATAATCTCACATTTACATCTGATGCTAGATCTTTGTTTGTTTGTTTGTTTGTTACTGTATTCTCAAAGTTCTGAACCGAACACCTAATTTTGAGAATTCTACAGGTTCTCTTCAGGAACACGCAATATATCAAAAAACTGGATTCAAGCAAATAACACTGGTACTGTTATTGCGCTGTAACGTGAGAAACGAAATTGCACAGCCTCAGGTGTTCTTTATTTTTCCAAAAGAAGAAATGTTTACATCTGTGTCTTTCTGTTGTTTGTCAGCTTACATTTTACATGTTTTCCTTCAAAGTTCCAGAAGTATTGTTGATAAAGACACAAAGGTAACCTATGAAAGCTGTAGCTACATAGCTTGTTAATGTTGTTGAAGCATGTTGGCAAGTTTTGCTTACTGTAGATTTGCTGTTTTGCATCTTAAAAGATTTTGTAGCTACATGCTGGAGATACTAAAGCAAATTTGTGTCTGTCCACTTTTTGGAATTTCTTAAAGACGAGTGTTTGGAAAATATTGTGCGATGACTATAGTGTGCACTATAATGTGAATGTGAATATCTAAAGGAAGGTCATGTAGCCCATTTTTAGGGTTCACCTCCCCTGCTTCTTATTGAGTTAATGCGATGAAGGTCACTTCAGGTTTTGGCAGTGAAGTAAAGAGCAGTTAGGGATTTTTTGTAAATTGTACAAAAACTGTTTGGACATACAAATGTTCAGCCTGATCAGTATTTGATACCAGTTATGTATTAAGCAGTAACAATGCTGTTGTTTGAAGGAATTTTATTAATATTGTTTTTGTTTTGTTTTATAACCACTTTTAAGCTAACAGTTTGAGTTTATGAAATTCTGAATTTCTTTTAGAATGGAAAAAACACTGACAGTAAAAAAAATGTTGTGCAGGGACGTGCTAAAGGATGACTGTGTTTTGCAAAGAATGATGATGAATTATAATGTTTGTACAAACAGTTTATTGCCAGCATTGTTGTGATGCAGATTTGTACAGTATGTTGGAATTGATAACTTAAACACAACATCTTTTATTTTCCTCCCATCTATTAACATTAGGGCTTTTTCACAAAGGTACAGTGCAAACAGTTAAGAGACTGAATTTGTGTACTAAACTTGTGTGATATTTTTGACACTTTTTTTTGTCCAAGGGGCATTCTTACGGTGAAGCATTTGTCACACTTTCAGTTCCTTGATCAATAAAAGTTGGTATTTATTCTGTGCATATGATGTGTTTTTCACTTTATTCATTGTAAATGTATGTAGGTTACACTACAATTATTAAAGGTTGCTCTTCATTAAAAGGCTGGGAGAAATAAATGTGACTAGCTTGTCCAAACTGACACAGTCGATCACATCTGCAATGGCTGCCAACGCTCACGTATATAGCGTGAGATTCACGCAATTTACTCTGTTCTCACGATCTCATGTCAGACATACATTTTCCTTTAAGATCCCCATAATGTATAATGAAAATCGTAAAATAATTGCCTAATAATATATATTGTACATGCGCTGCGAGTCGAATCGGCCTTTGACATTAAAGTATCGCGAGAGTATTTCTACAGCACACAAAGCAGTCTACATTCAAATCCTTCTCGCGGTACTTCGATGTACAGCAATGCGCCAATCAATCTCCGCAGCTGTTCATACTCACAGAAGCCAAACGAAGACTGGAGCTCGCGCTACACTTCAGGTGCTGAAAGAGCTACAAAAGTAAGTAGAAAATGTAATATTTGTCAACTGTTTTACGACAGAAATGCTAAACGACCAACGCCTTTTACACAGGTAACACATATATTCCTTGTACTGACACGGACAAAAATGAAAAGACAGACAGTGATGCACATACGTTTAGGCAAAAAACAATCCAAAATAATAACCAAGTATGTCTATATTTTTGACTATATTTTCGTCACTTGCATTATTTGACGTTTCACGTGCATAGTAGAAGTATTTTTGAGTAGAAACGGGAGATTTCAAGTTGCTGATTGTTGATGTACCCCTGCATGAAGCCATTATCTCCTCCCTAAAAAAGAAACCATTTCTTAAACACCTCGAGCGTCCTTTTCGTCAACCTTCGTTTTATGCCATTGATAAATGTGTCCAAACTCTGCAGCAGAAGTAAAGCAACATATACTGTAGATTTAGGCAAGTTTGCCCTCTGTAGGTTGACATTGTTTATTACAGACGTGAGCCATAAAAACGTTTCAATTCCAGCATTATGAACGTGACAGAGACGTGTTCAGAGAATGTATTTATTATCAATATATTAAACCAGTCATTCCCAAACTGTGGTCCGCGGACCACTAGTGGTCCGTGAGGGTACTGCAGGTGGTCCGTGGAAAGGCAAAATAAAATAATATTTTACCTTCATTTTACCAGAAAATTCCCATAAAAAAAATTAAAAGAATATGTAGGCCTATATTGATATAACATTTGCATTCAATTGTCAAGTTATTGTGCGATTACTAAAATAGGCCAGTGGTGTTCGGCCGTGACGTTCAAGTTCGGTGTCAAATTAACCTGATTAGGCCCTCGGTCACATGAGTAAATAAATAAATTAAATATGTGGCAGCCATTGTGTGCAGTAAACTTTCTTTTCACAAGCCTGTTGCGATGACTAGTTATAGTAGTGCTTGTAAGCCTATTTAGAGGTGAGGATTAATTCAGGTAAGTCTGTGTGTAGACATTTTATTATGTGTGTTATGAGGTGGTCCGCAAAATTTTTTGATTACAAATAGTGGTCCACACACACAAAAAGTTTGAAAAACCCTGTATTAAACCATCTGAACCATTTTAAGAGAAGAAAAATGAAAAGGAGAGAAAAATTTATTTTTTGAATAGGAAAAAAGTTTGAAAAGAAAATTTGAGGGAAAAGTGTTAAAGAGGTTTTAACATTTTTTGAAGCCAAACTCTTTAGCCCTTGGACAAGGAAAGAGTAGAAGGACAATTTTTTTTCTTCACCATAAATGTTTTTACATTACAGTTCAGGTCTTCTATTGATAGCATAAAAAATCATGATGAAAAGAAATTTTCCTTATATAAGTCTTCAATTTTCTTCTGTTTTCTCTTCAAAACATTTTTTCTTCCATCTTCACAAATTTGTTCATCTTTGAAAAAAATCCTCTTCAACCAATTTTTTTTTAACATCTTTTACATCTTCAAAATTGTTCCTCTTAAAAAAAAAATTCTCTTCAGTAGTCCACACAATTAGCGTGCAGAAAACAATTAGCATGCAGTGTTAATCTTGACCACCAGGTGTCACTAGCAGTATGAATAAACTTGCCTGCAATGTTTTTCCTCTTTATATATCGTTTAATAAACCATTATTTAGGTAAAATTACTCATCTTTAGGACTTCGCCTCTAGGAAGGAGTGTAAGGACAATTTTCTTCACTATGAATTTTTTTTACATTACAGTTCAGGTCTTCCATGCTCTATTGATAGTGTCTAGACATAAAAAAATCTAAATCCAGGTGTCCACACAAGATAATTTTTTGCTTGCTCACTAACAATAAGCATGTAGTACCAATCTTGATCACCAGATCACAAATGAAATCTTAAAAAAAAAAGAAATCTTTCTTTTGTCATCTTCACATTTTTTTCCATCTTCAAAAAAAGTTTATTTAAAAAAAAGATTTAAAAAAAAAAAAAAGTTTTGAAGAGGAATAAGAGAAGAAGATCTTTAGGAAAGAATATAAGGGAAAAAAATTCACCACACAATATTTAAAATTGCCCATTTTAGTCTCTCATGTCTTAATAAATAATGATTAATTGTCTATCCAACATCCCAGTAAACCTTTATACATGAAATAAGGTGAATCAAGAACAAATCAGTATTTATCATCTGCATCTAAACCAATTTAAGGGATTTTCATCATGACATCAGTGTCTGTAATGGCCTGCTTACTGTATGTCCTGACCACAAAACATTACAAAAAGTCTTGTGAAGTTTCCCAGCAGTCTACGTCCTGTACACAAACTCTACTGTTCCATTTGGCGTCAGTCTCTTTATCTAATGTCTTTTCTCGAAAGACTCGCACACTGTGGAGGTTGTAATGGCATTGCTGGTAAGTAATTGGTTCCCACTGTGGCTCTGATTTTAGACAGATAAGACCAGTAAATGTCTCTTTTGATGTCTTTCCAAAGCGATCAGGTTACTTCAGTCCAAACTTTTAATGTTACACTTTTAAGAATATCTGCTTGGACAAAAAAAGTTTGATAAAACTTATAACAAAAGTCTTTGCAATCATAAATAGAGGCCTTTCCTAAATAATTACAGGCTATGATGGCATGTTGAAAGGTTTTCCCCCACCTCCTTCTCAGATGGGTTGGGAAGATAAGCATGTGGGTTTTCAAGCTATTCTGTCCTCACTGTGTCCATCTATTCACTCTGATAATCAGCCATCACCCCAGTGGGTGAGAACAGGCGGTCATTGCTGACTGATAGGACTGTGCCCACCATTGGCACTGAGACACCAGAAACAGGGAATCATGAGAGTCATCAGATAAGACGAGCAGGACAAAAGAGGCTAGTGATGATGAAATGTCGGGGTAACAAGGTTCTTTTTCAGCCTTAATGTGATGCCCGCTGTGCTGAGGAAGAACAATATAGGGCATGACATTCTGTGACAGCGCAGTACTGGTGTTGCGTTATGAATTGTACTCGGATACATTTCCGAATGCCACCATGCATGAAATCCATCTTGCATAGTATGTTTCTGTCTCAAGAATAAAAGTTATTTATCCTCTGTTTGCGTTTTAAGAAAAAAAATCAGCAGCTGCATTACTATAAAATATAGAGCTTTAATTTATTAGTTAGCAACAGCAAGAGGGAAAAGAAAATCTTTTACACAATTATCACAGTAACATCATCTGTGCTTTTAGTCTCAAACGGGTGACAAAATAAAAACACAAACATTTCTAAAGACACATCTTAAAAATACCAATAAATTGTACAACCATTTTCTTTCAACTTGAGACACTGCTTTAACTGGCGGAAGAACTGGGTTCAAACTGGTATTTCACAGGGAACGTAACCATACCATCATTGTCATTTTAATGTGAGCTGTTCCACTGTAGCCGATCAGAGGAAGACTCTACGGCCAAAACTGACCTTACGATAAAATATAAAAAGAGAAGGAACTGCGATGTCTTTAATTTTACGATACCACTACATAATCATGCACACAATGAAGTCAGCTTCCCAAGACCTTGAAGAGTTTAAAAACTTGGATAAAATATTCTATACAGTGTGAACACGTTTTAAACAGTAAAGCGTTTTAATGTTGCTTTCGTCATATTTCACCCCAAATTCAGATGAAATAATGTTTTCATGGCAAAAATACAGTAATTGGTTACTGTAATTCAGTAAAATGTCATCTATGAGAATGTTAATGACAAAAACAACAAAAATAAATTTGAATAAATTTTCAAAAAAATTTGCTTAATATTCACGAAAAATCTCTAATGACACAAAACTGTCATTTGTAAAACCTAATTTCTAATTTTCTTTCCAGTTTTGAGTTGTTGTAAACTGTGAATTTATGACTTGCCGGTGACATCATGGAGATGTGGGTTGGTTTGTGCTTTTAGTCTTTTCAAAATGAGCAACGAAATAATCCAAAAAAAGCTTATAAAAAACCCTCAGCAGCGCTCTTACATATTGACTAAACTTGTTAGAGTCCGTTCATGTCGCAAACAACCTTTCAACATATTGTGCAATGAAAACAGATGCGTGACATCAGGGAAGACTGTATGAGCTGGTGTATCACTGTAACTGATGAGGGTCCAGAATGCACTTGGGGTGGGACTAGGTGAGAATCATTATGACATCCCAGTTTCAGTCCCCACCTTTCCATGTATAGCCTTATAGAGTCTAGTGGGCAGGGGAATCGTCTGCCCAGTTGCTCTTCTTTTACACCTATTAGCCATTTTAGTCCAACTCGGTTCATAGTCTATGGAGTTATGTCAATATACACAACAGTCATCAATGCCCGGAAGATGGAAATTGGTTTTGTTTCGTTGTTTTTGTGATAATAAAAATATTACAATAATATTCGCCCGATAGGTACTCATACACAAAGAGCATTCTTTTTTCTATTTAAGTACAAAGAAATCCACAGAATAGTACTATATACAACCTACAATAAATACTGTGTATGATATCATCTTTATGTGTTAAAAGGGAATTCCGTTTGTATTTGCAAAGTTCTCTTGATGGAAGATTTTTCCTTTCCAGGTTTTTCTTTTTTAGAAAGTTTTTCCTATCGGGGCCGCTTGTGGCCGACGCCCCTCATGTTTCCTCTTCGTCCCTGTGATGTCGGCGATTCCGCGGTTTCTTCTGTTCTTTGAGCTCTTTCAGATCCTTGGACTTAATGCCTCCCATCAGCGGGTCTCCGTACTGCCAATAGTCCTGACAGTACTGGTTTATGAGACCCATCTCGGGCTGACTAAGGATGGTAAGAAGGTCTTTGTACTGTCCGGCGCTGGGGGTCCAGGTGCTGGACTGGAGTGAAGAGGATGCTGGGCGGCCCGTTTCCACTAGGATGTTATTGACGGCTTGGTTGGTCAAGACCACAAGCTGAAGTTTGACTAAGGTGTGCTTGAAGTTTTTCTCTGTGGCTGTGCAGACGTAGATTCCAGAATCTGAAGCCTGTAGAGATGGGAGCAGTAAACCTTGTTCTGTCTTCAACACGCGGCCATCACTGCGAACCTACACGGCAGAGACAGTAGTACCATATGATTAACTAATGTCATGTGAACTTATCATAAAGAATCAAACATTATAGCGCAAGTAAATAAGATGGATAACTCTTGATTTTCATTGGAAACACACTGGATAGAGAATTAATCAACTTGAATCAACAAAAACTCAGTATTAATCAAAAAACTTGGAAGATCCTAAAAGTCTATGTATAGTCAATCTTATATTGTGTGTACTTGCCTCTCGTCTCCGGTCACTGTTGTCTCGGTGCAGGTGCCATTTGATGGCTGCGTGAGGAGATCTAGCCTGACATTCCAGAAATGTGCTGCTCCCTTCCACCCCGTACTGTACAGTCTCCAGTGTGTTCTTATTGGCTGGACAGCGAAAACAAACCGTCAATATACCGTTTATACAGATATCAACAATGCACTACAGTAAGAATGAGATCTAAACAGCCGGTGGAAAATAATAGCTGTCAATTAAACGGCGAAATCACTATTACACACTACACACACACTCTGTGAACATAATCTTGATTATGTTACTGACTAAGATTCAAGATTAAAATCAATGTTTAGAAAGCCAACTTCTGGAATTTTTTGTGCTAAATAATAAAGTTTTGTGGCAATAAAAGCAATAATTTTTAAATTTTTACATTTTTTAAATAATTTTTTTCCGTATTGTAAATAAAAGTGTGAGCACTGTATTTCTAAATCTATTATGTAATCTATCATGTACAGCAATAAACACACATTACATATTTTTGTCATTTTTATGGCTATGACTACTTTATTGCTCATGATCTTAGATGGTTTGGGGTTAATAATGATTTTCTGTGCTAGATAACAGCAGGCTACAGTAAATCTTAAACTGAACCTGGAACATTCTTTAAAGGCTGTATTGGAGACATCAGCTTACTGTTGGAATTGAATCCTCTGCATTGTCGTATAGGGTTCCCATATTTCACATCCTGTCGACGACTGCGCCTGAAAGACAGCCAACATACAAGATACTGTAAAAAATAATTCTTGTATGTATGAATTTTACCATTAGGGTCTGAGAGTAACGATTCTCTGTATGTGCTGAACATGTGGCTGAATTGACAATAAAGCAGACTTTTGACTACAACACAGTACATACCTGAATGTGATATTTATTTAGATAATAGTGTGATGACACACACACACAACAGTTACAGAGAATATTTACCTTTTCTGTGAAGCAGAGTACCGAGAGCAGGATGATCCGTCCCAGGCACAGTAAGGGTCCCGGGCCAGACAGCAGTCTGCACATACCTCGCCATAGACATCACACCTGTGCAGAGCCAGGTGAGTCACGCCCACCTCAGATGCCACGTACAGTTGTTGCTGCAGTAAAATAAAAACATGGACTTCAATCAATCACTCACTCATGCAAAAAGCCATTTGGAACGCAGAGAACCCTACTGTATCTCTAACCTCAGGAATAAAATGTGCAAGCAGATGTTTTGAATCAATTATTCTGGCACAGCACAGAGCTGAAATTATGACTTTGTAATGATGTCATTGCACATCTGCCAACAACCCTAATCATGAGGGCGTATGAATTACAGGGGTTCATTTTTAGATGGTTTAGCTCAACATTGCCATAAACCTGTTTATTGTTACCTTTACATGTATTCATTACTTCAGAAATATTTCAACCCATGTAAACGGTTATCATGCACAGTGACGTGCAAATTCTTACCCGTTTTGATGAAATCTTCATAGTTGTTATAGGAGCAGGTACCTGACAGAGAAACGTGAAAACAGTGTTATGCATGGCATTTTTTTATTAAAAAGTTAAAAAGACAAATTAGCAAACACCACACATGTAAGAAGAAACACAGTAACCCAAGAACAACTTAAACAGGGTGACCAGGGCTGAAGCACAAAGCTTAGGGGTCTTGAAATGGTTTCTATTGTAATACACTGTACATCTCAGAGTTTCTCTCACCTTAAAGACCTCCACTTCCTCCAAGACAAGTTCTTCTGTCTGAAGATCATCTTTAGGCAGGACAATCACTTTCTGCACTGTACCTTTATCTGTGAAACAATAGAAAGTCAGATTAAAAACACAGTAAGGACCATCTCATCTCCTTAACCTGGATCAAAGCAAAGAGAAAAACAAACTGATAATGGGGTTAAAAACAAAGTTTACTGAATTAAGGTAAAACATCAATTCTCCCTTGAGAATTGATGATAAACTCCCTTGATTCAAATGAAGGCGTAATATCTCATAATTGTACTTCTCAAATCAAAGTATCTTAAATTACGAATTTTTTAGATAATTGTGCTGAAAAACAAAACCAATTTTGCTCACCTGTACCCAAGAAGAGCACCTCATAGTTTCCATCAGCCGCAGTCACCTGATCCACAGTGATGGTGGTGAACTCATAGTCCACATTGGTCCTGACCACCAGGGGGCGCTTTTGCACCGGATACACAGCGTTGTACATGGTGGGATGGTTTCTCATGAAGTTGATGACCTCATCTGGGTAATCTTTTGTGGACTTCATGTTGGGGGTGAAAGTCCCACCAGGACACTAAAAAAGACAGATGAGTTTTGAGGACCAACTTCCATAAGCCAATGGCATCTTTCAGAAACAAACCTGCATTAATAATCTGTGCTTTTTGTTTTGATGTTTATGAGCATGTATAAATTACCATTTATAGCATTTAGCAGATGCTTTTATCCAAAGCGACTTACAAATACTTAGGAAAAAATGAAGCAATAGAAGGCTTACCAATTTACAAGTTACCAATTACGCAATGCAAGATTACCACTAGCATACTTGCCAACAATCCGCATTATTGGTATTACGGTTTATAGGGTCAAAACTCACTGTTCCTGGACGAGGGTATGGGATTTTGCCAGTGTAGGCCACCCACTGATAATTGGGGCCTTCTTTGTGCGCGAAAGGTCCGTTGAACACCATCCGAATGTCTGCCATGGAGTACACGCAGACAGCAGAGCCTTTAAATACAGAGCTACGGAGAAATGATAACAATACACATGTAAGAAGGTCATCCACAATCTACATACATGACTGTATAATGCTGTTTCACAGGGAAAGTCTTGTGTATGTCATGAGCAGTTTAAGAGGCGAACCTCCTACACTAAACAACACCTTCAGTGTTTACACACAAGTCAAGAAAGTTCCAGATGGAGGAAGACCTTTGTGTGACGCATTCAAACTCACCCAGAAACAGAGAAGACCCCATAGATGACCGGATTTTTTGTGTCCTGAGTGGGCTGTATGTACACATCCCCTAAAATACACAAACAAGGAACATGACGGTGATAAAGCTTTGCCAATATTTGTAGAGCAAAATCAAACATTTACTCAATCTTTCCTCGTGTCGAGATGCATGGGTTCTTTGTAAAACTTCCTGTGACTCATTGTGTTTCCTGATCATCTTTAAAGTAACGTAAAATTTCAGTTCTTACACAATAAACAACATTTACTGTATGCATATGGTAGATGCTTTTTCAAGATAAACATTTTTAGCACTAAAGACCTTTTAGCATCTTCAAAATAAATCTAAGTGTAAATCAGTGAAATGATGACAGCGCAGGTTTATATTCCAATAATCTGCGTTAAAAACGTTGTGTGTCATTACCATGGAACGTGCTGAGCTGGCTTGGATAAACACGCATGTGTGCATATGAGGAGGATGTTTGTGTGTAGGGGAGTAAGTGAGCGTGTTTAAGTGCCAGTAAAGTGCTCCTCAGAGGATAACAATGATGAGGATAGCAAAACATATGGTTGCCATTACCTCACACACACATGTGCACTTATACTGTATATCAGGCAAACCTCTGTTTTTTCATGTGCAGGTGAACAGGCAAGTGTTTGGATACAAATAAGGAAAACAAGGATTTATAAGACATCCCATAATTAATCTTACTACTTTCAACCAATAACACAGCTCTTAAAGCCTGTCTCTCTCACCATTGTTCTAAGGTTACCAAATGTACTAACAATGTTTCCTCCTTTAATGCTACAGAAGATCCAGGAATACATCCTCAGCAGTGATGAACACGTACAGTACTTTTAAAATGACACGTTTTAAAAACCATTTGGGCACATGGGACAAATCTGCCGACAAAATTCTCTTATAAGCAAAGCCAGAAGTATAAATGTTCAAGGTGGGATCGCAAGAACAGAAATATTCTAAATAACAATTTAACAACCCTTTACAACACTAAAGAGTTTCTTTCTAAAATTTAAGAACAGAATAAACAAGATATTTGTCTTTTGTTAATGACATTTTTTAATTTCTGGATACCATTTAGATTGAATACAATTGAATAAAATTGTTTTGCCCTACCCACAAAGCCTTAGTTATGTCAACAGAAGTCATATCCTATGAAAGGGTTTATGAAATATATGTATTTTACAATAATGTGCAACATATATACACATATTTACTTGTATTGAGTAAACACAATACAGCGTCTCTCCTTTTCATTTAAAATATAAAAATGTTTAAATACTGCTGAACATATCTTTACTTTAATTAACTACGGCACAATGTATTCAATAAATTTAACAAACCTCTTTCTTTCGACTAAATAAAAGCTTAATCCTATTCATTACTAGACTGCCACAACTTACAATGAACAACAGATTTACTGCCCTATTAAAATACGTTGACATTCCCAGCTAAATCCTCACCTCTCCGTATGCCTGTGTAAACATCCTTTTTACTAATAAAGAGTCAAACTTGTTTATAAGCACCAAGTGGCACTACTCAGGAGCCAAAATCTGCTCTCTTTATATAAGTAACAGTAATAAATTCCAGACCGTGATCATAACCTGTATTTCCCTACATCACTGGGGCCAATTAGTCTGGAAATTACTTTAAGGGAAAGAAAAGACGACCCTAGGGGGGTTATGAACTCAACATTCTGCAGTCCACTTGATCCATCCACAGGGCACGGCCTTCTCTCTGGACGACACCCGAACTCAAGTCTTCAAGCTCATGGCACATCTCCCACACCTCCACCCCTCTCAAAAAGAGCCTTTTGTTCAGACTCAGAGAGCGAAGAATTTCTGTAACAGAGCTCGGAATAAGCTGTTATCCACCGCGGCACATGGTCCGAGTGGCAACCAGGTGGCATATGGTGGGGAGGTTGAACCTGGTGTCACCTGGCGCTGGACAGACGCAGACCCGGGGAGTCCAGGATGTGGTTTTGCAGTAGGGTGTGTGGGCGATGCTGAACAGGACCTTGAAACCTTACTAAGCCGGAGTGGATCTTTTTCGTTCACACACTGCTCAAGTGATCCCTGCCTGGCCGTCGGCCAACATAAACCATCCAGCCTTTCTACTTCTGAATCTATTTGATGTTAAACGGCTATCCAATACCGTATGAAGGGATGTGAAGACAGCAGAAGCAGATAGAAAGACTTTACAGGAAAGACTTACGGAGCTCGTCGAAATGCGTTTCAATCCCATCGGACCCTGGGACGGAGCAGATGAGACGGGCTTTCAAGAAGGTGCTCCACTTGTTGACCAAACAGCAGTGACCGCCGTCATCGTTCTGTAAACACACATTGAGATGCCTTAGTCTGAAATGAAATCAAAGGCCAGTCGCAAGAGAGAGAGAATCACAAACAGCAGAGAAAAGCGAGCTGTGAATAGACTAATGGCAAAAAACGTCTCATCTGATCCACACAGTGCAACCCATCTCCTCTGATGTCTAGCCAAATTCTTGAAAGAGAGATTAATGTATCGTCAGACTTCTTATATCACATTTGTTTTAAAAGCATGTTTAACTTTAAAGAATGTTTAACATTTAGGTGGCACGCACGATCGCTCTATACTGTCAGCGTAATTCAGATTTGATTTCATGACTCCTAATAATTGAAGTCAGCATGAAATTTGCAACTCATTTTTCCTCCACAACATAAAAACAAAATAAATACAAATTCTGTTGTGATAAGTGGACATTCTACACCTAATTGAACTATGAAGGTGTTGAAAAAAGATGTTTAGTTGATTAAGACCTAAAATTTTGATGAATTACTAAAACAAACATTTTTTTTTAGGTGACACATAATGTTCAAACATGCACTATAAAAGTACAACAGAGAGTGTGGATGGTGACCAGATGGGTGCTGAAGTGAGATCAGCCCATTCTCCAGAGGGTGATCCATAAAGACCGGATAGCAGAGGGATGTTTACCACATGACCCGGACTCATAAACAAAGACTTTGCAGGGGGGCGCAAGACACATAGCACGTACAGATATAAACACAAAACATAGTGCGTAAACATAGAAAACCCACACACATTCACAAAACGCATGCAATGATGTTCACATATGTAAGAGCTCAAAGAACACATGCACACTTTTATTATAAAAACACCACCAACAGACAATAAACCAGACGGATAAACCTATCCGTACTCGTGAAAACATCCCCATGACTATTACTGTTCTCATATTAATCTTATGACACCCACGTTGGTCCTACAACCACACAAATACAGTGGTATGGCACTATTTTCATTAAAAACTGGCAGTTTTCAGCCCTACAAAGCGCAGTGATGCTTGCATTAGTAATCTTTTCCACTGCAGCCTCTCTTCACCGAGAGATTCAGTCATAGTTAGAATGACCTGACAGGTCAAAAGGTCACAGGATCAGGGGTCACACGGATAGAGAGGTATATTGTACGCAGGGAGGTCAAATATGTGAGGATTTCAGCATGTCAGCGACAAGCAAACAGATACGGAATAATGAAGTTTCTAGAAACTGAGTTTGTCTGGAATCTCTCTTATTAATGCTGCAGAATGCCTCAACACTTTAGAGTCAAATTCAACCAATTATATCACAGATGAAAAAGATTTGACAGGAGATTTCAGCTCACCAGGCAGATTCGGCCGATGCGCGACTGGGATTTGGGACTCTGGCCCATCTCGGAAGACTTCTCGCGGAAGAAAAAGTAAAGTTTGTCATCGTTTTTCTCGTTGCTGTCAGGGATGAGATGCACATGTACAAACGAGGGATCTATGAAGGAGAGAAAATACAACATCTAATGTTATTCAAGTTTAGATGATCACACAAAATCAGTTGTGGGCTTATACATATATAATTCATATATGAAAAATTTTGCAGATGTTGTTAATTCCAGATACTTCACAGAACCTTACAGAACATTAAATCCGACCAATTACAGAATTAAATAGATATACTTTTATTATTACTATAATGAGAGCATGAGGATTTATAACTTTTTGTTTGTTTTGTTTTTTACACTGTCTGAAGTATGGATCAAAGACTTTTACACACCACAACTTGGTGGTGTGACTTAAAGGTGATTTGATTTTACAGAAAGTATTGTTTAATGGATCACTTTTTAACATTGAGATATACGTCAAAGAATGTTCACCTAAACATATTTTAAGCTGATATATTGATAATGAAAAAGTTAATTTGTCAGTTGTGACGTATGATGTACATGTATTTACCATTCAGCCATCTGGAGTTGTACTGGTCAGTTCGCATGACAGCATTTTTCCCCAAAGTCCGGAAAATAGCCGAGTCAGTGCCCATGAAGTCAATGTACACCCCTGCATACAGCTCTCCATCTGAGAGTTACAGAAAATGAGAAAGAGAAAATACAGTATAAATTGTGAACAATCTGTGAATGTGCAAGAATAATAGATTTGATATTTGTGCTTTTAATGCATTTGATAAAACTGAAGTCACACCGTTAGCGAAATCTGTGTGAAGTATATTCCCCAAGGTAGAAATGGTGACAGTTCATAAATCAAAATTTGCACAGTTCAAACCTGCAACCTTGTGGTTACCGGCCCAGATCTTTCACCACTCGGTTACACCCTTTTTGATCTGTGGCCCCATAAATCCACAGCAGCATATAAAACATACAATGCAATTTGTTTAAATACAACTCTGAACCTGAACATATACACCATCCAATCAGATATCATACTGTAAGCAAAACCATCCTAATAAAAAATAACAATGGAAAAGCATTATGAAGTGCAGAAGATTAATTCCCACTGGTTTTCCCATGCACGGATTGTTATGCGTGTGCATGTGACAGATTATTATTGCCTCTGGAGGAATTTGTTCCTTGTTAAGAAGTTAGACCGAGTGTGTGTGTGCAGGTCATCTGAGCAGGTGTCCCAGCGTGTATTTGGCAGCGTCTGCGGTTATTAAGGAGGGGCAGAGGAACCGCGGCCAGACGGGACTCTGTCCCCGCGCTCATGATTAATTCTCTCTCAGAGGAATCCAAAAAAGCAGGGCTTGTCTGTTTTTGCCCACACTTGCTTCTGTGTACAGTGGGAGATACGAGAGAGGTTTGGAGAGGAAGCAGGCTAGATGTGGAATGTACTGTATTTTTTCCAATGGCAGAACTAGTGGAAGTCTAGGTGCCAACCTGTCACAATGTCCTGTAAATTCAAGCAAACAACTATAACATATGAGGTGGTTGTTAAACACTACGCTGGCAGACTAAACTGTTTCTCGAAACCGGCTCGTCATGTTTGTTTGTGGCTTTTGAGGTCATTCCCTGTGCTAGCTTGAGATAAATCGCTTGGCTGGCTTAGCTAAGTGGTTTTACTAGTTGTGGGTTTTGCTAAGCTGTGCTGATGGTTCAGGCTGTTGTTTTCAGGATTTTGCTAAATAACCTGCTGTGTAAGTCCTGCTAAATCGGGCCTTTGCGGAGGAGTTTGCTCTTTGCTGATGATGCTCAGGAAAAGATCATTTACTTCACATTTCAGGTCAAAAAACTTTTTATCATATACCAGGCAAACATCTGATCCAATCCATAGAAAAGTAGAAACAAGCTGATTTGAGTTCAGCACATAAAATTGTTCAGGATCATTACAGCCATACATGATAAAGTTTAATAACTTAAGGATTTGTTTAAATCCCTAACCCACATTATTGCCAAGTGTCAGCAATAGTAATAGTAATGTTTGCCAAACTACTAAAACAAGTAAAATATAACTGATTCCAGATAATCCCTGTAAAAGTGTAGACCTTACATACCACTCTGAAATGACCCGTTTCCAAATACTCTATAAAGAATCGAGTTTGATAGTGCATAAATAGTCGAGAAACTTGTAAAAAAAAATCTTTGCACTTGTTTTCACTGCTCAGATTTCATTGCCATCTGAATTTTCCATTTAGACAAACAATAATCAGATTTCTGCATTTCATTTACTTTGGTAAAGTGATGTATCGTCTCAAGACAAGATGACAATAAAAATTCCTTCATACCTCGTGCTGTGCAAGACAAAAAGACACTGAGGTCAGGGAGTCCTTTTTGGGCCACAATTTAGCAACAAATTGACTGTTAATTCTGAATTAACATTTTAATGAATTTAAGATTAAACATTTATTAGTACAGTACGGTATGTAATATATTGTTGTATACAGTATATTGTTGTTAATGAGAGGTGAGGCTTTTAAAAGCTGAATATAAAATGGGTCAAAAAGGACTCCTCACGAACTCTTTATAAACTCTTTAGATGGAAATATATTTTACGCTGTTTCAAAAGGAAAATGTGACCGATTACTAAAGGAACTTACTGATCAAAGCAGACACGCTGTTCAACTTTGGGTCATAGGGACACTTTCCCTTCCCAGAATCCTCTTTGCCCGGCTCCAAGTGGAACACTGATTCCTGAAAAGAAAATTGAAAGTCAAGATGTATCCGTGTGTCTTACTTTATCTTTGTAAACTTTGTAAACCAAACTGGATTTCTTGAAGATGACATGGTGAGACATTTAACAAGCACAGATCGTTTGATATTTTGTGATGAAGACCACGTTGTTTTTCAGTGAAAACATTTCTTAAGTTGCGTACTGTAGCATACTGTAACTAGTGTGCACACTAGCACCTGTCTAATCCTGCTCAGTGAGCGTGGCAGAACGGCTTACTGACACCAGCCCGTTCGTTCCAGCGTCCCTCAGGCATGATGCTGAAACTCTGACTGACAGGTATTTGGATGTGCGCTTAAAGAATTGCCACGGGCGTGTGCCGACATGCCCTTAAGACTCACTGTGAGCCAGATCATCCACTTTCCCTCCCTGAGATTCCCTCCACATTTCTCATGTTATCTTTCAACATTCATATAAGGGACAGTGAAACGCCTGTCAAAATATTCAGAGTTGTCCAACATTAACAGATTCCTTTTCACGTTTTATTAAAGTCAACACTCAGAAATAACCCTTGCTGGAAGCTTTTGCAAACAAAACAGTCAGTGACTGAAGTCTCTTAAAGATACTTTGTCCTGTTCCAGGTTAATATGCAGAGACAACTATTACTAATCCATTGGTAAGTTAATTTCAACTAAAATCATAAACATGTTGTCTCTGTGCGGCTATCCAAACGGTTACAAATGTGGTGAAAAATTACTTTATATCTGTAATTAGAATATGCAGCATATATGTCAGGAGCAATGGTTTCATCATGTTGTGTGTGCTTTTAGATTCAAGTCTTCGAGATAATGTAAGTTTCAGAATCATATAATGTGTACAGTGAGGAAGCTCAGGTCACGAGAGGGTTAAGTGCTTTATTCCGTGATGTCAAATGTAGGACGGCTTAAGTATGTGAGTAATGTTTCGCTGTGTAGGTCTATTATTTTCTCTGGTTACTTGTGTTTGCTACACCAGCATTGTGTTTGCGCTGAATCAACTGTCTGAAAGTACAAACAGGCCAAGTTAAGGAATAGTTCACCCAAAAATTGAACCCCATTGACTTTCCATAGTAAGAATAAAAATTACTATGGTCAAGTCAATGGGGTCCACTTTTCGGTAAACTATTCTTAAGTACTTGCGAGAAAATGTAAAAGATCCAAAACAAAAGCTCATCTGGCATGACAGAATAAGTAATGCATTGTAATGTATCTGGCAAATTAAGAAATGATCTTAAAATATACAAGTTTGCAGATTACAGAAAACTACAGTGAAAGAAACATGAAACAAGTAGAAGACCAGCATATAGACAAGCCAATAGTATGAAGACAGTGAGGTCCAAAAGTCTAAAACCACACTGTAAAACAAAACAAGAAATGTCAGATTCTGCATTGTTTCTATGCTATTAATTAAATTGCATTTTTATTAATGCATTTCATTTTCATGGTAAATCACAAAAATGACAAATCATTTTGTGTCACTTGTGGCCTCAGACATCCGGACCCCACTATATACAAAAGCTAAAGGAAAGTGAAGATGCACAAAAAACTGCAATGAGAACATGAGTTAAATAACGAAGATTTGGCGACAAACACATTAAGATTTGTTAGAAAGAAAGAAATGCATGCATATTAGTGTGCCTATAGACGGCAAGAGAGCCAATAGGTTCACAGCAGACGGCCGGCCCCGCTTCCCACCTGTAGTCCTGTCTCATCAAACACTGTTTCGGGTTCTGCCGCACGACTGGCCCGTCCTTTGGTCTGAGGCATCTGCAGATGCATGGCGGTCTAAAACGGAACACAGTCACATGATCGGAGTTTTAAAGTGAGACATTAAAACTCAACCTGTTGATAAAGATTTAGATATTTAGATAGATATACAGTGATTATGCTGCCTTCTAAGATGCCTTTTTGGACCTCCTAAAATGCATGGCAAGCTTATTGAACAAATATATCCAAGAAGAAAGGGGAAAGAGAAATATTGGTTCCACATATAGACCATTTCGCAAGATGTAAACAGCACTGGTCCAGAGGCACTTCCTGTCTCAGTTTTTTAACACTACACAAATGTCACAACAAAATACAATCAACAGAACATTTACAACTGACTTGTTTAACAAACATCTTTAAGATTTAATTTAATTTACATATGTGAAATACAAAAAAACTGAAACAGGAAGTGCTTCTGGACCAGTGTTGTTTACATCTTGTGAAATGTTTCGTGATGATCAAAGGTACTGCTAAAATAGTTAAAGCTGATTAAATACGGCCTATTTAACAAATGCATTTTGCTTACTATACTTTTGTGTCATCAGGTTTGAAATTACATCAAACCTCAAAAGTCAAACTAGGAGACCAGCTGACCGACTTAGTCTGGTTTAAGGTGTTCGTTTGAGCAAGAACCACCACCGGTGATTTAGAAAAGAGCTAGTGTGCAAAAGACATTATGCAGTATATATATGTTTAGGTGTAAATCAAAACCCTACTGGGATTATGGGGTCATGTGTTCGAGTAGATGTTGGAGTTAGCAGTGTTATTGTAGCATCCTGCAGTTTGGTTGGTTTAGGGTATGATGGGATACACATCTGAGTCTTGAAAAAACCCCAAAAATCAACATTGTCTGCTGTGGCCACATCTGTTTTCTTGGGTACAGTCTGAAAGCAAAGACTGGGATAACATGTCAAAGCATCAACTGTGCTAAGACCTGCCGCTGTCGGCCACATCTGGATGTCTTTGGGTTTATGTGTGTCTGTTAGACGTGATGTGTGTCGTGCTCATTGATGCAGGCGTGGGGATGTTTGTCTGGATGGAGTGCTTTCTGGACACCGTCTGTGACCCAGGTTTCCTGTCTGAAAAGAACGGGGGGTTAAGAGGGTGCGATACCAGCTCTTTTACCCACATTCATACACGGAGGGCTTGGAAAGAATTAGTCCGAAAATGTTTATTATGGTGGGCCCTGGACCACTGGGACCCTATTGGAGTTAAATTTGGGACATTAGAGAGTGTAACTCCATGTAGCGTAACTGTAGCTTTGGCATAATTGTGCATGTTAAAAAAAAAACAGAGAAATTATTTCTCAACCTAATGTCGTTTTAAAAGTCCCATGTCCATCATTATAAAACAAAAGTTGTATTTAGAGCAACAGGAGTGTCAGCCGGGTCCTGAAAACTCCTCCTGAAAGAGGGTCCGGAGAGTGATGCCTGTCTCGAGTCGAGAAACTTTCCAATTAAACCGTGAAACTAAACAGGAGAGAGAGTTATAGTGCGTTGGGGAAGGCAGCTGCATGGTAGCAAACACCTGGAGGGTTTTACTGGAGGAGAAATAGAGTCAGTAATGGACAGATGTGTGCTGATATCTGGAAAATGCATGCGTGTTAATAGGTGTAACCCCCATGTTCGCTTTGCACATGTTTACCATGGGTTTGCGTCCTCGGTTCACATAGGTGCACACGGGATTGTAGGCGCCCGTCCCGCACACGTACAGGTGCGTCCTGTTCCACGGCTCGATCAGACGGATGAAATTACCGCACTCGCCCTGGGAGGGAAAACAATGGCGTTAATTATTTTCACAAACGTACGTGAAAGCAAACAAATTAGGCTTTAGAATGAACAAGAAAAAAACCACATGAAACAAAAGTCTCAGTTCTGTATATTTTAATACACCTATTTTATGTTATGTTAGCTTTGAGGCTACTTGTACTTCAAAACGTTTTCAAAACTGGAAAACATTTTGGGTAAAAATAAACAAAAATGTTTATATATGTTGCGATATAGAGGGAAAATATGCCGATTGTGGCTTTTAAATATGAATCAAATCAAAATGAATCTCTCGTCTTGCTCATATATGTATACACATTTTTTGAGTATAGCATCCAAAACACAACACATGTTTGGAGATCAGCATCCTGACCTGTTTAACAGTACTATCATGTTAAAAAAAGAAACACATGAAGGGGTCAAATCACAAATGTTCTACAAATACATATGGATACATTTCACAGGATGTTTATTCACTACTGTTAATAATTCATGAGCAGTGGTTAAAACCAATCACGTCCCACGCTGACACACTGACACTAAATATCCCGCAACTGAACAATTCACACCAAACCAAAGCAACGAACCCAGCAGATGTGCAGAAGAAAAGGTATGCTCCCAAAACCACAAGTATAAAACCACATTTCACACGTGACTCTAGAAAGCTGACAGGTTTGAGAAGGTTTCACAATGAATCTGCCGTCTGTTTTCATGTGTGTGCATACAGTATGCCTGCATCAACATGGTCAGAAACCACACACACCGTTTCTGACCATGTTGATTTCCAACATGTATATTTACATGGCTACTGTATTTCAAGCATTCAAAAGTATTACAGTTCACATCCAGTTAATACAAACACTACACAAGACACTACAAAAGTTTTACACAGAGTATATGATCCTTCTTATGATGGAGAGGATGGCGATTCATTATGGGGATTATTAGAAAGCTGTGGGTGCCTTTGAATTAGGGTTCAGACTAAACAATATAAACAAGCATAAAAAAAAAGTCAGAGCTAATAAAGTAGTTAAAAATGAAAAACAAAGACTCACATTTGTATCTTTGCCACTTAAAACACACTCAGTCTTTCTCTGTGAAGAAACAGGCCAGTGTATCTGAAAGAGAGAGAGTCAGAGGTCAATCCCATTTGTCACAACAATGACACACTACCTCAGAAACAATCTCATTAAACTCAACAACCTATCAATATAATGAGCTCAGCTAGCCAGGGAATGTTCAGCCTGTGCTTTTATAAGACCCCTGGGGTCTCCCTACATCCAGACTTTGGTTTTAGGGAATTTTTAATAGTTACTTTCCTCCATTAGCGAACCTTCAGAGAGGTGTGCTAATAATAAGTAAAGGTATCTGACGCAAGAATGACCTTTTGGATCCTTCTGTGGTTTTAAGAAACCAAACCATAAAACCTTAAAACAGTGATACCTTTTTGGAGTTTTTTTCTGGCTGTATGCATAGGAAAAAATGGGTTCGACTCTTACTATCAGGGGCTCTCGGTTGATGTCGTGGAGGTCGAGAGACAGGATGTAGTTTTTGCTGCCCACGTACATGCGGTCGTGATCCTCGTCCATGCGTAAAATGCGATAATCTGACGTGTTCAACAGAAAGGAGAAATGATGGGCTGTCTCTGTCGATTTCAGATCTGCAGAAACAGAGAAAGACTGTGTTAGTAAGCAAAAACAAATTTGCTGTCCATTTATACATTATTTTTTGGAAAGATTTAGACTGAAACAGTAAAGATAAATGCATACTAAACAAACATTTTACCTCATTTCCAAAGATCATATCACAACCAATATCACACTGATAAAGACAACAATAAATGAAATGCAAACTACAGATTATTTGTTTGGTTGTTATGTGATGAATAATCAATGGATAAACACACACATCTCTTTGGTATCTGTGCCATTCCAGAAATCCCATCCAGAAAGAAACCAATAAGAGATAATGATTAAAAATAAACTCTAATCTTAGTAACTTATCAAAACAAGTGGAACATAAAATTATGTGTTTATCTGCCTGACACAGGGTCTGAATTTATTACCACAATACACTGGGATTAATTCCATTAGGATGGCTGTATTTGTGTAGTTTGATTTAATAAATGCATGAGCGCCGGTGGTTTATAGGTCAGGGTTTGATGGACAGCTGTCAAGGGTGTGTGTGCAGAATCTCCGAGATTATTTGTGTTTAAGCTCAAAGCTAAACAATGTGTCCTTGCACCATTAACTATGTGTAGAGATGTGGGGAGGGAGAGAGAGAGAGAGAGAGAGAGAGAGAGAGAGAGAGAGACTCGAGTCTCTGTCCCTTTTTAGTGCAATGACAGGCCAGGTGGATGCTAAGAAAGCTTGCAGCACAAGCTGTGTGGCGTAAATTAACACACTAAAGATTAATCCTTGGGATTTAAAATCCTTGGGGATAAACAATAGCAAACACCACTAATAAGTCAGGAGGATTTGAGAGACAATACAGCTATTCTGTCCCTCACATAACCTAAATATAACACTTCTACAGGATATTCGCCATGTGTATTCCACACAGTTCCTGTAACTCTCTAAGAAAACCCTCCTGTTCAAAGTCTGGAATGTTTTAAAGGGAGGGGAAATGTAAGTTTACTATTGTAGGAATTCAAGTATGCACAAAGCTCAGGGCTGACGAAACCAAAGTAAATATGGAGCTGAGACTGTGCATGCCAAAAACTAAATGCAACCCCTTATCTTTGCCTCTTCTCGCTTTCTCTTCCTCTCATTCAACCCCCACTCTCATTCGGTCTCTTTCTTTTCGGAAAGACAGAAAACCACCTGTGGAAACAAGAGCAACTGGCAATGGATCCTTCTGAGACCAACAATACAGCTCATCTATCTGGACATAGATGACCCAAAAGCTTATCTTACATAACACCAAAATGCATACCACAGGCACACATGTTTATATTTTGCAATAGTTTGAACAAATCATAGTATTTTGCATTTGTCTCAACTGAACTCACCATCTTGGATGATATTTTGAGCGCTAGATTCTTGAACTAAGCCATATGCTGTGTTTTGCAAAGATAAAGAAAAAAAAAGTGCTGAAATATGCTGAAACAGCCTTCTTTAAATTATTCACTTTTAACCTTTTGGTACAAGACCTGCGAAAATCCAGTCAAGTGAAGCCAGATAAGGCCATAAGGAACACAATCACACTGTGCAGTCTAAGTAGCAAACTACTGGGGGGGTCTGATCTACGCACACATATACACAAGACTATGGCCCCTCTTTTCTTTGCTCCTCTAGCATGAAATGGCCTGTCGGGGAGAGAAACTAGAACTTGGTGTTGCAAATGAGCGGTAACCCGAGCTGTACTTTTGCTTTTTCCAATTTGCAGTCTCACGGTTTCATGCCTACCCTGTTTCCCCGCATGAGCAGTGTAGCAGGAAAAGTCAGCTGTGTTCAACAGCAGCGCTACTGTTCCGTTCCTCTGCGTCGTCTTCTCTTGCACCTTCTCCCACGGCCTGTCTTTCTCTTAAATCTTGTGACATTTCGATTCTGCTGGTGTCCAACCAACTGGAAACCTTCTGACTTCCTTCACACTATGTGCTCAGCTAAACCCTGAAAACATGGTAATGGTCACATCCATATATAAAGACTGGACTCAGGGTAAGCCCTACTAAGAAGGTTTATAATCCCATGTCATTACAATCCTAAACTGCCAAATAAAGTCAAGCATAGTGCTCCGTTACTTACGCTAATGTGGTTTTATCTGCAGTCCAACAAAAAAAGATCACTCTACGTATCACTCTAGAAGTGTTTGTTTTTGTAACAAATAAATGTTTGACTACCTTTGCTGGTAGATATCTAAAGATCACATATGAAGAAATTAAAATAGTGTTTTGTTGGTAGACAGAACAGCAGTAATCAGACTGATCAGCTGTTTGCTCTGTGCTGCAAAGTCTGATTGGCTGGAGGATTGAATATTATAAAACGTATTATAAAAGGTTAAAAATCCTCCAAATGCAAGGGTTGATGCAAATTGTTCAAACTATCTTGTCAAGAAGTTTGTGAATTTTTTTGACATGCATTTGTGATATTTAAATATTTTGATATATAATTCTTTACTACTCAGACTTTTCTTTGCCATATTCAACAACCATTCCACTAATCAACTTCTGTCATCTCTCTACAGTCAGAATAAATAAACGTTAAGAAGGCCACAATGATACTCTAATAACAATAATGAAATATCAACAATCCCATCATTATTTGAAACCATTAATATCTTTTACATTACAGGAACTGCCCTACTGCATCTCTCTCAAGTTTCAAATTTGGTTAAACGAAAGAGTCGCTGCCAAGCGCTGCGGAGCAAGTTCCTGCACGAAACTCAGCCGGGCCCCCGGGACGAGAGCGACTATAAAGGGAAGAGAAGGATAAGGGCGGTTTGGGATTAGCGTGACACTGATATATGCAGGCGGTCCGCGGACAAAGCCAGAGCCCACATCATCGCTCTCCGCAGCGTATGCATATATGTGGTGGCTCGCTCGCTTGCACGCACAAGTAAGAGTGACATAAGAGTCGTATGGTGATAATTGGAGTGTTTAAGAGAGAACACACACAGTTGCACTCATAAGAAAGCCCTCATATATAAACAACAGGTTCCACCTAATAATATACATCATCAACATCATGTCAACAGCCTCATTCCAGTGCAAGATGTAAGGTGAGTCTATCTGGCAATAGTTGTCATATGAGTGCGTTTGTTCTAGATCAGCACAAAAAACAAGTAGTAGTCAAAGCAAACAGCTTTATTGGTAAAGAATGAATAAAGAAATCTGGCATTGCTGTCACTTATTTATAAGACTGGATTAAACCTTGAGCAGACAGCTGTGTTTAAAAGAATTTCAATTTGCAGGTTTTAACACATTTGAAAAATGCATGCATTTTGTGCAATCTGATATTTTGTACAATAAAGTTTAAGGAATAAACTATGTTAACAACTTGATCCAGTACTATGCAAACCTTTGCCTCCGTGCCCTTAAAATGTATGTTTACTATATCGGCATGTGACCCTCATCCATGCACAGCCATGTAGAACAGCTTGCCTTCAGACTGTGTGTGGTAAAGTGGACACACACACACACACAGCAGAGATGGCAAGAGCCCAACACATTGCATGCCGCAGTGCACTTGTGGCTCTTATTGTCCTGACAACTCACACATGCTGATTTCCTGTAAAACTCAGATAAGAGAGAGAGGGCATAAGAGAGAGAGAGAGAGAGAGAGAGAGAGAGAGAGAGCGAGAGGTGTTTATCTCCAGCCGGATGTCACACCTGATTCGTATCTAAAGTTTGATGCAAGCGGTTTCTTTATCACTCCACACTTTCATTAATCTCAATGCGCCAAATCTCAGCATAAAACCAACAGTACGTCATGTCTTAATTAATATAGACTTGTTATTCATTCTCTGTATTCTTTATGCACACACACATACGTACAGTAAACATTTTTTTTTTGGCCTCCGGGATCTAAAGATGACAAAACTGTAAAGAAATGCTTCTATAACTGCTGGAAAGCTTGTCTGGTGTTCTCTTTAGGTTTACCTTGGACCTGTTTAATCACAAAAACACCAATACAGAAATGCTCTCCACCTATGACAATACAGTGTTTATTTATTAAAGTACAACGTTTTTCCATGTCTTAAAAAGTAGCAGTTCTTGAACAAAGGGTGACGATATATAAAAGCACATGCTTATAAGAACCAAAAATCCCAATAATGCCCTTAATTCAAACCACTTCTTCCTTTTTTCATACTAAAGGTAAAATGAACGACAGATGAATTGATGGTGTTTAAAAACTTAACATCTGATGGAAAACCTATTTCCTACACGAACAGCCTCAATGTCAATAAACCGTAGATAGTTTTCTCTCACAGCACACGGTATATGTTAAGATGGCCTGAATTGTGATGATGGAGAATGAGACAGCTTGTTCCAAATCAGAGACATCTGTAAAAACACAGCTCTCTATCACCACAGACATGTTTTATTAACAAGCATTCTCTCAACAGCAATCAATCTTGGGCGTCGGTCTCTCATACGCGCTGCCCTCTCGTGCCCTGACCCCAGGAGGGTGGGCTGCCTCAGCTGTCCAGACATCAGGTGTATGACAGAAAAGAGACTCCATCTTCATCGTCGACATAACAGAACATAATCCACAACAGCACAAACAGTTTGATGGGTTTTTAAAATATGGACTTCATTTGATAAAGCCTGAGAAACACACAAAGCAAGACCAGTCTGACTCTCTTTCATTCTTAATCTCAGAGCAACACTCATTCCCCACAATGATGCCAGTGTAAATACATCAGACTTGCAGGGATCAAAGGTCGTGGTGATCTTCAGATTAATCTGGGATTAGCCCCGGGGTCAGGGTCACTGGCCCAGACCTGAGCAGAATCAGGATGTAGAGATTGTCGAGGAAAATTGGCATTACTGCAAAATGGTAAGGAATAGAAATGAAATTGAAAATGAGATGGAAAGAGAAAACAAATGTTGTATTTTGTATGCAAGGCACGATACGCATTCAACCCTAAATACTTTAATAAAAATCCTATATACAAATATAAAATGAATAACCTATATAATAAAATGGATTAAAAACAAAATCAACGTACATTACTGCATAAGTATTCATCAACAGTACAAGTTGATAAACCAACAGTACAATAGTAAATGTAAAATGCTAAATAAAATTTGCACAGGATTACACACTATTCAAAAGTAGGTATAATAAAAGTAAAAATAATAATGATAGTAATAAAATAATACATTTTATTGTTTGAATTTCAATAACTAAAAAAAGATTTAACAAAGGTTGCCACTGTACAGCATTACTGTTTGCTATTAACATTAAAAACAAAAAGTTAATAAAAATTGCTGTATAAACATACATTAAATCTAAAACAGCAAGAATAGATATATAATATAATGACAGTCAGCATTATTTTGAAATTCTGCATCTGATTTGGATTAGAGCCCAATAGTTAAACAAATAATATTCCTAGCTGTTGACAGTTCAGGGTTCTTCCTGCAAATAGATTTTAATCATGAAGAACATAGTAGCTGCTGGAACACTTTGAGAAACTTATTTGGTCATCTGAGACTCCAGGTCATCCTTTTAATTCATTTAATTATTGCCAAAACCCAAAGCCCACCATATCAGTATGAAGATGTTTGACTTGGAGTGGAGCAAAGGGAAGTTTAAATTCAGCAAAAATGCTGCACTTTATGACTCTTACAATAACAAACCTCAGTGAAGATTGTGTTGGACGGCTTTAGCCTCAATCTCTCAAAACAAAAATGTGAGAAAAGGATTTGATTTAGTTTGATATTCTTTTTCCATCGAAGTGTCCAATGTGAAGCATTAATATTGTTTTGACAGTGACAAGAGAGTCAAGGGGGCGGTTTGAGCTCATACAGTGATGCTTGTATACAAAAACAGATGTCCACCTTACTAGGGCAAAAACTGCTACATCATCCTTAAAATAAACACAATGCACCCTATAATTTAACAGGAAACAGAAAAAAAAAACACTTTATCAGCAAAAGAGAATAGAGACACAGTGCTAAATGTCAGAGACAAGCAGGTTTTCCTGTCTGTATCCTGAGACATGTCTTGGGTAATTTACAGTCCTGGACATCCAGGAAGGTAATTTTTGGTGAGACTTAAGATGGTGGGAAACATCCCACACACACCCTTGTGTGAGCTGGAGACTGCTGTGCTATCATAACAGAGGTCAGGGGTCGTGGTAAGGCAGAGGTGGGCGAGGAATTGTTCCCTCAACATCCTCCAAACAGAATGCAAAAAGTGACAGCAGCCATTGTGAGAAAGTTTTAGCCTTCAACCACACCACCCGCTGCGGTCTCTCTATAGCGCTGGCTCAGTGTTTGTCAACCCAACCTATAGGAAATTAAAGTCCTGACTTTTGTGAACAGAAACGTCCATGTACAGAACTGGCTTACTCTTTTCACAACATTCAGTGTATAAGACATGAAGGAATTCCTCCTAAACCAATCAGCAAAGGCTCATGTGAGAGAGCCAACGTTGGTGTTGCATTTGGCAGATGCTTTGGTTGAGTTTGGGGCCGTGTATGTTCCGTTTCCCAGGCCGGACAGGAAGGAAGTGGGATTAGGATTGAGCGTTGGTTTATGTCAACATGTTCATCCATTTCGCCCTGTCGCATTTCCTTTGCTTTACGCAAGCGCTCATCTGAAAGCGAGACGATTAGCTGCAAACAAACAGAACTGAGTTTTGGTGCAACGCTCACCCAGCACCACACACGCACGCTACCGTGGGAATAAAAAGGCAGATGGTTAACCCCTTCAGGACTGGCTCAGTCACAGTGGGAGGTAATAGATTTTGAGCGTGTGCTGAACAGACAGGTGTCAATGCACACAAGCTCTGAAGGATATGAGGGGTTCAAAAGACTAACTTTTTTTTCTTTTAAAGCACCAGTACACAAAATATACAATCAATAAAAATGAATATTTTTTCATTCTAAAGTGACCTTTTATGCAGAGAACAAACAGAAAAATTAATAAAAGACTATAATTTTCCATGTAACGAAAGTGAATGGGGACTGAAGCTGTAATTTTTGTGTTCATACAATGGAAGTTAATGAAGGCCAGTGTTCTTTGGGTACCAACGTTCTTCTCTTGTGTTCTGCAGAGGAGAGAAAGTTGTACAGGTTTGGAATGACATGCGGTTAAGTAAATGAGTAAAAATTGATCTGGAAAGAATGAACTATCCCTAAATGTGCCAAATAATAGTAAACTGGCCAACTAACAGCCTATGACAAGGGCAAAAAAATTCAGAGCCAATTGAGTGCAAAAAGTTACATTTAAAACAGGTAAAGTGTCAACTCTAACTTCATGAGACTGTATGACTTTACAACATAATGCTGTCAATCTCATATACCGTCTTTGACAATAATTTCTCCATTTCCAAAGCTCATGGGAAAAATATGCTTGAATCCCTTCCAACTGTAAAACCCAATTATAATCAATGAGCGTGTATTAAATGCTCGTTCTGAGGGAGAGCAGAGACGAAAAAACTATTTAAATTACATGTATGGAAAATTCAGCCCTATATGAATAGTGTACAGTAGTGGAAGTGAATGAGGTAACCATACAATCAGACCTGGCTGGGAAGGTAACAGTCAAATGATTTACAACCCAAACTTCACCAGCTTCAGACACGGTGCTGAACAAATACTTCTGCATATAAGAAATGATGTGATGCTGGGCAGAGAAACATTGCGAAAGGGCTCGCTGGCTCATTTAGAGTTTGAAGATTGAAATGTAGGAAACATGAGTGCATGATATTTTCTCTTGGTTAACATGTGTGTCTGAACATAGCCTGGAATGAGTAATGAGCAATGAAATGTTTATAAACTTTGTAAAACTATATTTAAACTTGTAAAATGTGGGGCGTTGAGTGAACGTACAGTAATGAACAGTGTGCAGCTGTGTGGCACAGAGACTGTTGCAGGTGATTCATGCAAAAGAACACATAAGGCTTCATTTGTTTTCAGTCGAATAACAACCAAACTGCATTTGTGGAAAGTCCTTTAGGAACACTACAAATCACTTTACTGTTCTTTATTTCCAGATGGGTGGTTTCAGAGTCACTCCAAGCTCCTTTAATCAATGATGTGAAAAACAATTTCATGACATCTTTCAATTTATCAATGCAAGCCCCAGAGGCTAAACTGAACACCTTAAACTCACTAACCTCAGAAACGCTATTGATTTCGCACATCGCAACGTTGCTACAACATTGATCAAGATACCTGTGTTTTTTTATAATCATCAATATTAAGCTTTAGCTGGCTTATAAACCGGCCAAGCGAGGTCTATATAGCATTACGGAGAAGAGACGCTTGGGAATGCAGGTCTTTCCACATCAGGTTGACTAAAAGATACCAATAAAGTCATTTAATAACTATATATATGGGCAATTTCAGCATTATGGCTGTGACATTTTTAGTCAAAACTTGACATATAAATTCTCAGAGAATATCACCTTAACCAGCTGGACTCTGTGTGAGTCTCCCATTTAATTTTAGATATACGGCGCAATGCAACCCGACTGGCTGGCAGTGACAGTGAGGTCATTGGGTTATCACGGCGATGCGTTATAACGAGAGACAGGGAGGGTCACGAGCTGTCCACCCTCGTCCACAGCACATTTACAATGATAGCAGCACACTAACAATACGCATCGCCTTATACTGCTGTCTGCTATAGATAAACAGGCTCCATCTTTAACTTTAGCTCTAGATAACAATGAATCACCCAGAATACACTGGGCTGATATCACTGCAGCCGCATTAACAAGTGCCAAACAAATGTAGAGACAAACGACATGACTTCCATGAGACTGCATTAAAACAGTATTTTGAGGTTGATTTTTGTCATTTTTGTAAAGAGAAAGCAGAAAAGCATTGCATTTACATTTGATTTAACACAAACGCCACTGCTATCCTGCAAATGCTCCAATAATACTGTTGTCCGAAGATAATCAAAAAACGTTACATTTTACAACGGTATGTCTAAGGTAACATTTCTTTAAGCATGAGAACAAATATAATGCTCTTTGTTTAAATTAAAACACTAGACCTGTTCTTCTGACTAACGTCTTCAATCATACTGATATTAACAATAGCAAAAGTTAAGTGAAATATCTTATTCTTAATTCATAATCTTTTTTCGGTAACACTTTAATGTTGTATTTGTTGAACAGTTGTATTGGCATTAACGGACAACGATAAAAATAAACTGAGGAAAATATCCTTGTTTCAGACTATTTTAGAAACCATAAATAAAAATCGATATATGAATATGATATATGGTTTCGAGAGATTCACACCTCATATCAGACAAATCTTTATTTTGAGCTCCTATACATCCAAGCTGCTTTTCTGATAATCCTACAAAACACTCCAACATTATTTAACACTCCCGAGTTATTTGGATATCTAATGAGCTCCATACCTTCCAACAAAGTACACTTACTGGTTTGTTCTCAGGAGAGGAGAGGTGAGAGGAGCGAGGTCTCATCCATCATCAAAGATCTGTCTGGATTAACTAGGCTCCATAATTTCTCAGTGACGAGCATTGGTGTAAACCTTCCCTCCCCTGCTTTTATCATCCAAATCCCAAGCATCCATTCTGTGTATCTGTCATTAAGTCACATTTCCAATTAATAACAAAAGAATAAGTCAACACTGCCTTCCTAAAGTGCATGCACAGATGTAATCTATAACATAAGGTGCAATGGGAATTGTTGGTAGTTATGAAAAACAGGACCAGTAGAACATGAAATATGTTTTTTACTCCCTAGACTCATTACAACACAGAACATAGGGGATCGTATGAAGAAAAAGCAAGTATGTAAACTTTTAAAGATCTTTTAAAGGTTTCTTTACAGCAAGAGCACATAGTGATGCACTGATAAAGAAATAACATGTAAAAAGCAGAAAATTATTTTATTATGGCTTAAAGGCAATTTATTGTCCAACATTAAAAATCATTAATGAATCATTTTCATAACGTTCAAAACACTAAATTATTCCATTTGTTGCATAACCTGAAATCTCAAAACTGCTTCCAATATCAGCCAAATCCTGAACTAATAAAAAAGCTTAATATTTACTAATGTCCCTTATTATATAACACTAAAAATATAATTTTGTATCAGTTTCCCAAAGTGTGGTTATAATAAAAACATCATCACCCACAATGCATTGCTAAACCATATGCATACATTAACATTCATTCCTTGTTAAAACATATCCTCAAATTGCCACAAACACTTTCAGCCTATCACATCAAACTGGGCTCCTACACCGAGTCTGAGGAAACATCTCATAACATCTAATAAGTGCTTGATTTCCTCAAAATATAATGTAAACTAAACAAACTGCTTAATGCACCCACAAACAGTTAATCGGAGCCCTGTCAGACAATCAAAATATCTCATCTCATAAACCTCCAAGCCCTGAGGCTCAGGTCTCACACGTTTGAGGCAAAAGATAAACAGTAAGGGAAAAGAGTGACAGTCCAATAAATTAACACCCATCTAAGGAGCTCATATCTCTCCCATCTCTCCCTACCGGCCATTTCAACCTTCACAAAGCCTCAAGCCTGTCATGGCTCATTCCAGTTACATATGACTGACAGATGAAATACCCAATCACTCTTGAATGGCAGGCAGGACATCCTAAACCGTGACCTAACGGTTGACCTCTCACCTCCAGCAGTCAGGTTGCCAGGCATAAGGTTGAGGTAGCGTTTCAAGTTTAACAAGAAACGTCTCCGTTAACAAGAAAATATTGAAATTTAACCATCTCCAGGGTTCCTGTCTCATACTGAGTTTTTTATTAAAACATCTACCTTGGTGTAAAGCTTCCCACCCTTGCCATTTAGATAAGACAAAATGTGGTAAAAACAAGCCAAAGTTAAGTAGTACTACGATATATAATGAAGTACCTATGGGTAAGAATCTCCAAAGCCCATTGAGATCCAGCGAAGGGTAAAATTAGAGTCGTTTCTAAATCTTGGAGGCAAAGATCTCTCTATCTGGATCTCTGGTCACGGTTTAGCAAGATCAAGTGAAGGAGAACCTCCCTCTTTCTCACACTCTTTTGTGGGCTCCAGGTTTTTGAGAATTAAGCATAAAATAAGCGTAACCGGCTCCATTGAGCATGCCCTCTTGTTCATGGAACGAGATTAATGAAATTCCCACACAGTGCCAAAGTGAACAAATACCCACCGTCACTGTGTTAGCCATTAATATAGCTTGTTATTGTTGGCTCCGTTTTGACAACAAAACGCTGGGACTCTCATAAAAACTTATACATTTCCATCACAACAGTAATATAGAAAGGCCACGTCAAGGTAATTTCTCCGTCTTGGACTGACTGCTGTCAAACTAAATACCTTTAAAAAATAAATTTTTAATAATAGATGTAAATATTTAATCAACATTGACCTACGGTGATCATTAAAATTAGGTAACTGCCTGCACTAAATCTAAAATCTTCAAAGTGATCTTCTATAGCGATATCAGCAAAGCCGCTTACCGTATCGACATGTAATCTGTCTTACTCTTTTCATGTTAACATCTTGGCTACATCCATCAGTCAAGATAGCATTGCACAAAGTGGAAGCCTCTTAGAATTCTGGGTAAAATGTTAATCTGATCTGGATATGAGCCAATGATGTTTTCCTAGTTTGTTGTTTTCTACCCTTTCCTTTCCAGCTCTTTTAAAGATAAAAGTGAGCTACAACTCCAAAAAAGAGAAAAGAGAAGACAAAGAGAGAGAGGCGCCACCCCATGATGTTCAGCAGAAAACATTTTAATTGCTTTGGCAATTAAGCAAGACGAGTCAAAAGCCGAGCACGTCTGAAAACTCCCCACAGCAAGATGTTAATTCCTCAGCCTTCCTCGGGCAAACTATGCCTCAGTAAAAAATAAGATGCCAAAAGAAGAAATCTTTAGATTTTTTTTAATAAGCCTTTTTTTCTACTTTTAGAGTTAAACAAAAAGAGTTCCCTGTTACATTTTTTCAATTAAAACACTTTTCAACAAGTATGTTACATGTTAGGATCTGCTTTTAATTAATCAAATATACTTTGCATTAAATTAATTTACATTTATGCATTATAAATACACTATACACTATACATTATGAGTATGTACAAAACTTTGATACTAGTGCCGGTGAAAAGATCTACTGTATGTGAAACTCTCTCACATTCTGCATTACAGAGCAGTCGTAAAATTAAATTAAAGGTGAAACCAAATGGCCTCCCGTGGCGGTTTGAAAAATTTAAACATGGAAGGATTTCACATATCAAACATATGAATTTCACCTGTAAATTTCAATTTGCCTGACACAGCCAAAGGTGTCAGGAAACCACAGTAATTGAATTTTTTAAAGGTGAGTTTTACAAATGTGCAAGAGAATTAACTGATCAAGTTTGTGGATGTTGGCAATGAATTCTAAATTCAAGCTACACTAACGGGGCTCAAATAAGTCATTTTGACACTTCTACATACAGAGAGTATAAACCAGCCATAACATTAACTTAAATGCAATGAATGACCAAAAAAAGTCTCAAATTCCTCCTAATGAAGACATCACAGCAACTACTGTTCATTTAGCACACGTACTAAACCTGCATATGCAATCTGAATGATATCAGTCTCCAAGATCTTGTTCAGGAGATTACAGCACAAAGCGTTTCATTAAAGGGATTAAATGGTAATTTAATCCTCCATGGATTCACTGCGGGCTCAAGATTATGGAATGAAAAGAGCTTTTGGCTGAACATCTTTAAACTGTGATTTGCTTTAGCATTTTTACAATATAAAGCTTGCATTTAAGATGGTTTAAGCTCATTCTCAGCATTCCATGATATTTAATAAAGATTGATTTGGCAGTAACTTTTATTAGAGAGAAAATACAGAGTCAAGTTTGATTTGGAAATGCACCACAGAAATGTGATTTTATGCTCTTTTTAAAGACGATATTCTATGGTTTAAAAAAATTCATTCTCCTGAAGATGTGAATAATTACTGATATAACTACAGTAACCATCCATAAATCATTATTATTTGCTATGGCCATTTCTCATTAAAAGGATTAGGGTTATTTTATTTTCATGTTTTGAAATCAGACTGGGTACTGGAGAAAATGATGGTCTTGTTGAAATCAAAACAATAAATGTGTGAACTCTAAATCAAGTTGAACTCCAACTGAGAAAAGATCCTGCACAGAACAAAAGTCTATTCCAAAACCAATCTCTCTTTCAGCATACGGCTGAGCCATTAAAAAGCGTGACTGGAAATAATACATTCACCTTCTGCGAAAAGCATATTGAATCCTGAGAAGTGTACAAACCTAATATGACAAGTTTTAAACACCTCACATTTTCCAGTGCTTTCTATGGCCTCTCACGCTCGCTCTGACAGTCACGTGACGTGATGTGCATTATAAAGCTCACACAGCTGGACATATGTGCCTTTATAACGGCAGATTGTCTGAGTTACAGCAGAATCAAAGCAGATCCATCCAGATGCACTTGGACTTTCCATCTACAATTACTTCTGTCACATTAAGTACAGCGGGGTGATAACCTCCGCTATACCGCACTGGCCACAAGATTAGGGAATTTTCCTGAATTCTAATGAAATGTCATAAATCAAAGCAGACGAAGCTTGTTAAAATCACCTCTCAGTTGTTAGAAGAGCTTGGCTAATGCCAGCTGCAGTTCTTCAAGTCATTTGTTAGTTTTTCCAGACCATCATGCACTTTCCTAACAGTTGGCACATGACCTTCAATTTAATGTGAGCGGGTTTGTGCAACAGGTGGGAAATTTACAGTAAAACCATTAAACAAAATTCACAGTTATAGCCAAATACACTACTGTACCTACCTATAACCTTTGGTTACTTAAACACTGGATTGTAAAAATGAATATTATGGTTGACCCTGCCTATCTAAAATGGTTTGACCAGCTATCATCTATTAACAATAAACTTTTATAAAACCAGGCCCTACCAGATAAAACACACGGGAACAATCCATGTGACCTTTTAAGGCCTTCCTTTGACATTTACTTTCCCCTGGAGTGTCATTAAAAGCTGGCAATTCTCACTGATCCCTGATCTGAAAACAGTTCCAATCAATTACACATGCTCAATTCTTTCATCACTCTTTTGCCTTTAAATAATTGTGTTGCTGTTATCACAAATACAAACTTTATAATCACATTTAAACAAGAAAATCTCATTGTTATAAAATGATGCTGCAAATAGCTATGCAATAAACATCAAATATGTTATTTAACACTTTAACACAAAATTTACCTCTCAGAAAAGACAAAAAAACATTACTGTGTATTTATCTAGACCAAGATGACAGTGTTATTTCAGTCACAAATGTTGTTAAAACATGGTAATTCCACTGACACCCACTGAACTTGATGCAGCATTGACGTAAGAATGGAAAAAGTCTTTCTAAGAGGTGTTTAATTGGCCCACCATCATCACTCCAGCTGTTCTACCGGCTAATTAATGGAGTTATTACTCATTTTGTACAGAAAATAAAACAAAAGAAGTGGGTGATGACATTCATAATCCTGTGGCTATGGTCACACATTTACACAAACGCAATCCTTCAGGATTCAGGATATGTTCTTAATGGCAGCTTGAATAAAAACGATGGCTTACATGCACATCTGGAGCACAGCCTGATTATACACTTGCTTCACGACACCCAAGAGTCATGACCACACGTTCACGAGTATGTGCTATTACTCAACACTGTATGTGTGTGTGTGTGTGTGTGTGTGTGTGTGTGTGTGTGTGTAAAGAAGATAAATTCTAAACATGTCCAAGCGGGACCGATGAGGCACGAAGAACACAGAGGCATCAACCTTTGCGTCTAGAGGGAAATCTGATGCTGACTGTATCCCCATCCTGGACAACCACACAAACACGCACAAGAACCTCAGCACGGGCGTACAAATCAAACTCCTGCCCCCTTCCGCTGCGTTCTCTCTGTGTGTGCATGCGATCTATTGCCGGCCTCTCTCTTGCACTCAACCCACGTTTGTCTTTTGCACAAAAAGGACATGCAAATGCGCCGTTTCCCTTCTTCTCTGGGAAACGCCACAGGGCGCCGGGATAGAGAAATTAAACAAAGTCGCTGTGATGCATGCGGCAAAGTGGCAATAAAGTATTCATTAACAGCCATTCAGACGCTAAGCGGGGCGACAAGTGGTCAAGTTAAGAAGTTAAACAGGGACTTTATGCAGTAAAACCTCCCTGGGCTAATATATTTACAAAACAAAGGAGCTTCATTGACGGGTCCCGCCGTGCAGTGCACCTTACTCGGGGGGGTAGACTGAATCGTGTGAAAGGGATGCAGAATAAAGTCCGTTTACCTAGAGAGCGGAATTTACTTTGATGTCTGACAAGTGGGTAAACAAACACACACACACACAGTTAAAGATACACACTCCACAAGCTACAAGTCACGATTCTCAGAGGACTATAAAACTGTCTTTAAACTCTGTTTTGTGTGCACACATACAACACTTATATATTAAAAATTACACAAAGTAGCACAATTGAGTCAATTTGGCATGCATAGGGGTTTATAAAAGGAAACTGTCCTTCTATATTCAGTAATATTCATATTGAACAAATTTTTGCAGTGCCCTTTTATATCTCTATTACATTGGCTTTGTACGGTTCATATGATTATTGTGTGCATCAAATTGTGTGTGCATGTGCGTGTTGCTCTGCGGCTCATTGTTTCAGACACTCATTGATGGTAAAATAATGGCCCAGTGCCCATCACAAACCCACCCCCAGGTCTCCCAGAACATGAATGAACTGCTGTGAATGAAACGATGAACCCACACAGATGCCCTCTCCCCACTTACGCCCGCTCGGCCGCCCGTCTAATGGGATGAGTGCGGAGGCGAGACGAAAAACAAAACAACAACCACAACAAGAGAAGTAATATGCTCCGCCCCCTTCTCATTCTACCTTTCCGCCCCCCACCTTTGACCAATTCTACATCCCACCGGGAACTTGAACAGTTGTTCTTGTCACAAAGCCATACCTCCACCCATTTCCCACCAGGAAGAGGGTGGATTGTGGGTGGAGGGAGGGCCTGGCACAGCTTTAGTGAGAACAGATGAGAGCTCATCTCCTTCCATGACAATTGCCACCCACTCGAAAAGCACGCAGTGTCGAATGACCGAAGAACACAAATCAGCATTTCAATAAGGGCATCAAAGCCTCCCGAAGCAGGGGTGGATGAGGAGTTCCTCTCCGGCAGACACTTTACAAACGTTGTGTCATCTCCGCACCTTCATGATTAAATTGTGGGGAACACATTGAAGATACAAGAGGGTTAGAGCACATCTGAAACTGTGTACAAAAACACAAGAGTTTTTCACATTAACATATTGGCCTCAAAAATTCAATTCTAGTCTATAAGTCTATAGTGACTGTCATACACAAAATGACTCCTTGTGCATTTGAGAAATGTGTATCAAAGTGAACACAGCTCCTAGTAAAAAGATCAAGTAAAGAGATCAGGAATGACTGACAGCTCACTGATTAATGATGTAAAGCTCATTAAATACAGCGGCTCTCGACCCCGACCCACGGAGGGTCAAACCCTCTTCACAACACCTCAGGAGGGTGTTTACAAATGTACCCCACAGCTCTTGGAAAACAGAAAAATGGGTTGTGATAAGGTTTTGCTGAACTTGTTATATACAGAATTTATAGTGTATGGCTGATTATCTACAAACTAAATTGCAAGACCAGCACCACCAAATTTATACTAAACTCTGAAAACTGTAAATTCTTGCTGGCATCGTGCTGACTAGTTGCCAATGCCTCGGTCAAGACCCAATTAAGTCTGGCTAAAACCAAATCTTACCCCCCTATTGAGCAATGTCGTTTCTTCCACACAAGCATCTTAATCCAACTTAATCTGAGAACATTAGCATTAAATCTAAATATACTCCATGTACACGTACCGTTCAGAGCCGCTACAGTATCTGCAAAAAGAAATGTAATGCAGGTCAATGCTGTGAAATTTTTAACATCTGGGTGAGGGAGATTTTACACATTAACCTCTAGAATCTATAAACAGACATACAAACACATGTCCATGTCCCAAAAGGTAGTGAGGATCAACCATGTGAACCACAAAAACCACAGAACCACAAAACAGACAGAAGTCTCTCTCTCTTTCCACACTCACGCTGAACCGGCTGACCTTAAGATCATGTGAAAGGGCGTGATAATCCACTGACCTCACGAAGCATGCTCAGGTTTGTCAGGATTTTTAATGTCCAGCTGCTGTTGTGTCCTTGCACAAACTGATGAGATTCAAACGGCATCATCCTATCACTCTAGATTATTACTGAAACACGCCAGTCCGATAAACTATAAAAAATTGTAGGTCAAAAACACAGAGCAAGACAAAAAAAACTGAACAAACCATTGTTCTAGTAAATTCTCAGAAAACTGAATATAGTTTAAAGGCATATTTAGTCATTTTACATAAACATTGATTAGATAAACTTCTAATCAACAACCAACTGCATTATTGTTAGATATTGTCAACAAGGTCTCCGTGTGTTCCTGTTTACGAGCCATTAGGTTCGTGCTACTTATCTGCTATTTTAATACCAGGACTATGACCTGGCCCATTTTGCATGTGAAGGGCAGAAACACCCTCGCAGGGTTAATGCTATCCCAGTTTTGAATGCCAAAGGCCTTTGAGGTGGATCAGCGAAGACAGCGTTCTCCTGAAACCCGAAGAGCCTCTGAGGAAATGACATAGAGACTCTTCCAAACAGCTTTTCCCTTCTTATCGTGCATCTACCTATTCAGATCTCGCCTTGCGATCTTCATGTGGTTTCAAACTCAAGTCTGAATACCCACCCAAGCACAATAAGTCCAGTGTTTCTCCTCTAAAAGCGGATACTTTAAGGCCTGGAGAACAGATCATCCTCCACTGACTCCATTTGAAATGACCTGATGTAACATGACAGCGCTGAATAGTTTGCAAGGATTGGATGTCCTTCAACGTTTATTCAAAGGACATAAAGGGTCACGGTCAAATCAGATGATTGGCCATGCTTTTGCAGGAGTCACGAGAAATCGTCAAACGCACAAACGGCTGCTACAACACTTATCCTTAACGTTTGCTTGGGTCATCCTTAACCATTCTTACTTGCTCATAAACTGACCATACGTTGTTATGTTTTTTATCATAAAAGTGTAGTTTCCTGGCTAGCACACATATGGGTAATGGGCTGGCACATCAATTATACTGTATTCTGGCTGTATTTGTTATTGCTGTATTGGCTGTAAATGCCAATGAGACGTGTAATGTTCACGGGCACTCCAGCCAAAACCTCACGCCTCAAAACCCACTGCAGCTATTTTAAGAAATTAAAAGTGTTAGTGGGCAAATACGAGCGGCACAGGTTTAGGATACAGAGGTTAACCACATAAGCAGAAACAAGCTGGTAGTGGTATTGGGTAGGTTCAATGAACAAAACTCATTAAGTTACTGGCAAGAAAGAAAAATACAGAAACATTCATATACGTGTCCATTTCAATTTTCTTCTGCAGGCAATCTAAAGTCCAGTGTTTGAGATGAATAGTCTTCATAAAAAGAAAACATCTTCTACAATAACATCATTCTTACACCTAAACTGGAACAGAAAGCATATTTCATATCATTAAAAGCTTTGTTGGCTTGACTATGTAGTAAACTTTGAGCCCTGGAATTGCAACACAACACAGTGAACTCAAAGGTGCCGCACTTTCTCCTCAAGAACGTTTCAAACATGCGTCTTCTTCTTAACCCTATCCTGAACTTTACTATATTCATGGTCTTGGCCACTGTTAAACAATCAGCAAAATACTGACTTTGAATCAACATGACGGGAAAAGACCAGACCAAACACTCAGTGGGGTGTACATGTGTGTGCTGTTGAGACGCGATAACCCCCTGGAGGTTGGCTGGCGACAGAGATTCCTATGGCTCTAAATCAATTGTGCATGCTGGTTCACCTTTCAGTCTCACCTTTGTGAGGCGTGCAATAGTAAGCAATTGGTTTTTTGGGATAAATCACATATTTAAACAGCTTTGGATTAGTTCTTATCCTTCTGCGGTAATTGTAAACGATAACCCCCAGCAGCTAAAATCAACTAAAAATGGCTGTCTGGATGCAATCACCTGAAAATTGAACATCACCAAATCAGTGTCACTTAAGTCACTGTGATAATTAATTTCTACACCAGACCAAACAGGATTGGGTTTCTCCTAAACCTGATATGGAAAAGGTACCACATCTGCCTCTGGTTTGGAAGCGCTCACCATTGGAATCATGGGAAGTTTTCCCTCGGGAACGAGCATGACGATGGGGAAGGAAGTTGCGAAGCTCGAAGAACAATTAAGATGTTTTTGATTTACTCTTAGAGTAGGTTAAGAACGTTTTACTATGAAAGTGAGCCCCACTCGTGTGAGGGGTCACAACTTCTGACCCTTAAAGTGGGTTGATGGAGCAAATCGATTTGGAACGGCTTCTCAGACGGGCACCTCTTGTTACAACAGCAAACGTATCAGCTTTACGACCCAAAAAAGGGGTTATGTGTGGCTTGGTATATACTACCGTCATAAAGTTCTTGCAAATGACAGCACTGTAAAATGAAAACTAAACCTGATGAAATCTAAAAGTGATAACTTATCTGACTGACATGGCTGAAACACTGAGGGGTTGGGTTTAACACATTTAAAGCTTTGGAAAGTCAAGAAAAAATATAAGGAAACGCTTCAATCATCATATAATGCACTTGGACCTGGAAGTTTATAAGTCGGATACCCGTGTGGTTTCGACATTAATTAGCACATTCCTGTGTGTGCTGTGAGGCGTTATGAAGTGAAAACAGTTGGCCTATAGTCTGGGCGGACGGCAGGTGCTGTCGTATGATGAGGTTTGCACTCGCTCTACAAAACCAATTAAAAGATCTAAATGCGAGATTGGCTCATTGGCTGCCAAATCCAAATTTTGCTGTGGCCAACTTGACAATACAGAAACAGGCAAGCAAGCAACATATCAGCCTTTTCTGACTAACAGAAAAGTAAATCCTGACCCTTGCACTTTTAAAGCAGTAGTTCACCCCAAAACTGTAATATTATTTATTTACTCTCATGTTGCTCCAAACCTATGTGCCAATATACAAAAACATAACTCCAAAAGCACTGATAAAACAACAGCATAAACAAATATGCTAAAACAACAACATATACAGTAGGTTTAGAACGACATGAAGCAGAGTAAATAATTACCAGTTCTCATTTCTGCAATACTAATGCAAGTGTAGCAATATACTTATGTTACACAATATACATTTTGCATAACATAATAGCGTATATATAGGCATACTACTTATACAATTTGGACATCATGGAATGTGTTAATCAACGACCGCAAGCCGTGTAAAGGCGTACACAATCCAGAGTGTCGCACAGCATCAAATGAAAACCCAATATTTTTAAATCCTTCAAAAAAAATTGACTGGATCTACAAACATGCTCAGTGGAGTGTTAAATCCATCTTGATTAAAGCGGAAAAAGGCTTGAATATGACCTCTGTAATTAAGTCCACCAGTGCATTCTGGCCTGAGCTTGGCAAACACGGGAATTGCCTGGTCCCTGATCTCAAACATCTAATCGCAGACCTGATCTCCAGCAGTGCAAACCTGGGGCACAATGAGGTACATGGCTGATCTAGACGATTGAACTTAAAATCTCTTATCAAAAATTATTTGAAAAATGAAACGCTTTTTACGTTGCATCATGTAACACAGTATGCACGAACATACAGGTTTGTATGTTTAATTTTTGCTTTGTCAATGAAAATTGTTCTAAAAAAGGCAAAGCAGGACTGGGCAACAAACAGTGAAACTTTCCAAAGCTGTTGTTTATCCAAACTAGTGAACTGGAACTGGTTGTTATATTATGAACCACAGACTTCAAAAGGTTCTTATGACTGTAAAACACTACTCAGAAACTTCATTTTTATATGTGAATGGTAAATTTACAATTTCTAACTATGTGTACTGTATTTAAGTAAATCTGGCTGTGCGTAGAAACAGAAGGATCATCTGAAATGATTTCATCTCCCGTTTTGCATCTGCTAGTTGTTATTTTAGAAATGTGCTTAAAAACACAATACTGAAATAACCGACATGGCATGTTTAGCGTTCTGTACATTTTCCTGACCCGTGTCAAAGGTTCGGAAGGATTGTTTTTCCAACTCTTGTTTGTGTTTTTAATTACTATGACACAGAATGAAAGTGGACGCAGCTGGCTGAAAACATGTTTGACGGGCAAAGCCATTAGAAACGCACTGACGGTTTCCACTCATTCAGCGTGTGGTTAGACCGGAGAATCTGTTTACGTTGAACATTTTACGCAAACCTAAAACATTTATCACCGCCCGAGTTCACAATTTATCATCTCATCAAATTCAATCATAAAAACCAGAAGGTAGCATGTGAGTAAATTATATCCCAGAGCGTTCAAAAACCACAGGCCACATAAACGGATCCACAATCCCTGAATGAAAACCAAGAGCAGGTCAAGAAAGCCAAGAAGAAAGTTGTGTGCTCTTACCATTGAAGGACAAAAAGACCCGGGGGGCGTTCTGAGGGTCACTGTCCGAACCCAATGTCAGGACAGAAAGAACCAGGAGAATCTGGACTGCCCAGGGACTCTCCAGCAGCATGGTGCATCCGTTCAGGTCAGACATAATTCACAAAGGTCACTGGAAAAGAACAAAATGACAATTTTATAAACTTAAGGTATCAAAACCAAACATTTCTTCTTTGGTATTTGAACACAAAAACAGGTGTTCCACTTACAGTTCTGGCAACCCACAATCCAGTTTAGCCAGACACAAAACACATTGAAATAGTGCTGCACTGTATTTAAATTAAGTCCTTATCATTCTATTCAACACAAAAATGCCTCATTTCTATGTAAATTAAACATATAATAGCACCTTATTTACCATTTTCTGATGATGATAGCAGCACCAGTACCTTCTAACTGATGATCAGGCGACAAAAATAATTAAGTTTAATAATGTTGGGTGACGCTTCAGAAACATCTAAATATCTTGTTTTAACTTAATGCTAAGAGAATCTAGGAGGCCATGTGCAGTAAACATTTTACCAAAATAGGTTTTTGATTACATTTGTTTGAAACATAAAGTAAAGGGATATTCCCCACAGGAGGACAATGACAAAGCTCACAGGCGTCACATACTTCATCTCTTTCAGATGGAGAAGAACAAGGCTGCCACCCATAGAGGGACCGCGCTCATGTTGCTAAAGGGGGACGTGACACTAACATTAAAACCCTAATTCTGCACAGAGATAGTTTAATCAACGTTACCAATTCCACAGTACTGACATTGATTATAGAAAAAAGATTGAGCCAGAATCAAAGAAACAGAAAATCTTGTGCTGGTGGAAGACGAGTCGTCCAAAAAAGCCGCTGCCGAGCGCTTATGATTGGAAGCAGCTGTTTAAACCTCAGCTATTTGAAGGCAATTTGTTAACTGTCCTGCTGTTTATCTAAATTCTCTGAATCTTTACCTCACACAAGCCAGTGAAATTAAACAACAATTATATGAACACAAGTGCATACAGACACACAGTCTCACAAACACGCAAATAGACTGAGAGAATGGAGATAAACTACATGCTCACCAAAAGTTTATGGCTTTAAATCCAACTACCCTATGGACACTTGCGTAACAACTGACAGACTAATATTGTGGAATAAAGAAGCCTTCAAGTTGTATTTAAAGATTGTTCTTTGAAGAAAGTGGCTTGCAAATATTCTGCATTCATAGCTACAAAACACAATAAACTTCTCAGCTATTGCTTTTTACTAAACATAAACTGTTATTTGATTAATTTTATTATATAATGATGCACTAATGAAAAACCTATTTAAATAAATATGTACATTAAATAAAGACTATCCTCTAATAAGCCATTAAGGGTAGCTTCTGTCTGTGGGAACATAATGTAAATTAAGACAATTACATCAAAGTTTCCAAAAATGTAACTGATTTGTTCTGGAAGTAATGAGTACATGGCAATGAGTACTTCTAATATTTGAACATATGTTTACTGCAAAAGTGCATGTGCAATGATTAACTTATATCTGGTAAATTAATGAAACACTCACTACACAAACTAACTTGTTGCTTGTACGTTTCAACAATAAACATGCTCTCTACAAATATAAAACTCAAATTAAAATTTTAGCTGTGTTTTTTTGTGCAAAATTCTTATAATCATCTCGTCGGCCGATCTTATTTATGTTCACCATACTCTCGTTTTCTGAATTTTAACACTGCATCATCTTTCTCACCACAGGCAATAACTGCATTTATTGTCATTGTGTTAATATGTGAAATTGTTCAAGTGTTTATTTCATAAAGCTATTATACATGTGCACTGGTTCTTGGACGGCGCATTTAGTGAATTTTCCATTTATGTTATGTTGTACCAGTGCACACGCAGTATATCATTAACAGTGTTAAAAGAATGGTGAAGAACAAAGTAAAACAGAAAACAAGGTAAAAAATACGCCACGTAATGCAAAACAGCACAAAACGAATTAAGGTTTTATATACAAACGCTATATTGTGGGCGCGTCATTCATATGCGCGCAACGTAAGGAAGCCTTGTTTTTTACCTAATTAATATAGTATCATGACAATGACAGCAAACAAAATATCTCAAATACCCAAATATAGTTTGCATGTTACATTTTGCAAAACAATATACATAAAAGTAAATAATAAAGAACATTAACTGTGATTTTGCCATATTTGGTTAACAGGAAATTATTATGACTAAACAGACAGGTGACCAAGAATTATTATAAAGCTAAATGAGTTTGGTAATAAAATGAAACCTAATAAAAGTGATGTAATGTATACTAATGCAGCACAATAGTTTAACAATGATATTTGTACTAAACTACAGCAGTACAAATACTAATCAAAAATATAATGTCTATACTTTTGCTATAATAAAAGCATGGCTTATTGTATAATTAGTAATTATAACTACTAAGAGAAAGATATGCATGCCTTTACCTGACTGCTTAAAACTGCCCAAAAGAAACTTTGAGTCCAACAGTGAATCCAATGAACCGTCTCGGAGTTTCGCTGTATATGTCCCAGAAGGTATAGTCCTATAGTGAACACCTGAACGCGGTATGCTTCCTGCCTATTACGGTTTTCATCTGGTAAAATTATTATAAAATCCCGTTTTATGGTAATTCTTAAACGCGTTAAGGACGCGTAAAACCACTGACAACTTCGTGTCCAGCTTCAGCGCGGTTAATATCCCCAAAGACAAGCTTATGCTCCAGCGTCCACGCGCTCCCTCGCCCTAACTGCTGCTTAAACAGCTTGGCAGGTGGATGCATTGTGCGTCATTTGCGTAAGAAACGCCCACTGGGCGGAGAATTCACCTTGGAGCGCCGCCTCCGTTATCGCGCTGCTGTTATCTTCAACCGTGCAGTCAAGCGTGTGTACCCCACTCATGACCATGCTTTTAAAACACTCATTTTAAGTTTTTTATGATCTATACGTGTGAGCAGTGAACATTTCCCATGAATAAAAATCTATTATATTGCAAAAAATATGAGATGCTTAAACTTCATTTCCCTTGAGGGACTTGCTGGAACTCTATTCCAGCTCCTGGTGGAAGTTTATGAGCTTTAATAATCTGTACTGTGACAATAGCATCATTTCCAGTTTTGCTGCTTCTCACAAGCAGGTTTTGAAATACATTTTAAAATACTGAATAAGTGTTGCAATTATTTAGGGAATTACAGTTTCAGAGCCTCAGGTTTAGTTTGTCCATATGACTGTTTCTACATCATACACACACACATTTTCTTTGAGTCCCTTCGGCACAGGCTGTATGCAGAAACACATTCTTGTATTTGAGAATAAATGTGTTTGCATGTTAATACATGACAGGGGGTGGTAGATAAAAGACTTGCCGTCGCCTAAAACTACCTGCACAAGATTAATAGAGAATTTCAGCATGCAATCGCTTTTTTTCATATGCAAGGGGACCTGATTTGAGCTCCACATTAATGTTATATCTCTACATTCTTACATTTTATTTCATGTTAGAAATTATTATGTCATGACAAACAACTTCTGAGCAATAAAATCTTCCTCTGTCTTTCTTGGGGATGTCTCAAATAAAGACAGGAATGAGTCAAGCGGTGTACTGTACATAGAAATAACTGCTCCTTTAGGCACTCTGAATATATTACATGCTTCAATGCAAACTTGACATGTTCATGAAGTTAATTTCCCATAATTCTAAACTTTTTAAATACCACCAATGAGTCAGCAGATCCTTCAGGACAGTCAGAAAAGCGTAGGACACCAACATGCTTCTGTACCATCCAGTTTACAGACTCTGCATCTTTGTCTCTTCAACGTCAAGATGACTACATTCCGCTACTGTCAATAAAGATTGAAAAAGCTAATTTCAAGCTTTGCATTGCTGCATGTCTATTTCTCCCCTTTCATGGTCCACATTCTTTATTAGTGTCCTATTTAAACTACATTCTCTGCAAAATTCACATTACAGTCACAATGAAGCCTGCTGGTGAGACTGAACTCATTCTGAAGAGGTTGAATAGACAGAACCAGAGAATGCGGGAGAATCTGTCCTTTCAGTACCGCCGGACTATTCACTAACGTCTCTCTCTCTCTCCAACCTGCAATAAAACGGTTTTAAAAGACGACTTGGCAGAGGTCAAATGGAGGAACTCTTTAAATGAAAGCAGGCTGACTCTGACAACTGTGGGGCAGAGAGGGGCTCTGGAAAAGAGGCCGATCGACACGATCGTCTCGGTACCCTTCACCTCGTCCTTTATTGGTAAATAAAAGGCATTTCAGATGTCAGGACTGGATGTGGAGTCTGAGTAAGCCTGTGAATCTGTTTCCATCTTTGATCCGGTTGTGTCATGTCGACATTGAGTCTCCTCGTGGCCTTGGAGCTCTGATGTAGCATCAGTGACATGTGGCAACAGAAATAATAGGCGTGCATTCCTGCGGTGCTGTGAAGCCCTGAGGCCTCAGGTGTCGTTGTACCTTCATGTATCTGTGAACTGTGGGTGATAATGAAGGGTGCAGACACTTTAGACACAAGTGTTCACACTGTGATTACCTCGGGGGTCAGTAACCAGACAGCTTTTCCCACAGTGAAGGTGAGTTGATGTGCATGGAAGGCGTGCTTTTAATCTAGCCATACTTTAGGGACAATATAACTAAATATTTTCCCATATGTAAGATGTACGTTTTGTGGATGTCCTTAAGTGGTTTCAATTGTGAAAAAAATTAGTTACAATTGTTTTAGGGTTATGTTGAATAAATTTAAACTATATACAAATTTATTTAAAGGAATAGTTCACTTCAAAATGTTTTTGTCATGCTGAACAAACATGGAATACAAATGGAGATTGAAGAGAATTTTCAGATGCTTTTTTCAAGAATTTTCAAGACCCATAAAAATAATCATATGACTTAATAGGTCTAACTTTATTTCAGAATTCTTTGAAGCCATATGAAACACTTTAAATAAACAAATCAAAACTCCTAAATAAAGTCAATTGTCATCAGTTATCACATCTTGTGACTAATTGTCATGCTAACATACGGCTTACTAATATGCTTTTTTTAATCTTAACAGTCCCAGTTCAGGGTCCACATTTGTAAAACTTTACTGTAGTTTTTTAGATACTTAGAATTAAAATTTTTATTTAAATTGTATGTATTTTAAAATATAACATTTATATTTCACAATATAAAAATTTGAGTCTCAAACCTTTCTGTTATGCATTAAGCTCCAGACTGACTACTGTTGACCTTCTTGAAACATCAATTCAGACCCTTGCTTTATTTTCTCATCTCTCTCTGTCCTCTATTCATGCAGTGTAATACAACCTTCTGTCCACTTACAGAAGTTCTGTAAAAAGCAACAACTGTTCCCTGTACCGGTCTCACCACTAATGGTCCCGATTAGTCTCTTGTACTGGTTTTCCTCAGGTGCTGGGAGATTTGGAAACCATTCTGTGTCCTTTCTTATTCACAGAGGTCTAAAAAGTCACTCCTGTCTCAGTGCTTAAGAGGTTATGGTGAATGGAGCTCTATTTGTACGCGATCAAGGATGTAACACACCAGCCATCTGAGTCACTCAGGAGGCATTAGCGCTATTAGTGCTTGTAAATAAACACCACGTTCAAGGCTTTTCTGTGGGGAATACCCGTTTTCTTTATCTTGCTGAAATCAAACTTGATCACAAGGAGCACTTTACTCACATTTTGTGAGGAAAAACAAGTTCAGAGCTCACTCTTTGCTTCTCAATGTGAATCCTTTGGGTCAATACTAATGTGCTATTGTCATAACAATGGATGTGGAGGGAACAGAACAGTCTCTGTTTCTGAGACTCAGCAAAGCTGCTGAAAAACCAATCGTATGGCAATTTACTATCTGTGAAACTGCTGAAGAACACTACATTTGTCTTAAGATTACATATTGGTTACAGTAATAATTCAATCAAAGTAAATTATTCATCATTATTTACACACCCAGCATTAAACTCATGAAGACATTTGGAATGTATAAAACACTGATAAAACTGTAATGCACAAAGCGGCCATATTGCACGAGACAAAACATCATCGTGCATCTTTGGAGACGCCAGGAGATTTTGCAAAACATCATCTAATTTTCTTTCAGGATAAAAGAAGTCATATGAGTTTAAAACAACATGATGATAAAAGTTTTAGTTTTGGGTGAGACACTGGCCCTGTATGGACCAGAACCAAAGGAAATTACAGCAAAAGTATTCTTCAGTGATAGGCACGTCGACAGACACATTTAAGGATTTACACACGACACAGCCTCAACAGTACGACAGATTAAATTGTTGAATTAATGAGTGAACATGTAGTAATCTCACAGCCTCAATAGGAACCTTATGCTTTGACAAGATATGACATAAAAAGCCGCCTCGCAGCCCAGCGGTGAAGCTGATGTCCTCTCTCTCTCATTAGCATATATATGAGAAAAGTTCTTCCCTGTGCCTCTCACCTTGAGCATTCACAGGTCTTCATCTCTGCTCTGAATAACTCAAAGTTCTGGTGTTTTTGTCTAATTTTTTTAGAGCAGCTGGTCGTCGACTTTCAAAATAAAAAGTTTTATAGAGGCTGTTCTGGCTTGGCAGAATAAAATGTTATGAGTCACTATCACAGAGGTCCCGCGTTCAGGGGTAGAACATTGGCGGAGGAAACTGCTGAAATTATGTTTCATCTACTTTCTGAAGAGTAAAGTTATTCAAATGAAGAAAAAATAGACCCTTTACGCCCTTCCACTGCAATTAAGTCTGAGGTCAGTGGATTTAAGTTACTCGGTGAACTGAGTAACAGATTCATTTGTCATTTTGTGGCACTCTGAACACAGAGCAGGTCTTGAACTCAAAAGCCTTTTATTCACTGCACTATAAGACTAATATACTGTACAAGCATGAATATGTTCAGAAGTTTACTGAATACTGCATAATATCTCCTATATAGTGCCTACTATAAAAATAGGACACATTGCACAATACTAAACATGCTGTTTTGGAAATGAAAAGTTAGTATGTTTTAAGTTAGTATTGAGTATAACATTCTATGTTGTGGTTATATAATGAACATTTCGGCAAATGCACACATTAAATTCACCAACAGGGTTGCAAGGTCTGCATAACAAAACCAGTCCAATGGCCCTATATATCAAGTACCAAAATACATATTTTACAGTCATGATGTTATGTCTTCTTAAAAATCACTTTATAGTGGTAATCATTACTAAACTGTTTTCATAGATAATCTTAATCTTACCTTAAAAATGCCAGTTTATCAACAAAATCTTCAGATGCTTAGAAATATACTCGGCTACACTTCAGACTTAACTAATAAATAGTTAAAAATGGCCGAAATTTGCTTGTTGTTGGTCATTTATGAAGGCATCAAAAACATTCTGGGATTTGAGGACTTGTATTTTGACAGATAAAGTTATCAAATATAATTAGAGAAAATTAAAGGTTCAGTGTTTTTTTCTCTTTCTGGTTTCCTCAGAAGAAAAGGAAAGGACATCCACACTGTCCACAGACCAGCTCAAACAAACCACACTCCAGAGAGAGAACTGGAAGCAGACCATTTCCATGTGTGTGTGCAGATTTAAATGTAATACTACACTTTCATCCTTAGCCATACTACATCAATGTTTAAAAATCTTTTCAATAAAAACACCTTAATTTAATAAAACTACAAACCAGTTTTTGGCACAATATTTCTCTGTATAACATTCTGTTTCGGGGCTCATTTTGTGGAAACACACACGATCGGGTCGAGGGTTCACATACACTCATTTTCTGGAGTTGAACACTGATTTATTTCTATGGAAGTGGAATAACCTTGACAGACAGAGGCAAACACATTTTCTCACTTGTATAAATCATCATGGTTTACATTATGATTCATTTATGTGTCATGGTTTGGGTTCAGTCCAGCAGGTCTTTATGGCAGTCATATGCCCACTTTGTCCACAGAGCTAAAAAAATATTTTCATCTCACCATTAATCATACGGTTGTATTTACAGTGCACAAGTCATAGTTTCATCTGTAAAATGTAATTGGATGACACATGTTTGAAGTAGGCAGACAGTGCATTATTTTTTTAACAATGTTTATTTAACAATATATTTAATTAATTTCAGGTAATCTACAGATGTTCTGACATGTGGCTTCATCTCATCTATATCATTATTATGTGTCAACTCAGATCTAATGCAAGGTTTTTGTTAATGATTCAGTAATGATTTAGAAAACTTTGTCAGGGTCACTTTCCAGAAATTGTGCCTGCAAATTGTCGTAAAACAAACCTGATAATGCTGTCAATTATGCCTGAGATACACAAAGTAATTCTCTTCAAAACATTTTCAAGCTTAAATTCAATTGCACTCGTTTATATAAATTTACAAAACACATGTGGAAAAAGGCAACTGATTTACTTGCTTGTCCAAAATAAAGAGACTGAAATCAAAAAGACTTGGACATGGCTATGGAAAGCATAATTACCAATTAGACATTTAACTCTCACCTCACAGTTATCCAGAACAACTTATAGCACATAACGCAACATTTACATGATCCTCCCAAACTCCTATTAGAAACGGCATTCTGGTCCATCTCCACTGTTAATATCATCAATGAAAATGTAAAAGATGGGTGGAGAGCACTGTATCATGCAGTGACATGTAAAACAATTTGGCATCTTCTCCACGTGTTTCATCACTGAGATTTCCATCAAGAATAAACAAACAAAGATCTACCGCTATGAAAATGTCTCTAGTCATGTGGGTCTAATCAAATCATACTTGATCCCTGAAAGCCTTGTAATTATAAAGATTCAGCGATTAATGTAAGACCAATAAAAGTACATTGCAGAAATTCAAGTAAAGACGTGGACATACTTAGCAGTACTAAGAAGTTGATGAAATGAGTGTGTGAGGTCTCATAAACGTTATGAAGATGTTTCATTATTGGAGGGCATAGTTTACAGTAGACATTAATGTTTAGATGTATTACATGTGTTAAATACATTCGCTTTGCATAAAAGCATCTGGTAAATGCATAAATGTAAACTTGAATTTAAATGTACAGATGTATCCATAGATACAGTAGACAGACAGAATAGGTATAGATCGATGAAAGCTCAAAGATTGATAGATTTGTTCTTTCTTGCCCTTTTTGTGTCTATTATGAGTCCTGGCACAGCTCAGTGTGAGTTCACGTCCTAAGGATGCCGTGTATGGGGCATGACCCGGTAGCAGGAAAGGCACATGTCATTAGAGGATTTGTTCTCTTTTCAATTCAGCTGGTTGACTTCCTCTCAATTGGAAATTTGGACACGCGAGTCAACAGAACTTCTTAATCTTAATTTTGTGTTCACAAATGTTAATGCAAGTGATAAAGCCATGCCAATCTGAGAATAATGAATAGCACCTTTGCCATGTGCCAAAACTCCCCGCATAACTACTGCTATTGTAAAACCAAAGCTTCTTTATGAAGTGCTGATAGACAGTGTTCATGCTTGTTACACTGCAAAATTGAGCATGCACAATTAGAAGAGTCTGAACGGAAAAATAAAAAGAATGAACTCAGCGTTTGAAGTTGGGAAATTGTCTTATCTACGCCTCATAGACAACAACAGAAACTGTTTTGTGAATGCAAATATGTAGTTGATTAGAATTAGGACCATCTTGTTTAGAAATGGACATGAACAATTTGGAAACTAAACAAGGGGGGTTTGTTGCTGTGAACCTTTTATGCTTTTGTAAGAGAAGATAGTGGGAACAAGTCCTTTTTTCTTTGGTTTTATTTTCCATTTTTCTACTTTCTCCAATGACACCACACCCAGAACTGTGGTAGAAAACTCTCCAAAACACAAAGGCTTGGACTAAGTTGGGGAGAAAACCCGAAGTGCTGCATGTAATAAAACAGAAATGCTTCATATAAAACACGATTAAAGCCATGAAGGAGGAAATCATGACACACACAGAGACTACAGCACCATGTGTAGTACTGTAATGCCACCATGACTTCTTGTTGAATGCATATTCACATACATTTGATGATTTTTGTCACAAAGTTAGTTGATTCAAAACAACCATTTTATCAGTAAATAAGTGTTTGATCACTGGGAATTTAACCAATGACCTTTGACCTCTGGCATCATCCACTACAAGTTGTGGTCAGCCTATGATATTATTTGATCCAGATTGTAACACTAGGTATCTAGACATTAACAATATTACATTTGACACCAAAAAATGTTATTTCTTAATAATAAAAGGTCCTCAGAATTGTTACTTTGGAAAGAAAAGAAAGAAAGAAACTTACAAGATTACTTATTATTATATTTATATGATCCATAGTCTGAAGAAAACCAATATACATGTCCAAAACTGTCTAACCTACATTTTAGTTATTTATTTATTTGTCTTTTAGACAAAAAACGGCCGCTCAACAGTGCCAGACAGCATTGTTTTGCTTTTTAAACAAAGACCAAATGATTTCGCTCTATGGTGGCTGGCTCTTTGGTCTAGTGTGAATGGAAACCTCAGGGTTCTGGCAGCCAGGAGGATTAGGTGTGTTGGAAATGCTTTTGTTACCAGGGCACATTGGCTACTGACTTTGGCGTGACTTCATCTGTCAGTCTGGGTTTGGTTGTATCAGGGACAGTGAAGCATACGGTTTGGTAGTTGAGTAGGTGGGCTGTGTTTCCCTCTTACTTCCCCTCCCTCTCTGCCCACAAGGGTCCCGCTGTTGCCGGGTGTGACCTATTGATGTCACAACGAACCTTTATGCTTACACTAGTCTCATGGTTTTGACACAAACCATGTGCCTGAGTGTAATGCCTGTTGCTTCCTGGTAACGCACATGCCATTGAAGCAGGAAAGATAAACCGTGTTTCCTGAAACCACCCTTTTCCTCTTAAACTGCTTTGCTCAGGTACACTTAACGCTGTCACTTCCTAATCTGTGGGTCCACATCTCTCGTTGGTCATTTTTATGGTGACCACCCCTTTGCTAGCTTCTCACGATCCCAGAGCCTCATTTATAAAATCTACATATGGTCAGATGAAAAAAAAGTTATTGAGTTTCACAACAGTAAGCTTATAATAGTGGTTTATAAGTTAAGCTGCCGGGTCTGATTCTGTGAAAAATGTCAGATTTATTTTAATCATTTTTTTTTATATTTAGGGACATTAAGTTACTTTAATAAATCCCTTTGTTTCATAACTCATAATTACGTTTAGAAAATTTGGTTAAAATTGCTTTATTTTATTCTATATTTTGCTCAACCGTGGCATGTACAGTTTTTTTTAAGCTTTGTTAAAACCAAAAGATTTAGTGCAAAAGGCAATTTACTCCATGAAAAGGTTAAGCAGTAAACCATGGCTGGTACAACTGGCCACCTGGACTTCAAATGAACATTAGAAACTCTTCAAAAGTCTGTCAATACCTTGTTTTTCTTTGAGAATCGCAGGCTTTTCAACATCAGGGTGATAGCTGCCGAAACGTAATTACTTCAAAACCAGCCCGGGGCTGAAAGGATATCTGAAGACACAGCAAAGTGTCTCCCATAATACTGGAGGGAGTGGAAAACATACAGGTCTGGGCACTTCTGAGTTTGAACATTAGACTATTAAAATCAGTCAAATCTGTTAAAAATGAAAATGAAAAATAAAGTCAAATGTAACATCGATGATGTCATAGAAGCGGTGTTTAGTTAACAGAGCACATATGTGCACAGAAAAAGAAAGTAAGAGAGGGAGTGAAGCAAAAGCTCGAGACAGAATAGGAAAGCGCTTTGGATGTTTTCAATATTCACTTTCCTTACAGAAACACTGTACACTGTTGATGTTGCCAGGAAATTATCAAGCATGAATCCCTTAAACCACAAGATCCAAGTGCACTGGATTCAGGATGTTAACAACCAGGTCAAGACTTGCTCATAGGGGTAAACAAATCAGCCATCACTTTTCTTGGGTAAAATTCAGGAGTTAGCTCATGGCACTGGCAAGCATTCAGCCTGTCACAGCTATTGAAAAGAAAGTTTGAAGCCACTTGAGAGTGAATTCTGTCAGAGGGTGTGTTACTTCCACAGTAAAGTTTCTTTGCCTTAGTGAAAGTGCTGAGTTTTTGATGTGAACCCAAAACTTTGAGTTTGGTTTGGTAGGGTTCATGTGTTTTGCACACAATTCATCTTAGGAAGTAAATAACTATCTAGTCTACTATAATTTAGAAAATTAAAAGTTGCCCTTAGCCTATGAATTACCAAAGCCCAAAAGCTTAATTTAAAAAAACTAAAATGTAATATTCTGCACTTACATTGAATGGTTCCAACAGCACAATTATGAAATAATTTCCTTGTAACTTAAGCACATTTATCTCAAGTTAGGAACACATTGTACTTAATTCAGAGTTTAAATAGATGTAATTGCACCATTTACCTGGAAAAAAAACGTTTGTACGGCTGTAATATAAAAGTTGTACCTCGACTATAAAAATACCTCTCCCAGGGTCATTTAAGCTATGTTTATCTGAGATACATTTTCTATACGGGCCTGCATTTACTTGCTCAAACTGTATGTTCTCCTATTCCACTGTGAGAAAGAATAAACACATATTAATATATAGAGTGTCAGCAGGTTGATAACCTCCAGCTGAACTCATACAAACATGAATGTGGCATCATTGTCAAAAAAGCCGCCCTCCTGCTTTAGGGCACCATGCCATTGACTGGCAGCTTGGCACAGTTATTTACTGCCACATGGGTTGATAAGACAGCCTGCCATGACCTTCACATGGGCAGTTCTGTGCATTACACAAACATAGGCATAATGTTGGCAGGATTTACCCGTGGGCAAGAACTTTCATTGTCAGAGAGTTCACATATAGTTTGCCTGGTCTTGTTTGATGTTTTTCCTGCATTAATACAGTAATCAAAATGTGTTAAAGTGATTCCCGCCCTACAAATGTTGCGTGATTTATAACAGTGTTGGCTCACCACAAAGCAATTTTGATGGAATAATTACATTTCAACATGTGGCATTAATAAAAAAATAATGTTCAGAATAATGTGTATCAATGTGCCTTGCAGAAATATAAAACCCAGATATGCTGTGAGGACATTTCCATTGAAAATAATGCAGTCAAGGGCAAAATGTCTTTTTTATTGTATGTATATATATGAAAACCAGAATAATTTTATCTCTTCTAAATGCTTTAAGTCAAATGAGTCATTCCCGCTGTAGCACTTCTCTATAGTGTCACATCATCGGTTCTGATCATGTGTTTATTAAGCCATTAGTGGCGGCTTAGCTACAGGAAATCACTTCCAACGTATGTGTGTCAGTAAACAAGGCTCACCATCATCCAGTTGAGATGAAAGAAAGTCTTTGTTGTTTCCCTTCAGGGCAATGAAAATACTGGAAACCCCAATAGTATAAATCTTCTACAGCCCTGGGTCGTTCTAACCAACCTGAAACAATCCCATAATGACGAACGCTGACAATGGGGGATCAAATCAGTGTTCTTCTAACAATAGAATCAGATAACAACAAATAAAAAGGAAGTCATCTATTATTACAGCGGCACGTAACTAAAGAATGAGAGAGAGTGAGATTGGCTGATTAAAAGCAAGGGCGGAGACCAGGTGAAACACATTTCCCAAAGGCTCCCTGCCGTCAAATTTTGGATCTGATAAGGTGCCGGGCCTTTGTAGACACCCATATCGCTCCGGGCGGTTCTGAGGTATTAGCGTGAGAGGATCATGCTTTGGTTTATGGGACAGAACATGTTGTGAGGAGATAATTGGGATGGAGATGATATGGTGAGACGAAGGGTGCTTGGCATGCGAATTATGTCGTGCTCTTTAAGGGGACGGGAGCGAGGCATGCACGACATGTGCATTAGTGTCAGAAAAGACCCTCAGCACTCACACACATACACACAATGTTCACAAATACCACCCAGAACCCGACAAGGAATCGCCCGTATCCTCTATGTGTGTCATCATGTCTGGTGAAATCTCTGGTGGCTCTTTGTTTAAGAGCAGCAAAACATATTTGTTTGTCTTTACTCTTATTCTAAAGGGCCACTTAAACCTGCACAACATGAGGGACAAACACTTTGATGTGACGTCAGGGCATTTCATATCCATAAAATGTCTTTCTTGATTAAAGCTAGTTAAATGAAAGCAATGCTGAAAACAACACAAAAAAAAATCGAATTCTCAGACAATGACGAAATTGTATATTGTAAATCTTCATTCCACTTTCACACAGTTGCTACTTTAGATATTAACCAGTAATGTTCATATATGGATATTTAATACAAATTACATCAGCTTTATTTGTGGAATAATGTCAGTTACCACAGATTGCTAATTCCTTGTTTTTATATAAAAAAACAGAGAAAGTCAATGCACCACAAATTTTTTAAAGAAAACTCTAAAAACACACACAACAATAACAAACTTTTAACATGCCACGAAAATGTAAAAAGAGCTTAAATTCGCTACTAAACATCTTAGATTTGGCGGTGCTTAACTCTTTTCAAAAGTTAAGAAGAAAATGGTGAAAATAACATTTAATTTACATCAGCCCCGTCATACATTAAATGAGTTTAGGATATGTTTAAAGGCGGTGTGTATGTCCCCTGCTGTCACATGCTGTTGTTATTTACATAAGAAATATCCGCAGGAGTCAGAGTCATTCAGAGAGAATGTTTTCAGGCAGGCGTCCTGTGGTCAGTCCTCACTTATCAAAGCCTTTAATTGGCATTTGTCCCGCACACACGAAAACCTGTTAATGTTTCTCCCCTGTGACTCACTGTGTTAAAGCTTTGTCACTGTGAATGTGTAATGCAACACGCCTGAGGCATCCACCAAATCACAGCCTGACCCCTGACCTGATGAAATGCCAGACACTTTGTATTGTGACTCCAGGAATTTAAACGTTTAAAATATAAAATTAGACATCATCTTATCAATTTGCTCAGTTTGGCACATTCCTTCAAAAGTGATACACCTCAGGCAATTGAGTCTTGAGTTGATAAAACAAACATAAAACAGCACAAGGAAAAGATTTTTAAAAATGCCACGAACAATTTCAAGCTTACAAAACACATTATACATAAAAAATTCAGATTATTATATGTTTTGAAAGGCAAATTATGTTTAAGCATACTAATACTCTCTTCTCCATACCTACAACCCATCCAGAACCCTACGCTCAACGAATGAACGTCGACTGGTGGTACCATCACAGAAGGGCACTAAATCTCTCTCTCGCTCTTTCTCCTTCTCTGTTCCCGGCTTGTGGAATAATCTCCCTAACGCAATCCGGTCTGCCACATCCCTCACCTCCTTTAAAAAACTACTAAAAACACACCTTTTCCACGAACACCTGACAGCATAAAAAAAAAAAACACTTCCTTCCTCTACAGGTATTTATCTAGCACTTCATTGTCTCCTAATATTTGTAAGTCGCTTTGGATAAAAGCGTCAGATAAACGCCTAAATGTAAATTTAATGTAAATGTAATAAAATATGTTATCTGATACTTAATGTCATTTCATAATTTTATTTACTACTGACCTTATTTACTAATGATCTACTCGTGGTTCATTTTTAAAAAATGCTTCTTCAAATGAACTTGGCCTCAATTTAAAAAATGTTAAAGCTGGAGTGAGATCCAGGTACGGGTGCAGGGGCGAGACATATACGCATAAATTGAAAAAAGCAGGATCCCCTTTCTGCCTTTCGCTTTCTCTGCGTTTCTGTCTTACTCTCTAGAGGAGCCCTGCAAAAGGAATATTTGATAAAATAGAAAAAGTCAGTCTGGAAAGCCTGCAGAGTTGTGAATTAGTAATGGAGAGGCCTTTTTTGCGTGTATCGTGTGTATTTGTGCATGCAGGTGTGTGTCTGTGACTGTCTCTATAGTGTTTCTCTACTGACAGTCAAATTTATTATAAATCCTGCCTAATATTCCCTACTGTAGCAATACTGTATGCCTGAGAGAATATAGGGAATTTTCATTGAATGCAACAATGGTCCAAGACTGCAGCAAATCATAACCCAGTCAGACACGAGAAGCTGTCTGTATATATGGACTTAAGCCAAGACACATTTGTCCTCTTCCAAAGCTTTATTTGTGGCCTGATAGTGTTTCAAGCATGAGTATTTACACCCCAAGCTCATTCTGACCCTAAAGCCGGTCTGTAGCAGCCAGCTGTACACAACACTCATCTGCCAAATCTGTTTGAAACGACCATGAACACAATAGCATTACCCGCAATTCGAGTTCATAGATATCTGCTGACAGCCTGTATTGTCTGTGCCAAGAAGTTACATAGCTAAAAGCAGGTCCGAACGTTTCATTGGCAAAGTCACGTTTAGACACGATTCATCACATCTATCAAAATGGGGCACATAGTGTTCTGAAGGACCTTGGGTTTTGGTAACAGAATCTGTATTTAATGACTCTAGTAATGAGGTTACTTTATCAAAGACGTGTTGATAGTGTTACATACATTTCTATATTGTCCATGTTGTCATCTCGACAGAAAACAAGCTCCCACCTGAGATGTCCAAGTAAAAACTGTCTTTGACACATGAGTGTTGGGACAGAACGAGCACAGCGATGACTTTCAACACTTCAAAGGTTCTTAATGGCTCTTAATTTATGACCTCTTCAGTTAAAGAGCCCTGTGTTTTTTCTCTCGTAAACCATCATTACTCACAACCTTGTCATCTTACCTCCCCCAAACGTGCTTGAAGACCATGAGTCGACATGTTTTGTGTGCGTCCGTCGCTGAATTGGATATCTAAAAGTGAAAACACAAACATCCATTAATAGAAGAAGATGGATTTTGCCAAGTAAGAGATGTTTTTAGATCAACATCATTGTTGACCCTGGGACAACATTCCAATCAACCAATCAGATTTGAGGGATATGATGATGTTATGGTTATGGTTATGATTTTTCTAGAAAAATGCTGTACCAAACTATAATGATGCAAAAACATCTCTCAGTTGTCAAAATCAGGTCGAGCAATACTGGCAAAAAGGTCACAACATGCTTATTCTTACATTCTTTATTTAATTTAGTATGAATTGATTTACTCAGTCATTATTCACCACCTGTTGTCCAATTATTTAGCTATCAGTTTACTTTTTTGTCTCGAAAACAATCATAGAACTAGACTTAACTAAAGCAAAATACTGGGTTTGTAATGCAAGACTCAACTCAAATCCATCATGTCTGTTATCTCAGCATCAGCGCTTTTTGTCATCTTTTAACCTGAACAGGTGGACTGTTTCAGGTGTTGACTGAGACTTCCTTTTAACCTTCTATTCATGATGTCTAGGAGAAGGCGAGAGGAACCCAATGGGCGAATCTGAAATGTTTACAGTGAGTCTGAACCAAATTAATGATAAAAAATGTTTAAATTAAACGTTAAATGGCATCGAGCACATGTTGACTTTTGGACAAGCTGCTAACAGCATGCTTTAGCTTCAGGACACACACCCTGCGTGCTTTCCCATGCCCTGACCCCGCGCTAAGCATGACTGACACAAATCTGTATGAGTAGCTTGTTTCATACCGAGGACAGCTGTGGACAGCAGGCTGGTTCATCTCTGTTCGTCACACATTCGAGCTTTAGTACAAGAGCTAACAACTGGAAACACACCACCAGATCTGTGGAAACAGATTTACGTTTTCACCTGTTTATCAATCGGTTTCACCTGTTAATCAATTACATGGCTGGTGTGTGATTTCACTGTCTGCATAAAAGAAATAGTTCTCCAAAAACAACGAAGACCATTTTTATTGAGTTGTTTTACAAGCTTGAAACATTTTCTTTCATGCTATAATGAGTTATGTGTAAACAATTTGTTATCGGAAATTATATGAAAATTTGTCAAATATTTAGTCTTGAGTCTTAAGCCTTTCCATCAATATATAGTTTATCATGATTAGATTAGAATTCCACTATAATATAATAAAGTGAATAGTAAAATAAAGTGTTTTCCACCTGTGAAACAGTGACAGTTAACAGGTTAATCCAAGATCACTGACCGCTTCTGTTCTACACCCGAATCTTTTCATCCCACTTTGACATGCTTTGTGTAAATGAAACTTTCCTCTCTCATGTCTTACATAATCTTTCCAAGCTACTTGAATCTAAAGCCCTAAATTAGGGCTTGTTCTATTATTGAAGCTCAACTTGTTTTGGCGAAAAGGAAACCCCAGGGATTGTGTTTATGTGTTTAGTCTTTAAAGTCTTAAGTCTGTCAATCCCTGATCTCCAAAGCCCCTCAGACCAAACAAGTCAAGCAGACCTTATTAGCCGAGCGTCAGACTGGCTGTGGCCGTGGCGTCAAACCACCAGAGAGGATGTGACCTGTGACCCCAGCTTGTGCTTTTAATTAATAAATAGCACTTAGCAATGGCCTTGAGCTGTCTACACATCCAGTGGCTGTATTTTACTCTTACAAGTCATATTCTTTATTCCCCACCCATCTGGCTGTGAAATAATGGCCCATATTAGGACCAACATATATACATATAAACTAACATAATGTAAATGCTATCATTATAGATAACAATACTCTGCTCATCTACGTATATTTAATAAAGTAATGTACAGGTGTATTGAGAGAAAAGAAGATGAGGGTGTTGACAGCATGTAAATAATGACCGTGAGGGGTTGCATGTGTAAAAGTGATCATTTTGGATGTAACGCCCTTTGCGGGTCATGTTTAAATGGATTTATAATGGAAAGGGCAAATATTTCTGAGACACAAACATACCTTCTCTGGCCTCTTTACGCCGCTTCCCTGTAATTACACACAACTTCCACAGACTAACAGTCCAACCCCTCACACTTCAAAGCAGAACAGCCGTCACACATTCATATAACCTCTTCCAGTGGATTGGAAATGTAAAAGTCCTGCAAAAAATGTGTTGCATTCTTCGGAGAGCTCGGTGTACAGTCTTGTCTCTTTAATTACAGAGATTTCAGAGTTTTGGGTCGAAGACGTATTTAAAATGTAAGGCATCTTAACTTGTTAACTGTTACCGTCCACAGGAGGAACAATTAGGTCATTTAATCATTTTAATATTTCATAGTTAAATTCTAATCTAATCATGACAAACTACAAACTATATATTGATGGAAACTAAGACTGAAGAATAAATATTTGACAAATTTTCATAACATAAACATAAAAATTACCAAAAAATGTTAATGTTCTTTTTAAATGTTTAAAAATTAGAAAGATAAAAAACTTAAATATCTACAATTTGTACAAAAACATTTCGGATAGTTAATTTTCATGTGTAAGATCATATGTGCAGTGACAGTTCTGATGTTAAACAAAATATAAAAACATTACTCACCTGTGCGTCTTCTATAACCTGTATGACTTTCGTTCCTCTCTAAAACACAAGGACATGTTCAGCAAACATATTTATACTGTTCTTTTCTTTAAAGGTATGGTGATCTTTATTTAACTCCATTCTAGCTTCTATGTTCATAGTAAGGGCCAGGTTTAATGATCAAATTAAAAATTAATTTCTCCTTTTACTTCATCATGTTCTGAGTGGAATAAATTAAAAAGCAACTAAAATGATAGACCACTAAAATCTTGCACATTCTTTCAGCAGGAGAGTGCAGAGATCTTAAAGCCATGCACTGGACTGTCTATTCTGCTGTTAGAGGAGTTTTAAGAGGGAACAGATGTCTTCTGGCCTGGTTTCCCCCAGTACTGTGTTTATTTGACTGTGTGCATGGTGCGTTAGGACCCCTGGGTCTCCAGAAACTCACAGTCCTCATAAATTTTCATTTATTAAAGTTACACTGTCATTACCCCCAACAGACTTCCTTTGGTTTCTACTTCCATTAGTGTATTTGGAAACATGCAGTGTACACATTTACACATACACAGAACTACACAATACCATGCAAACCATAAAACCTGGCTAGCATTGACAAGTTAAAGAGACGTTAGAGGTCACACCCTCAAAAGTGTCGAAAGATCTACCCCAAATACAATGGAAAATGAATATGTTAGTTTGCTGTGAAAGCTTATTATGCATGATGGTTTAGGTTCGGACTGGCTTGTCTCTAAATAACATAAGGGAATGAGAGAAGACAGTTTTGACAGTGATCGGAGAAGTTCACGTTTCTATCCTGACCTCCGGCCTTTTCTCTTACAATGGTTAACTGGCTTTGGTAGGATAAACTGATTTAATGTTAGTTTAAAAGGAAAAGAGCAGGATCAGAGGTAATGCAGGGTCAATCAATCAGTCAAAAGAAAGACAGATTCATGCACAAAAGAGAATAGACAGCAATGATAACCTGAAAGTTTCTTTCAGAAGGTAATAGAATAGTAGAATACACATCACAGACAATCAGAAAACAACGATAAAGATCATTGGAATTAGCCTACTTTTGTTTAAAGTAACATAATGTTATCTTCCTTAGGTGTGGATTTCTTTCACCCGTTTAATCATCCGCCAGGCAAAAGTAAGTCTGATCGCTTACAGATTCTTATTACGATGTCTAGTTCAATTCATAATACAGAAAAGAGCATAACAGTGAAGGCAGAAATGTTATTGCCAAAGCTTTTAAGGAATATTAGAGTATGAAATACAACAACAGAATTCGTTTTTGACCATTCTGTAAGAATTCCCCCGGGGTTTTAAAGAACAGACATTGTTTTGCACTGCAACATTATATTGCTTATCACCACACTGAGAATTGAAAAAATATTGGTTTGTCCCGGAAAACTGTTTATCACTGCCATAAATTTGAGAGAGAGAAAGAAAGAGGAAAGGAATCATTCAGGGAACCTCTTTTAATGGAAGCTGCACTAAATCTTAAAAAGAGTTTCCTTTATGAGTAAAGGACATCATGTTACAAATGTTACTTTTCAGAGAACAATTCACCTGAACATGTCTGATCTTGTTCCTTAAACAAAAATATTCTATGACTTTAAAATACTTCCATGTTTTAAATCATACAGAATATCAAACAGAATCACATATTACCAAAAATGTCCTTAAAACACATTGTTTAAGTTGCAGTTTGTACAGTGTCTGGGTGTGTGTGTTATTCAGAAGAAAGCGTCTCGGTTCTCTCCTGCTATGAATATATTTTGATTCAGCCAAAAATATCTCTCTCCTCTTGCTATTTAAAAACAGAGAGGCTTCCAAAATCATTGGAAACATCTGAAAGGGAATTTTGAAAGCATATACTCTCCACCTGTGCTTGGATATTACCAAAACAAAGTATCATATAAGGATATTATATTTATTATGCATTAAACTAAACACAACCAAATCAGATAATGTGCCAAATCCCGGAAGAGGTGAAACAAACATTTATATAAACAGATGAGATGGGTTGACAGAATGAAATTCTGAATGAAAAGAAGAAATTACATAATATCCAGCAAAAGAAAAGGTGCAGTAAAAGTATGTTTCCCAATTTCAAGTTTAACTAATTGTTTTACAGAAGTAATTTGATAGGACTTGTAAAACAGTGCATTGCAATTTACTCAACCCTTTAAATCCATCCAATAGAGACATGTTTGTGGTGCTACAGACCCGAATGAAAACCACATGGGAGGAAACAGACTCGCAGTCCAACAACAAAGCTTGAATCTGATTAGGCTACAAGGACGAATGACAGAATCAGGCCTGAGGCATGTGAATGAACGCTCAGCTTGTTTGGAAAGTCTAAGGCTTCATCCTCGAGGAGAGCAGGAAGGCACGTCGTTTGATTTACTGGAGCTTCTGTCCCAAACGTCAGCCAGCAAAGACACAGCTAAACTCTTCTAAGAGTAGTTTTGAACGGAAGCCAGCTCAGGATGAGGGCTGTCGAGCAGAAAAATTAAACAAGGGTGACATGAAAGGTTTGGATGCAAGCGGAGGCTACAGGAAAACTGAGTTTCATTAGTGCAGTTTAACCGCAAAGACGGAATGATCCTGTAATCAATGTAACAATTCCCTTCTTTTTTACAGAGCGTGCACACACAAACACACGTGTGCTTGTAATGCTTTATACAATATTGGTAAAATCTCCTTAGACCCAACATAAAAGTTCAGCAGCAGACACAATACAAGCATTCCTTTCAAGAATAAAATGATAGTGACACCGGTCACAAGCATGAGCTAACATCACGATGTGCAAAATAGTTTTGTACCATTTATGAATATTCCTTTATGGTAGTTAATGCCAATGCAATTGTTTATGTTAGTTTATTGTGCATTTAACTAATGTCAACAGATAATGCTTTTGATTTTAGAAATATATTAGTAAATGCTGAAATTAACATGAACTACTAAATGCTGTAAATTGTTTGTTCATGTCAGCGAATGCATTATAATGTCAACAAATACAACCAAATTGTAAAGTGTTAACAAAACTTTAATTATAAGATTACCATGATACTATCTATTAATATTATAATGGTTTGATTGCTTCATTTAATGCCATCTAAATAGAGCAAGAATGTGCTGTCCATTATAGCACATTAAATTACGCATATGTCCATTTATTTGTATTAAACCTGCTAAAAAAGCTCATGTGCTAAGGCTTAAGTCTTTTAATAAGATGCATAATAGAAACAGGTTATTAAAACGTAAAAGACATACAGTACAGCACCTTTTAGAGATAAAAGTTGGGTCTCTCTGTTTTAAGCATGTGGCATGGTTTGGGCTCATTCTCAACAATAATCTGTCCGCTGCACGTCTTGCAAAGCCTGCAAAAAAAATTAAGAATTTAACCAAAATAGTCCAATATACGTGAACCATTTCTTTAAGGAAACAAAAACTAAACTTAAATCAAGACCTTAATGAGCAGTCCAAATTGTTGTATTTGGAACTATGATGACGGGTTTTCATGTGCTGTCACTAGCTGTGCACATGATTTATATAAAAATTTTTATTTTAACTTCTATGAAAACTAATGGTATCTTGTACCCAGACTGGTTTAGCAGTTGTCATGGTTGACTGATTGTTGTCACTCACTGCTGCTAAATCTCTTGCTCATTGCTTCTCTGATGACAATAGATGGGATTCTCCTTCTCTGTCTGTTTTCCTCCACGCTGTCGATCACCAACCAAAACAATAGCTCTCTGCTGTGAACCTATGCAGGAATATTTTGGAATGCTCTGCATACAATGTGTAGAGTCCCAGATGGACTGTGGTTAAACTGAGTGTGTTTTTATGCATGCATGTGTGTTATGGGATTATTGGTATGGAACGAGTTCTAGGGTGGGTTTTAAAACTCAAATACAATGCCAGGAAGCGTGTTATATTATCGTGATATCCCACACAATTAATAAGGTAAGCTTGTAATTAGAACTAAAGTGTAAATATTTATAAAATTAATTAATTATAAAACAAGTCTCAGGATTTTGTAATGCCTGGGCATCAAATGTCAGTAACAGCTCTGTACAAAATCATTTCTATAGGTCTCAAATTTTAAGATTTAGTGGACTGTTACATCATCTTGTGTGGCCGAGACCAAAGCCAAGACATCCAACAGCCAAGCCAAGACATCTGGCACGAGGTCGTTTTCACTTTTTAATAATACACCCACTTGTAACAATGGGAACTGGGAGACCCTTTTATATACATGTACATCTATACATCTAAGCAGATTTAGCGGATGCTTTTATGCCAAAGTCACTTAAAAGTATAGATATAATAGAGATTTCTCTATACATTGATGTATATTTAAAAAGTTTCCAGCTATCCTTCAAAATCGTTCTCATGAACTAAATGAACTAAACATGCCATATGAATGCACAGCAGCGAACCGTTCACGTCTTTTTTCTGTTTGTGGTTTGAGCTTAAAACTACTGCATAGCATCACTTGTAAGTGCTGATGTTCTTGTCTGTGAGATGCATGCGTGTTTTTGTCTTGTGTGACACATTATTTGATTGCGTTTTTCATTAAATCCAGCAGCTGTGTGTTTGTATACATGCTGAGCTTGCACAATTGCAGAGCGTGGTCGAGGAATGCCCTGCTATTATCAACAGCCCCCAAAACTTCATTTCATGAGGCTTTGCTGGTAAACATTCTCATTTAACACATTTTCATACTGGTAGGAGTGTTTTCTAATGAAAAGAATTTTAAATGTTTAGCTGCTTTACGGGTGACTGGACATCTATGGAGCAGTTAATAGTAGTTAGTAAACCATGATAAACACAAATGACCCATAGTATTTTCCAAAACACTTAACTTTTACTATAACAAAAGGTTTACATACTGTATCATGCTGGAATAACAAAAGACTTCACAGCTCATGCTATTGACATCAATATATTAAATAAATATAATAATTATTAACTAAATTTTCCATTCAAATTACGCTGAAATTATAATTTGAAAAAATGTATTTGAAATTAAAATGCAAAATAGAAGCATTTTCATAGTAATTACAGACATATCTACATTTTAAAAAACTCTTTGTTGCCTAAAAATTGTTGCCTAATCAACTTAGTTTTACAAGTAATTTCAACTGTTTTTACATTTTTGCAACCAATTTCAAGTCATTTCAACACATGACTTATTTTTGAGTTGAAATAATCTAAAAACAGTTGATATGACTTATAAAAATAAGTTGACTGGATTTAAAATTTTAAAGGCAACAAAGATGTTTTTACCGTGTACTTTTATTATTAATATGTCTGCTAAATGAAATATGTAAATGTATAATTAATATGAAGTTTTACTACTTTAAGTGAGGACATCTCACTTTGTGTTGAGTCAAAGTAAAGTCACTTTTTGAACAGATTCAGGGCTAAAATCCCATCTGAGAACCGTCTAATGTTTGAAAGCATATTGGACCCACTGTGACTAATTAAAGTTAATATTTGGCACAAACCACACACAAACAATTAGAAAAGCTGTGGACAATATGCTAGTGTGTGTATCCCGGTACATCTACTGGGGCCCAAGAGAGCGTTTAACCTTGCAAAGCATACGTTTGCATCCAAGTCCCTGGCTTGCGTGTGTGTCGATGTGCGTGTGTGTTGATGTGCGTGTGTGTTGATGTGCGTGTGTGCGCGATCGCTTCTCTCCAGGGTCACGCGTGTTTACAGGCTGCCCGTTTTCCTAATTACCAGCATGTCTGAAGTAAATCTGTGATAGTCTCACCGCTCCCCTGATATAAATGACATTAGTCAGCGATATCCCTCTCCACTAATTTATCTTAATCTCACTACTAATTTTGCTCTTTGGGGGCTGCCCGCCTTTTCTTTTGTTCACCTTATCTCGCCGTCTTCAAAACCAAGCGCAAAAGGGAAAGAAACAATGTATTGGGAAAGAATGCAGGTTATGGTTCGCTTTCTCTCAGGAGCGGCACTCGGCTCTCTTGTTTCTCGCACGAGAAAGCAAAGGGCTTCTGGGAAGATCCTTTGTAGTGGTTGAGAGGGGAATAGGGGTATTTAAGTAAGATGGCTAGATTGTTCGACGGCTGTGTCTACAGATGTCATGCAACTGCCCATCTTTAAAGAAAGATTTCCAAGGTATTGGTAATGCTTACTTTGTAAAGTCTTACTATTAATATATTGTTATTGCAGAGTATCACAAAATATCCAATCAAGTGTCATTTATTACAACGAGAAAACACGAGTACACGTTTCAAGCAAAACATTGATGTACTGCAGGTCTGTTACTGCAGAGCCCTGTTTTTACACACCTGCTTGTCATTCGATATGTAAATAAATATATTCTATATACAGAAACACACGTGTGTGTGTTTATATGCACACTTTCAGCCTTAAACTATTTCCTTCACAAAGCAGTCCAATATGCGATTTGCCACACAGACCGAAACAGATGCCACACATGCCTAACTTACGGAAAGGTTCAGTTTTGAACATAAACAGGATTGCCCTCTGCTTACAACCCAACATCACTGCACACATGAGGTCATGCATGAGTCTGTCCCACTGAACCAAAACAAAGAAATCATATCATACATACGACAGTCAAACCTCATGCTATCTAATCACTTGGCCCTCGGCTTAAAGCAACAACGCTTACAGAACGAGAAAACGGCCTATTAAGAGGAAGGCTCGTATGACCCAATCATTGCTCTTTTTCCCAATGGCAGACAAAGATAATCCTGACTTGATAAATCTAGCTGTGATTGAAGCCAGAGGAAAGCTCAGGTCTGATTTAGGAAAGCTAAACTATGCCCAAAGTTTCCCAGCGTTACTGAAGCTGTCCAGAAAACATCCCCTGTCTGTTGTTAATTTACTCCTTAAACATTGTACTGATAGTCTGTTATCAGCGTTCACTCAAATCTAACACAAAGACACAAATCTATTACTGCGGATGGAAGCATCAATGGAAATATCTTGCAGTTTAATGAGGTAATGCTCTCGCAATAGTAAAATCTCTTTGGTACCCTGTCATGTTGGTAAATGTAGCCATGTTCTCACCCTCCTCAATGTCAGACCGGACGAGGCCGAGCGCTATGATGAATGAAGCCGGCAATGTCCACTAACCCTGCATTACGTTCCCAGTTTAAATTACATTATAAAAGGAAAGGATGCAACATGCCAGAGAGAGATCGGTCATCAGCCTTGAAAAACATTCTGATTTTAACCATTCAGTGATGCCATGACATCTGGCACAGCAACAAAAATGTGGAGTTACAACCTGTCAGACTTAACAGAGGATCTGAAAGGTCAGAGGTCACCCTAATCCCTCCATCTCTGTGCCCAGGCAAGACACCAGAATACTGTCAGATTTATCCTTTATGTGTACACATTTTTTCTTATTAACAAATCAGACTAAAAAAATCTTCCTTTGGGTCAGAGGTGGCAACAAATTTGGGGGGCTAAAGATGCTTATCACTTTTCACCCTGCAGTTAGTCAAGTTTCTTTAATAAAGCAAGAATAGAAATCTGTTTACCTCTAACAGTAATTCTGAATGGGTCTCTGGTAAAACGTTCTGCAGGGATGGGACACGAACCAAGGCATAGATAAGGGTGGATCCTCGTCGGCTCGCCTTTCTTCTCCGCATTCCCAGAATGCCACGTTGAGAATGCGGTATAAGATCTTCTTACCAGTTGCATCTGCCCCCAGCCCGTCATCGCCCGGGAACCACGAGCCACAGCAGTCTGTGAAAGTCAGAGAAAGACAGACAGAATGCAAAGAAGAAGAGAAAGACAGAAATAGGGTGGGAGGCTGACAGGATATAAACTAGGCTGGAGCTTGTGTGTGTGCGCCACTATGTTTGTAACAAGATGGAGTTGCTCTACAACTTGTTGCGTGATGCTAAATAAATGCTGGCATGTGTGCCCAGAAACATGACGCTTTGGCTGAAAAGGGTCACTCACCTCATGTTCATAGTGTCTGCTGCTGCCCGCCTTAAGAATATCGCTGCATTAATGAAAACACATGGAGCGCATGCAGCAGTTTTGTACATCCGTTGCTTTTTAAACACTATCGTGCGCCACATCAATGGCCTGCAAACAAAGATATGAATGAGTGTTTATTGCCTGAGATTAAAGGTCAATAATATTTTATAAAGACTGGACTATTTTAAATAATGCTTCACAAAAATATTGCCTACTGTAAACAGGCAACTTACTAGATTTTTAGAACAGAATCATTTTTATTTTAACTGCAGGTTTGTTAAAATAGCTCTTTACAGACAAAATGTATTTAAAATGTTATTTTAATGTTATTTTATTTTAGTGCAATTTTATTTTAGTTTTTTTAGTTATTTTAATTTAATGTTATTTTATTTTTTGTAATTTATGGTATGGTAATTTTATTTTATTTTAATTAATAATGCAGTACTTTGAGGTCCTGATCGACCAGTCTGGGTTTATTTGATAACAACCAGCTGGCTATACATGACTGTCAGTCAAGACATGAAGTTTAAACAAGATGAACATGCAATTAATTAATTAATAAATATGATTACATATAAGTTATACATAAGGCATATTTCTATCTGAATTATTTGTAAATTGTTTTGAAAATCGAGTTCACTCGCCGTATCAATCAGTATCAAGTAATAATACAATATATTATTATATAATGTGTAATTCATATTACAGTATTTCAGGACAGATTTTATGTTTGGCTTTAGAGATAATCAACAAGAATCTAACTTTTCTAAACTTCTCATCCCACTCGGGCATCTCTGTCATTACAAATGGATATATTGACCCATTCCCGGCCCATTAGCCACTAACACAAGGTCACCCAGTCACTAGTGTGTTGTTTTCCTCAGGCTTTGCCTGATCTCTCTCTTGTCATTAGACCAAGTTCATTTGCTCTCGTGTTGTCTGTGATCAATACAGTCTCTGTACCAAATCCCCGCTGCATTCTGCAGGCTCTGATATTGACTACAACAAAGTCAATTTATTACACAATGCATATAAGATCAAGCTAATGGAGGCAGAGTGGGATGAAATCCTTCACTGGACTTAATTAAAGAGAAATCCCGATAAGATATCTGAATGGTATCCAGTGCTCAGAGCTGAGACATACTATTAATGAATTATTAATGAAAGACACATTTATTTTCAATTTATCATACATATCTTTAGTAGTGATTTTATGATTCAATATCAAAGAGTTTAATTGTAATTAATTACTGTATACATACTATTATACAGCTTTGTTGCAATATTAAGACAATTATATTAAGAATATTATATTACATCAAGTTACATTTTGCCATTTAATTGTATTCATACACAAACATTTTATTCATTTAATTTTTTTAAATAAATTTTTAACTCTCACATTGGGAACAGTATTCAAAAACAGATTCCTGTGATTGTAATCATATTAGTAAAATACAAAAAAATATTAGTATTTTGGCCTGTACAACCTGCTACCATAGTGTGAAGTTTGACTTGAAATCACTCCATAAACACACACATTTCTCACAAAACAGCACAGGAAGGAACAGATCTGGCATGTAAGCAGGTGTGTATGTATGTTTGCACTATGCTCCGTTTTCTTCCAGGACCACACATCAAACACAGCTGAAGATCGGACAGCTGTCTGCACCTCTGCTATGAGTGTGTAAGCAATTCTCATCCACATGGAAACAGCCAGCATGCATATATCACTCGCAGACACCAGGAGACACGTAAATCCAAGCTCTAATGGTCATAACTTACTGCTGTCTGTGTATTATTTCCCCTTTAATCATAAAGCAATTGTACTTCAAAAGTCACCACTATGGTAAAACAAGGTACTACTGGTAAGAGTTTACAGTGATGGAAGGTAAATAACTGCAACAAAGCGAAACAAACCACTAAGGGAAAAATGCCAAGACAATGTCTGGAAATTCACATCAGTCACTGTTGGAGAACTTAAGGAAGTCCAAATAAACATTTGAAATAAGCATTTAATAAGACTAGATCAGTCCTGTTGAGAAAAAATTCATGAAAAAAATAGCATGTTTGTGAGTATTTATTTATATCTATACATTTTAAATTATAGTTAATGTAGTTTAAACAAACAAAATAATTTCTTTATGCATTTTACAATTTTTCCAGTGTTTTTTTCCCAATATTTTATTTACTCACTGTTTTGTACAGATAAGAAAATTACTTATTATGTTGACATAGTTCTACTATATAATATATATAATATAATACACATCATTTATAGCACTAAAGCTATTTTCGTGATCTTTCTACAGAAATTGTCAAATTGCCAAACCAAACTATTACATAAAAAAAACTGTGCGGTAGCATTCCCCTTAAAATACTGAATGTATTAAATAAAGGAAATTTTTCTTTCTTCTCACCACCACTGAAAAATCACAGAACCCGTAAGACTGCTAACATAATATTTGGTTAACTCTCAGGAGAAGAGTTTTGATGGAATAGAAAGATGAGCTGCCTTTAATGACAATCTGAGGCAACATTAATCATGTTCAAGCTATCTGGTTGTGTGTGAGTTAAAGGGCAGTCGACGTGAACAGAACAGAATAATGAACGACTGTAGTTGAGTTTAAGAACCAGAGTATGCAACCTGAGTATGCACCTGTTTAATTCTGTTCTTCTGGAGACTAACCAGATCCAGCTACAATTAAACCTCATCTTAGATTCATTTTATCACTGCTAACATTGTACTCTTTCAGTTTTCAAATGAACATGAAGTCTGTCGTGAAAACACCAACAAAAACATACCAAGGTACCAGCATGTTTTCTGGACATGCATCGCCCCTGCTACAAAAATAAAACTTAGCAGCTGGTTGCAAGAAACTCCTTAAGTTAAGAAAACTTAACTCTTAACGGGATGACCAACCCACTATAATAAGAAATAATACACTATGAAATACTTCACCCTGACCTGCCCACTGCTCCTCTTTCCCACGATGAGGAGCGTCCGGCCCCATGCCTCCCTCTTTCCGGCATATAAAACAGCTGATTTTAAGGGAGGCCTACTTAGGAGAAAGATGGGGCGCCGTGCAGCAACATACACCATAAATTACGTCCCTCACCCGCACATACACAGTATAAGCTCTCCTGTAGTGCCCTGCCTGCCATGTTTTACAGGCAATGACTGTGGATTTACTTGGGCCTTCTGTTATAATGAATGGCTTGGGTAAGGGTGGGGACATTTTGTCATAATTAGGAAACAGCAGTGTTAAATTGCAGCTCTGATAAACTTATCAATAGTGATATATAGCCGGCGCCAACACACTTAAGTTTATGCCGTGTATCTTTCGTGCGGCCCGAGACCGCATAGATGAAATGCAACGGTCTGCATAATTAGCGCTTTTAAATACGCACACAATTAAAAAAAACAATCCAAGCTGATGTAGGCAGCCATCGACCAATCAGAAGTTTAGATGGGCGGGTCAAACCGAAACAGAAAAGATATATATTTTTTTAAATTGCATGTTTCTAAATTTTCAACCACACAGTAAAACATCCAAGTGATTTAACATATCGAGCTATCGATTTAAACTGACGAGAATCTGGCGACACATTATTCTTTAATAGCTGTGCGATGTATAAAAGTCATTGTTAGCGTGCACTGGTGTGTATCGTATGTGCACTTTGTGAGGGGACAGAGACAATAAATGCACTTAATTGTCAGCCAATACAAACTTTAGCTTTACAGCGAGGTGCCACGTACACTGTCCCCTGCTTCCATAAAACCACACAACCATGACAAACGCTCTTATAAGACTGAATCAGGTTACAAAGTTGTCCTTCTACGCTTTAACCAATTACATGTGTTTGAATTGCCCAGGTTCACACATTATAAACTACAGTCATATCGCTGTTTTTACTTCAACTATAACCAAATATCATTAGTGGGACAGCAACAACAAATGACCTAATGCTGCAAATAACGCTGATTCTTGCCAAATGCGTTCAACCACAAAATGCTTTTCAACTGACTGCTAATTACTCGACTTACAGTTTCAGCAAATTCCACATTTAGCTCATTGCACTGAATGCTGCTTGACTAAGGGATTGTTTACCTATACGAGAAGGTTCATTTTGTGTAAATTTCAGCCTCTGCGCTCTTGATTCTGTCAATGTTGACTCTGTGAACGTGGCAAATTTGTCACTGCTGCGGTTAGCTGGAAATTTTCAGTGTCAAACGTCAGGAAAAGTTCTCAGTGATGGACGCCAGCTCCTCACCACATCATTGGACATTCACGCTGCATACAGAGAATAAAAGACAAAAGAAACATCAAATATATGTAAAACACAGCAACAAAAATGAAACTCGAACAAACTTTACCTTTAAAGCAACTCCACAGTTTCTCACGTCCATCTCTCGCTCCCTCTTTCCCTCAAGTATCATATTTTCTTGTTAAGTTGGGATGGACTTCCTGTAACAAGAGCATGATTTGGTTGATTTTTATCATTCAAGACGATGGATACACTGTCAACTAGCACACAAAGAAACCTTCTCTCCCACCTCCAGACCCTCAGCACCCTCTTTCCATCTCTCTTGACCTCTCATTCTCATTGGACACAGAGAGAGCAGAGATATGGAGGTGAATGTCAAAGCAGCCATTTGTTCAGGGTTCGAGGGATGGGCCGACAAGTGAGTCTGATGAACTGAATCATATGACCCATGAGAAAACCTATTGAGACTGTTAATCTTAAATTCTCTCTCTACTTATGTTACAGAAGTACTTCATTAGCATTACAAATGACTTTCTCAGTAGTCCCAGGTACAGACGATATGCCAGTCATGTGGCGCCGGATGCATAGCGCACGCTGAAATAACAAGCCTTTCTCAAAACCACAAGTAGACTTTTTATCAGCATGTAAAGAAAAATCATTGTTTATATAAAATTCCAGTTTTCATCAGACTAACACATCCACAGAAACAATACAAAGGTATTAACACAGAGACAATGGAAAGAACAGAATGTCTGTCTGAACGCAGCACACAGAACGAGGTGTGAGAGACACAAACACCACATTGAGTCCAACTGCTCGTCTCTGCTCTCCTCGTCTCTTCCCACAGGACATCAGGCTGATGAAGAGTGAAAAAATGTGAAAATCACTGCTCACCCATTTCCCATCTGATCAATAAAAGTCCAACTATTCTCTAAAAATGGCAGGCAGTTTTTTTTAACCCAGACTATCCAGCCCTCTGGCTCCATGATCACAAACAAAGCCAAGTCTGAACCTGCAGATCAGCCAATTTATTTGCTTAAAATGTCTAACAAACAATGATTTCAGAAGCCAACGTCTTTGACACTGCGAGAATCCCACCAGGTTCACAGATTCATCTCCTCGGCCTCCAATGGTCAAACAACCGTTTCTTTCTTCACAACCATGACAACTTCCATGGGTCTGTGATGAAAGACTTCAGCATCTCCCCATACTTTGAAGATACTCAGAGTGCCTGTGATTTTTATTCTTTATTTTGTTGTATTTCTGGAAGAAAAGCTGAAAGGATCAAATCTCTGAGGAGCAAAGAGGAGATCAGACGCGAGTCAAAAATCAAGCGCATTCAGAAACTTTTCCACAGAATGAACATCATAAGACAAGATCAAAAAACTTGGTCTGGTGTGATGTGGAGAGTTTGAGAGGTCAGTCAACTGGCTGTCCTAAAATAAGACTGACAAACTTTAAAAGATCTAAAAGAAAGACAATATTGTTTTTCTTATCTTCTCACTAATCAGATAAAAAATGTAAGCACATATGTGATTAAAGGAATAGTTAATTCACCATTATGCAATCCTAAATGTTTTTTACTTTCTTTTCTCAGTTGAACACAAACAAATAACTTTATGTTATACAGTAAATGCCATCATGTATTATTATACAGAGCTCAAAATAGCGAAGTGCTGAAAAGTACATACATCCGTCATTAAAATAATCCAAATGACTCCATTGCGTTAATAAATGTCTTCTGAAGCGTAAAAAATACAAGTGTGAGAGAACAATCATTTCATATACATCTGGAATGAGAGTAAGTAAAATGTGAGCAAATTTTCATACTTGGGTGAACTTTAAAGTTACATAAGCAGCAACACAATTATTGGGTGATACAGAATATTTTTATGATTAGATTATGATTATGGTAGATTATGATTATGGTTTTATTTTTATTATTATTATCATTTCACAATGCTAAGAATCCCATTACTGTGAATGATACAGTATAGAGTATGTGATGCTGTTTTTGAATTTAACCTAAAAAGGAGTCTCTTAGGACAAAATAAAAGTTTTTATTAGAGTTTTGGAACAGAGCATGTGTATGTGACCCTATTTTAAGACAGCATGCTTTCATGTACAAGGCATCACTTGGCACCACTGAAAATAAGCACTGAAAGAAAAATGAAGAAGAATTATTGCTAAGAATCGCTGCCAGATAAAAAAGTTCTAACACTTGGAAAGAAAGTGTCCTGGCATGTGAGCGTGTACACAAAACTGTGTTCATCACAGTCACGGCTGCGTCTCTGAACTTTGGTCAGCGCATTGGAATGTTTCGAAGGATTTAACACGGGGTCATTGTTGTTGATCTTCTCTTAGGAGTCTCCCTGCTGGACCTCAACTACACACCACTGTTTTTGTCCTACGGGGCCTTCAAACATCCACAGAGCAGAACCCTTGAGTACACACACGTGCCGGGCCACGCCAGCCGCATCTGGAAACCACATGTGAAACAGGGCGTGTCAGACTTTACCACAGTAACCCAGTTCAGACCACGCTGGGAAAGTTTGGGTAAAGCATGTCTGTGGTGGTTGACACATAACACATGCTTTTTGGAATTATGATCATTTGGGAGAAGCCAAGTTTAAGATGGATAATGTATAATGGTAAATTGAGAAGTAAACTCCCAAAATATAGCACTTCTCTATCTGATGTGATCTTAAGAAGAAATGCTCATTAAGTATGAAAAGTTTAGAGCCAATTATATTTGACGGAATCTTCTCAACTGTTATCTGAACTGGTTTGGTTTGGAATGCCGCAGTGTTCCAGTTCTCCGAGGATGTCCCACAGCGGCAGGCATTTCTTAAACAGAAAAGAAGAGAAAGATTTGCAATTTCAGGGATGGGAGAAGCAGCTGTATCCCAAAGGTGCCGTGAAATTATCTGGTTACCTCACTGTAACTCCAACACAAAGGAACTTGTGTCATTTAAAAATACTGTAGTGAAGCGTTTAAATCATTACTGCTTGTTGGAGAGGTTAAACCATTAGCGCATCCATCACCATGAGATCTCTCAGGGGTGAGACACTAAACCAGGAACTGCAAGTTTATGTTTTTGTTTTTAGAAATATATAAATAATGAAACATATCGGTAATGTTTACTGTATTAAATGTTAAATGTTATTGGTTCCTTCTCAAGATTTCTGAAGCATCATTTCAGGTTATCACTGCTCAGGTTTATGTGCTAAACATGCTAAATGTAACATTGGAAACTGGTTTGTAGTACCACAGAGAATAAAATTATTATTACTCAAAGCTCAGCAGACTTAATGAACTCTTTTTCTTTAAGCGTCAAGGTTAAGGCTTCTCGTGAAGCTATTCAAACACACGAGAACTAAAACTATCAAGACAATCGCAGACATACAGAAGACATATTAAAACGGTGAATATCACAGCTCTGGAGTAATTTGTAGAGTTTTGAAGAGTGCAAGACAAGAAAGCAATTTTACTATAGATTACTGTCAGAGAAACACATGGAAGAAGTTACACTAACCCCTGGAGCCAAAACCCACAAGCGCACAGACAGTAAATAATAAAGACAACTGACACCTTTAGTGATAAAACTATAACAAAATGCATTAAAAATAGACAGTTTAATTTTACTGAGACATTCCCAAACTCATTTTCTATTATTATATACAGGCTGTCTACAACAGCCAACAAACTCTTAAAATTCACCTACTTACTCACATTTGTATGTGTGTGCGTCAACAGAACCGTGAGATCTCTTTACAAGCTCAACTTATTCATGCCAAGCAGAAATTCTTCATAATAGGTGAAATCCAATCCTTTTGTTTTTCTCAGGTTTAGTTATAATAAAAGAAAATTACAGTACTCTACTCTTAAAGGAAAAGGCCTTTTAAAGTCTTTACTTTAAAAGCACTCGTTTAAAAATTGTCAGGTCATATCAAATACTACATAACTGCAGTCTTATTAGACAGGAAGTGGAATCCTTGTAAAAATGGGTCGATGCCAGTCATACACTAGTCATGAAATTTAAACCCCCGGGTTGTGATTGGTCAAAGTTCTGCTGCACTTGACCTTATTTAAGACTGTAACACACACTGAGTAAACAGATGAAGGAAACAGAGGCGTATTATTTTCACTTTCTCACTCATACACATTAGCCACAGACTTATGAGAGGAATGCAATCTACAGTTTTTATTTTCATTGAACGAAAAATAATTTAGTGAAAAACATTTTTTTTACACATTTTACTGTTTAATATTATTTTTATATTACATTGTTGTCTGTGGATTATGTGGTTGCTATGGTGTTATAGGATGTGGCTTAATGGACAAAAGTCTCTGACATTCCCTATGATACCATATTGTAGCATTTTACTGAGAATGACCAATATACTTTTTTCAATTCCACACACATAATGTGGGTGGGCTTTTAAAACCCCTGAAGATTTTGATGTGTGAACATCTATATACAATGTAGTGAGAACGTGACTGTGTGTGTGTGTGTGTGTGTGTGTGTGTGTGTGTGTGTGTGTGTGTGTGTGAGAGAGAGAGAGAGAGAGAGAGAGAGAGAGAGAGAGAGAGAGAGAGAGAGAGAGAGAGAGAGAGAGAGAGAGAGAGAGAGAGAGACTGACCCGGTCAGGATATGAACATCAATGAGCAAAAGCCGATCATGTTACTCGGTTTGATTTATGAACAAGCAGCTGTGGTAAAGTTTGAGACCACAAACAAAGAGTAACTCACACACATTACCACTAAACTGTAACACTACTCACTGCACAACCAATTACCTGATATGGTATCTGTATCTCTACACTGTAAATCAACACAGAGCGGTATGTGACCCAAAACACAAAGATGTCTGCGGTTAGAAATAGACTCATCTTCGGTTGTAAAGGTCTCCGTCTTACTCGTACACACACGTGGTAAGAAATGCCCCGTGTCTGGACTTCAAAGAACTTCATAATTTACTGTCGCTCTTCTCAAAGATCTTTTTATCTGTATGTGAAGACACATTTTGTAAATCTGTAAAAGCCCAACTATATCATTTCCTGTTCACAATCTGTGAGATTAGCATTCAGTGAAATAAAACATTGGGGCATCCTGGAAGAAGACTGGGGTTTGAATTAGGGCTGTCACAGTATAACAGATATCAAAAACCACGATTATCATTATATTATTGTCACAATATATGTGTTAATATTTGGCTACTGTAGTGGCACAGTAATGTCACACTTCCTTTTTAACAAGCCAATGCGCTATAAGAAATGAGAATAAACTCAACAAGTGGTCTCTAACACTCATGGCGTGTGTTATGATCATTCTCGGCGTCTCATGTGCTGTAAAGGCAGATCAAAGCGTGTGAAGTTTTTACTGTGACAGGCAGAGCCGCATAAATCTTGCCATCATCCGTCTCTATCAGTACTGACTCTTTTCCAGCTGGATTGAATTCAACAATGATATTTCAACTCATATGGCATTTCTGAGCATCAAATCCTATCACAATCTCTTTTGTCTAAAACTACTGAAGTCGATTTATACAAACCTGCTCATTGCAAACCATTTTACACAAGCAGATTGGCAGATATGTTATGCGTTACAGTGACCCATCATCTGTGCAAAAATGTTAACGTGCTAAAGACTTTGATTAATCTGCATGTAAGCTCCAGTTCTGGATCTAGTCCACATCTTTCTAATGACACAACGCGCATGCCATTTTCCATACAAATCGCAAAGCAACTGCATTACTTAGCATTATAAATACATCTCACGGCCCTCAGGGGGCATTTACTCTCACTTCTGCCCGGCTCTGGTTTCACACAACCACAGCTCTGGGGCTATTGTTGCCCAAGCTTCCCTGATGACTGGTTCCCAAAACAACTGTCAACAGACTTTCCCATCTAGAACCGCTCATCTTATAATGGTATTAACTAAAAGCAGGCCGTTGATGTGGGTGTAGGCAGCTCAGGGACCCTGGTGTTGACCTCTGAATAATTTACTGCTAACTGTGATAGAACGTGTGTGGGACTAAGGCGGATCGGTAGTAACCACAGACAAGGCCAGGAGGTTTGGGGGACATAAAACATGTTGCTAAAACTCTAAGAAATATTACCAACAGCAATGTTAGCAATGATAATAAAATATAGATATAATAATAATAATATAGATGTGCAAGCAAGAGTAAGACTTAAGAATAAGTGTGAGAGAGAGAAAGAGTGAGAGAGAGTGAGAGTGAGAGAGAGACCTACACTTCTAGACAAATGTTTCATGTAGCCCTGTGTCCCGTCACACTCTTAGTTTAACCATATGGTGTGGCATAAACCCAAGTGATATTTTCATAACCCTGAATCTATGAGGTAAGAAGCTATAAGCGACAGACAGTGCCGCTCTCGACAGCTGTCGCCGATGTGACATCTTCCCTGGACCTTAATCTTGTAACAGCAGGATGGTTCCTAAAATAGAGGTCGCACCCATAAAACACCACGGATCAAAACGGTTAAGAGCGCCAACCTGTGAATGATCAGGACAATCATGCTGAACAACAAGTGCGAAATTGCAATGTTAGAATTGTGGTGATGCTGTGCAAGTGGCCAGTCAGGTGAATGTGTTAATGTATCACATCTAAAAACACTATTGATTAAATGTGTTTGTCAAGGAAAATAGCTGTAGCTGTACATGCATGTAAAAAGATACACAGTCCTTAGGATTAATGAAACCGCAGTAATATTCATCATACTGACATTTTCAGCAACCACATTTAAGTGTGACAACCTTTAAAACCTGTTAACCGTCATCATTAAACAGGTGGAACACTTCACTATTCAGTTTAATATTTCATAGTTGAATTCTAATTTAATCATGATAAACTATATATTGATGCAAATGTATAAGATTTATAATAAACACATAAACTTTAATATAAAATGTTGTTTTTAAAAATACCTAAAATTAAAATAATAAAAAGATTTAAAATATGTTTAAAACATTTAAATATTTAAACAATTGTAGTTCAGATTTTGGGCCATATGTGCAGTGACAGTTAACAGGTTAAAGATACAGGTAAACAAAAAAGCTCCTTTTAAAGAGATACTTCACCCAAAAATACAAATTCTGTCATTTATTTACCCTTGTCTAGGTCACAACATGTATTTAAGTCTTTCTTCTGTGGAACACAAAAGAAGATATTTTAAGAAATCTGTCAGTGGAAGTCAATAGGTCCAATCCAGGTTACCAACGTTCTTCAAAATATCTTCATTGTTCTGCAAAAGTCATACAGGTTTGAAATGACATGATACAAGCTTTTGGGTGAACCATACAATATTAAAATGTTAAAAAAACTAGTAAAACCAATGACACACATGCATTTGTTTCTGTATAATTCTATGCAGGCGGACAGAATCAGATGCAGGGATGATGCCCATCCATAGCAGGAACAGGTACTCATGCCAGTGTTTTGTTAGAGCAACACAGCTCTGCCAGTCTGCCCAGCAGGCAAGGTGCAAACACATTTACCACTCCCCTGGGCAACATTAGTTCTGCTAGAGGGAGACATGTCAAAGCTTGTGGTGACGGTTAACCTTGGCAGAGACGGGGCATCTTGCCAGGCTGAACACAGCAGAACCGCAGACAGAAACAGGAGAACTTAATGAGCTCTGTCCTCAAGCCAGCAGGCCGTAGCGTCGGGTGGCTGTTGTGTTTGAAATGCCCCAAACTCTCTGTGAATCCAAGACTGGAACTCTAATACCACCCAGATGAGTAGCTGGGTAACTAAAATTCATGTTCGCAAAAGCAGCTGTTAAATACATAATCAATTGAAATGTTTTTTCTTAATAAGGACTGCACAAACATCATTAAATCCATTGCAGTTATAGAACTAGACTGTGTGAACATATTTTCTGAGGAAATGAAAAAAGTCTTGGTGAACTAAAATAGCAACAATGGCACACTAAAAACTATTAACTGTAAGTCTAACGTTTCAAAGTCCAAATTATACTGTGATATTAATAACAGTGATAATTTGATTTTGTGATATGGTTTATGATAATACTGCATTATCCAGTGCCAGTATCTGGTTGACACTCCAACAAAATAATATTTTTAACGTTCAACATTTTGCCTTAAAAGCCACAATGGTCATAAAAAATAAAAAATCCCTTAAAAATTCAAAGATATTACAATAATAATTGTTATCATGAATTCTTTTGGCCACAATAATCTTGTAGTGAACATCTGATATTGTGACTTTTTGACGAGTGGGATAAAAGACCGATTCGGTTACATCATTCCCAACAAATGAAGACAAAGGTTGATTCATGAGTCATCAGATAAAAGGAAATCAGTTCTGTAAAGTAATTTCATCACTGAATGAATCCCTTGATATCTGAGGCTTTGTGGCTGTCGTTATGATCATGTGTGATCTAATGTGTCTGACATACAGTGAGGCCATAAGCAGTACAGAACAACAGAGCCGATCAGATTTCTGCTTCTAATGTCGGTATAAATTACATGCACATTCTGATCTTGAAACAGTGATCCACTCCTGAAGTGGCAATATGACTCCTGTACAATCTTTAAAGAGTGGCATTGTACTTTCAGCTCATTTATTTCTTTTAAAAAAATCTTATGGTGGCTTTTAAAGGGATAATTTAACATGAACATTCTGAAAATGAATATTTACTTCATGTCCTTTCAAACCTCTATGACTTACTTTTCTCTGCCAAAGAAGATAATAATAAACACAAAAGAAGACATTTTAAAGATTGTTGATTAGCAAACGACATTGACCTCCATTGGCCTATATTGTCTAGACACAAAATCTCTAAGAAATTTCTTAAAGTATCTTTTGTGTTCCATGGATGAATGAGACATGTGTTGAATGAAGTGAAAATGAAAAATGAGGACAAAAAAAAGAAAATATAGACCAAAAAAATGAAGTTTCTGTATGTATGTGAGATAATGTGTTAAAATAGCACTAATAGCAATAGTTTTGTGAGAAAAGGTGGTGACATTTTCTAATAACTGCTATTATCACTCGGCTAGTGCTAGTAACTGAAGAGAAAAGATTCTCATAGCACAAAATTAGTTTGTACTGAGTGAAACCTGGACTCTTTAAAATATATCACAAAATTTCTAGTAGAAAACCTGATGATAGACATTATATATCAGCGATGTGTATTAGCTATTAATAAGGCTGACGGACCCATACGCTTGCCAGGTTTCATTTATCGCAGTCTTCCGTTCCACTTGATCTTACGGTAATGATATCGTATTCACATCAGCACAATACCCCTATTGAGTGTGTCCAAATATGGGCTGTCTCCGTGCCAAGCTGTCCACATCTGGTCTCTGTTTTCACCTGTGGAGGCATATCTGAAACCCGGGGCCCATATGCTGAAAGTGACTCAGGGGACGAGTGCTGATTTTGGACCGGCTACCCTGTCCTCATATTGTCTTAATTAAGAAGAACACATGGGTATATTGGCCCTTTTGTGCTTGATGCTGTAGTGTCATGTGACCTCTGAGGGAGGGGAGGATGGCGTGGGTTATGGCAACACTCACAGACACACCGGAGAAAAGGATTATGGGGTGGACCGTCTTTCTGTTGAGCTGATGAGGTGAATGGTGAAAGGGAAGAGAGAGTAAATGGAGACAAAAAAAATGAAATAAACTGTTAAACACATTAAAATAAAACTTAAAAAGGGCTTCTTTGGGGCTTCTAAATAGGGTTGTCAATTGAATATATTTATTTATCATAAAAAATATGAATTTTCAAATACATAAAATAATTATATATAATATTAAATGTCTGAAAACATTCAGAAAAGCTATATATTAAAGCGTTTACTCAATAAAAATCTATTAATACTTCCCTTATGTTTCTTATGTATATATTTCTCATGTCTTGTAGACACAGAGTTCATCATACTGTACATGCATAACAATAATTCTTTACAGAAAAATGAAGATTTTGGACAGGACTGTTAAAATCTGCACACAAATGTACTATTTGTTGACCAGTTTATAAATACGACATCCTCTACAACACAAAGTGCCAACGCCCCAACAAAACAAATTTTCTTCAGTCTATAACTTATATCCCCATGTCAAGCATTGTGCTGAATTTCCCTGCACAAAAAACAAATTTATATGGGTTGAATTCAAACTGTGGAGCATCAGGGTCCCCTGGGACTAAAACAAACCAGCAAGAAAAAAATATATACAACCAGCGTTATGCACATTCACAGAAGAGAGAAGGAAAATACAAGAAAAGATATTGAATCGGATATAAGGGGGGTGGGAGACTGAGAGAACAGAAAACCTCAAGGGACGTCCAGTGTGCATATCATAAACTAAACCCTGAATTAAACCAGCCTCAGTCACCACAAATTAATTCGGGACTTTGGGAATAAAGCACTGCAGGTCGACAAAAGACAAATGAACTACCAGGTTTTTCTTTATTCAAAAAATATTAGTTTTATACTAATATAGAGACCTGTTGAAAAGACTCTTGTAAAAGCTGGGTAAGTCTATTAAAAATTCCTCTCTTGTAATAAGAGGAGTATGTTTTGGCAAAGGGTTCCACTGACCAGAGCCAATATGAAATCACCATCTTATACAGAACACAGAAGTCACCAGCACTGGCAAAGTACGAGGCCATAAACATTTACTGCTGGATTTGATCCTGCATCACTTCTTCTTTTAAAGCTCTGTAACCAAACCTTTTCATGGCGATCTAACGTCTACATGCCAGGTCATGAGCGTTTATGCCATTATAGGATTAAGGCATTCTGTAAATAAAGCTTAGTTTTCATTATTGCGAGTTCTGCTTTGTATGAAACAACACCATTTTAGTGATTATGACAGATGAGACACCTAAAAAACACTCACAAGCAGTTAAAACTCTTCTGCACATCTGTATGTATAAACAGAATATTACACACATCATTTATACATGCCCATATTTAAAAACAGCATAATATTTCATCATATATTTATGATTCCTCGTATTGTATACAGTAGCTCCCATCTGCTTTTAAAAATATTTAATATTTTTCTAACCACTTATTTTATTTTATTTGACATTTGAGGCATTCATATTCCCTTAAGGAAAATAAAATAGCACACAACAGCTATTAAAACTGAATTACAACAGGTTCAATATATTAACGTCAAAATACAGGGTGTTCCCAAATGCTTGGCAGTGACTGTAAAGGAAAGTACATTCCTCTTTCAACATTCATTCATATAAGAACAAAACACAAAGTACATTTCCTTAAGAGCTGTGAATAACCGATGTCATGATTTCTTGTCTGATCCGGATGCAGCGCTGCAAGTTTGTTGTGGAAAACAGAACTTTCCTTTTGGTTTACTTTTCCACACACCTTTAAGAAATAAACTGCGTGTGTCTCAAATGGTTTATGTGATAATTACATTAGGAAAATACATTACCAGTATGTCTTGTTCTCTCTCTCTCTCTCTCTCTCTCTAATAACAGACAAGTATTCGTTGATGCAAATATGTTTCCTAAATCCTACGGATATAAAAGCATTCATTATTGTTTCCTGTTGCGCAACTGAATGTCAAACAAGCGAAACTAAAGATACATAATCCAAACACAAACAGTTTTTGTCCTCTGTACAGGTGCGGTTTCCGTGATATTGGCCAAATAATGTCCTATAAAATCAACATTGTTTGACTTGTCATGTTTCATTGATTACAGAATGGATTTTTGATTGTTTTACAAATGGAAATTTTTGACAGATGAAGACAAATTATAATTCTGGATATGAACTGAAAGTTATTTGTCATGCCCAATTAGTCAAACAGCTATGGAGTTGAAAGCAATGTCAAAATAAAACTGTGTTTCTTTGATTCGTTTACTTTTTAAACCTTTTGCCAATACAATTCTGCACTGCACTAATTACATTTCTCCCACCAAAAAATACAATCACATATACAAAACAGAAATTGTTGATTTATATATATATTTTTTTAAGTCAGCACTATCAGAAAGGCACATTTAATGCTTAGCTACCATTGAGAGGAAACACAATTTATAAAATAAACAGAGAGGTTTATATACATCATTGCAACAGTAACTTAACAAATGAAGAAGAACATATTTCCAGACACAACATGAACAATGTCTCAAAGTCAACGATTTAAATACTCAGATGATCTGGGTTTTATTTTGTTAAACACCATACAATTCAACAACTGTCCGATTTGTATCCACTTTTACTCCTCCTAAAGAATTTGAGATACACTTAATAAATAAATGAAATGTAACTGTGAAAACACTAGCATTGAAAGGACACCCACTGAGCAATAACATTTTCCTTTGGGGGTTATAAAGAAGTATCCCAAGAGGCCAAGGTCTATATGCTGGTCACAATAATGAGCTAAGACTTAGACAAATGACAGCTCAATAAGTCAGAGCGTGATAAAGCCAGACGAGGGTCCTAAACCAGAATAGACTCTGTCCTGTCCAGAGTACTAAGACAGGTCCATCCATCAGGACAGAGAGGCAGCCTGGGACAGTCTCAATGGACGGCCAGAGCTAAGAATGCGGTCCATTTAGCAGCGAGACAGAGGATCCGGGTGAGAGGTCGACAGGGGGCATGAGAGGGTGAGGGGGGGCAGGACGTGGACAATGAGAGGAAGAAGTAGTTCTTAAGGACAAGGATGAGGACGGACAATGAAGGAGAAGAGGAATAATCGGACCACCAAGGACACGGCTATCATAGTGACATTCCTCAGTAACAAACCTAATGCTGCACATTTCTCAGTTTGCATAACCTGACGCAGGAATTTCAATTTGCATGTGTGTCAATGGACTACTTTAGCATTCCCTGAATGTTTTCTACAAAAGTGGCATGTTATTTTACATATCATTACAAAAACTTGGCCTAATTGGACCCTTAAGCTCGGTCGTGTCACTGTGGTGTGAATCATTGCTTGGTCAAGCATCCCTATAACTATTGTTTATTATAAAGATTATGGCTTTCCAAAAACTCTAACCCTGATTATTAATCTTTGGTGAATGATATCACAAATTCAGCAGCTTGTTAATTTTGACCGTGCTTGTGAAAACCCAGCTAAAGTTGTTTTTTGTGATTTACTGTTTTCTACATGAAATCATCCTAAATATTGCACTTGGCAAATCTGTGCTCAGTTTGTGACATTGTTGAGTTCTCTTCTGAGACACGCATGAGATTTTGGCTCTAAGACACAAGAGTTTCCAATTGTTCTATAGTTATCTCATTGATGTCTAGGAGAAACAAGATATTAAAGAGATCTCAAAGCACTATATAAAACTTTAAGCAAGAAACCCCTAATGATAAAATCAACTATTAAAGATATGGGTGACTAAATGTAAACAATTAAAATCTGAAAAATCCATCATCATCTATACAGTATATACCCCCATCAGTGTCAATCCTGGTTATGGTGCTGGAAACAGTCCATGCACTCATCCTCCATCATAACCTGTTTCTCCCGAGGTGAATGCATTCCATTTGTTAACACGGGTACAAGCACACGTCCCATCTGTTCTGCCCTTACACGCCCAATATCACAATAGAAACGCCTACAGTACAACTGCAGCTCCCTGGTTGTGTCAATCATCACATTCTCATACTATCAATAAATCAGTGCCGTTTCCTATGAAAAGCTTCAGGCATAACATTTAAACAAGTCAAACTATTTTTAACAAGAGACAAACATGACTGGTTTTGCATCTGTAATTGCTGCCCACCCTTTAAATAGTGAAAATGAAATTCTTTACAACAACAGCACATAGCCAAGAAGTCGATCTGTCATCAGACAAGACTGCACACAGTGTATTTTGGACGTCTGTCAGAGAGAGTGGAAACCTGCGTTATTAAGAAACTAATAAACGCTCCATTAAGCACATGGTTAACAGGGAAAAATAAAAGCATCATGCATTATTAACTCTGATAACAATGAATAAGGTTATACGTTCATTCAACAACACGCGATGTTTCCCTCCCCGCCTGCATACGTTTTCTCCTCCATGTCAAAACAGCGTGTCATGTCGAGCGTTATATGTTAAACAGCAGTCAGGTGGCTGGAGTGAAGGGCAAATGTATATTTTCTTTCCTCACTTGTGGTCCAGAGGACCAGCAACGTCTCGGCCAACGCTGCATCTGTTACCAATCCAGATAATTAACCATTATTTCAATTTGCAAAGAGTCGTTCTTTACCACGAGGCTACAGAAAGGCAACGGCACGGGGGTATTTACTGAAAAAGCAGAGCGCTGTCCTGACTAATGTTTGATCAACAGAACAGAGCGCATTTGAGGAAAAGCGAGCCAACTGTAACAACAGCCGAGCGAGCGATCAATTTCTATTTAATTGTTTAACAGGCACTAAGCAAACAACTTTTGTTTCAGTGTTGATAATTATGACTGAATATCTTGAATACGTAATGTGGTCGAAAACTTAATACAGATAATGAGTCATTTTGCCTTCACACAGTTAATGCAAAAATCCTAATGGTCTTTAAAATGGGCTTCATTTTCTTCATGCAAAATATAATAATAAATCTTTTAATTTAGAAGGAAAATATCACCTGGATATGTTGTCAAATTTGTTTACCAAAAATACAATATGTTTAACAATACAGGGCTGATTTTATGTTTAATGAAGCATAAACTGCAACTTGGCCATTACACTGTGCTTAAATAGGTGTGTGTGATCTTGCCAGATGAAGTTTGTTTGCCTCCATCCTCCAACAGGAAGAAGTAATTGCTAAACAATTAGTTTCTGGTACACCAGGGAAAAGCGCTTACTGATCTAAAGAGAACATCTGCCTCTGTATCAACAACAGAACTCATACAAAACTTACATTAGCATTAGAAAAAGTAATTATGTATCCACAAACTCAAAACACACAAATTAAGTAGATGAGAGATTTCTAGTAAGAGTTTCTCCTGTTCCACCAGGCTTTGCAAAAAAAAAGACTCGAGAATAAATATTTGACAAATTTCTACTAAAAATGTATAAAAATTGTTAATGTTCTTTTTAAATGTAAAATATAAAATAAAATATCTAGATATTGAAAAATTGTACCTTAGATATGCTCAATATGTGCAGTGAAAGCTATCAGGTTAAATGGAAATGTAGTAAAACTTCCCAAAGCTTTGTTAAACTTTCAAATAAAGTATTTTATAAAAAATACAGTCTCACAATCTAGAGCAATTATCCTGCTCTATGAAAAACGTGATTGTCCTTCACCTAGTTTGGTGTAAAGGCTCACAAACATACAATTCATACATATACTCAAAGAAAGACAAAGAAATTAAAAGCGAATGTGCAAAATACATTTTAAACACATCAATAACAGAACAGACTATTTGACCTTTATATAAAAATTAAACTGTAGTGGGTAAATAACAGAAGTGACATGCATTGTTGGTATTTTTGTAGACATCGTCAAATAATTACATTTGCTCACCCTACATCTTCAGTCCATAAGAAATACATAAATCCAACACGGCTTCACAAAATAAACTAAAAGAGATTCCTCCCGAACTTCTGCTTTCCTGATAAATACTCAATCTATATGTAAATATAAGGTACTTTTAAAATATCTGGAAGGAATGAAAATGCACTTCCTTTTCCTATTTGATCAGTGGCCCCAGAGCTTTTAATGAAAAGTGTCAGGATTGAACGGACAGAAAACCATAAATGCATAAATACAACAGAAACGGCGACAGGTTGATAAACGTAAAATGACATATTTTAAGCCAAAATGGATTTACTGGAGGATTTGAATAGCTCAGCATCTTCCGAAAAACTATGTGTTTGTTAAATGTCTTTCTGTGATTTTGCTTCAGCTTCATAAAGGTAGAAAATGTGTGTAAACAACAGCATCATAAATAAATAGTAAACAAGCCAACAATTAAGCAAAAGTCTCTTGTGAAACTTAAGTTTCTCCATCACCTCTAACTCCGTAAATATGAAGCATTATATTTTTTACATATATTCTACAAATCACTCTCTTTATGACTCAGGACTCGGTTGGAAGTCATCTTTCTCCGTTGCTTTTTCTCCAAACCAGATGTTTCTTAATGACATTCACAGTGCTTAGATGAACAGTGACACGCTATTGATTCTCAAATCAACTTCTCGCTCCAGAACTAACAAGTTGTTTGCCGATGCCTGACGAGGATGAAAACAAAGCCAAAACTATACAGTTACAACAACACAACTTACATTGCATTTATGAAGAAATAATTAGCAGATCTGTCATTCTGTGCACAAATTAGTGTGAAATGATGGCTTGCAGTGAGTTTACTGATCACATGTGATCTGGGCTATAAGGAAGCGTGGCAATCGTTTTTGTTACGTAATAAGCCAAAGGAAAGATTGTTTGGATCTGATGTAATACTATCCTGTTGTTTCACTGATGCCTATGAACCTCTGTCTGAATTCTTGAGTTATTTCACTTTAAAATAAACCCTTTTTTTGTAATGTACACAATGTTGCAGCCTTCTTAAAACAAAGTTGTGTCAATGCTCTCATGCTTTCCTTTCTTTACAATGGATACACAGTTTATTGTCAAGTTAAGAATCTGAGCAATAAAACAAAGCACAAACAATTTTAAGCCAACTTAAAATCTCTGACATATCAAACCAAAATTATTATCTCTAAATGACCTTTCTATATAGTGCATGCATGCAGTATATTTTTTCTGATTTGGCAATACATTGGCAAAGCTAACATGCTATCATTTGGTTTAGGCTTAAAGTTTTCCATCATGCTGTTGAGTATAAAGCAGTGACTCACCGCACTAGTGATCAGTAAAAATCCTGCTTTTTATTAGTCTCCTTGTAATCCATGCAAAATTCACAACAGTTCACCTGACATGTCAGCCATCTTAGCAGCAGCCTCAGACTTCTATTTTGTAGTCATGAAAATACAGATTCACAGTTTGTCAAGATTACTTAAAAAAACATTAGTAAAATCACCTGTAGTAAAATGTGGCAACATATATGTGGTATCATACATTTAGATTTTTTTAATTCTCAAATGACGTTTTTAATTAATTTAGGTTGGCTTAGCCAAAGGATATGCTCCTGAGAGACAGTTAAAGTATTGGGCAAACAGTTAGATATTTGTGATGCAATTTATACTGTGATTTGCTTGCAAAAACGTGCAATTAAAAAAAATACGATTACTTTTCAATGCTCATCTATTGAGAAATAGGCTTCCTTGGCAGTATGTACAAACAACACACACCAGCAGGAGCAAATTTCCAATACTTTTTTATTTTTTACTTTTTTATTTTATACTTTATTTATTTATTTGTTTGTTTCATTTATTTATTTATGTTTTATACAGAGAATGTAATCTAAACCTATTCTGAACATAACTCACAACAATAAAGAAAAATAACAACACAAAAAGATACATAGGGAAATATGAGAAGGACAATTTATGCCAGGGATAAAATTTAAGTAGACAAAAGTATCATAAGTAACAGTATCAAATTTTCATATCATAATTATTGCAGAGACTTTTATCGCAGTATACAGCGTTAACAGGTTGCATCTGTATTCTTCTTAATGACGTAACAAATATTTTTTCAATCGAAAAAAAAAAAAAAAATAATGAGGTGTTTTTAAATATTCTTAAAAGTATTTCCAATTTCCAGTACTTACCAACCACTGGAAACCGATCAGGTGTTTTAAAATTTGCTGCCTCTGCTGGGCATTTAGTGTAAGTGCAGGGATACTGATACTCGTGGGAGCAAAATTATTTAAATGACTTGTTCCATATGGTGCTATTAAGTGCTTACAAGACAGATTTCCTATTCCTGAAGCCTTAAGTGATCTAATCTGTTATTTCATAACTGTTTTTTTTTTGTTAACATTATGTACAGTAAAGTTTTTGCAAACAAATCCCTTAAAATTACATTGGCATTTCCATAGCATCGCTTTTAGAGCACAGGGCTCCAGAACACTTTTGACCACTTCACTCCCAACACACAATGGAGATGTCCACAGATTTATTTAATGTGTCATATATTATCTAACATATCTAATGTATTTTGTGTGATGAAACCTGGTGTCCATGTGTAATGAGCCTTATCCACACTTTAATGCCTAACGGCACAAAAAAACAGTTTGTTTTCTGTCAGCGAGGACACAGATTTCCATTAGCCGAAGATTTTCTTTAAACACTTTGTGCCTTTCAGCGTGAAAATGTCAATGTACTTCATCCGTGAAGTACAAGACCATAAATGTTTTTGTTGCCTGAGAACAAAACAAATGCAGCTTAATCGATAAGTAAACAATCCTAAAGATTGTGCAACAAAAAAAAACTAACTAAAAATTTCTAATGAAGTTAAGATCTATATAAATTATATCAAATACATTTGTGCATTGTGCAAATACACCTGCGTTGTGTTAAGACACTGACCCATTAAATACCAATTGTTTATTAGAGGTAAGGTAACTGTATATTTTGTCTACTTTCAACTAACTATCTTGCAGTTTCAAAATATCTCCCCTACCTCTGAAAGAAACATTTAACTACAGTTGCATAAGAGGCCAAAACAAACCACAGGTCCAGACGTTACCGCAAGTATCCAGCGGGTCTCTCTTCTACTTTCAGAGGAGCAAGATCACATCACACCTCCATCTGGAGTGCACTGAAGAGGAACATTGCGTCTGTGTTAACAGCCGACGAGAGATATGGGGCTTTTCTCCCCGAGCAGATAAACGAGAGGATGAGAGACAATTTGCAGGGACTCGGAGCACTTCAAGTTCTGGCAGCTGAGGTGAGAGCTTTTCAGCTCGGGCAAAGAGTGAGAAATCACAGCGCAGAATAAAAAGGTGTGATCTGTTCACTTGTTACGTTGTCTGGAGGTTAAAGTGAAACCAGAGTGATGGGAGAGAGAGATTGGCATGCATGAGTTGCAGAGAGAAAGTAACCCTGCCAAATGCTGAACGTTTGATGAGATAAGGTAGTCTGCGTTTTAGAGAAAACCTGAAAAGCATTAATTTTAAGTAATGCATTTAATCATTTTAAAATAAACTAGATATTTGCCACTGTTTTGCTTGCATTGCATCTGGCAATAGCATCACATACTCATTTATAATATTCGGTCAATTGCAATAGTGATTTGTTTTAGTAGGCACCATTGATAAGCATAAACTTTCATAAACTCTCAGATAAGACTTGAGATATCACCTGCAGCACCGACGTCCTCATCTGCACAGGTCACATACCTCTCCAGGGTTGCCAGGGGACGTGCTCCATAAACTGTCACTCTCATGCTGACAGGCCACAGGCATTGTGACAAACCTCGGAGGGGTGAGAGCTACTCTCCCATTTAGTCTCATCACCGTCAGCCGCCTGTCAGAGAGCCGCCAGTCCTCCTGCAGCACTCTGCTCCTGTGCTGATAAACTGTAATTAAAGTCTAGGTGTGTGCGCTTGTGGTGCATGGGACTAAAACATTGACATTCTTCCATTTAAATGATCTGTGTGATATTTAAGAATGAGCAATCTGATTATTTATTCATTTTTAATGCACCCTAGTTGTAGTTAATAATTGGCTCGCTACAGTTAACTTGGTGATATCAATAAGTAGTGTGCATCTGCATTTGATATTCTTCACTTCTGTATATCTCACACCTAAAGACCAAACCCATAACCTTACAGTCTTAATAATAACACCTAGATCTTACATACACATGCATATTTCAGTAAACACCTGGGCCCGTCTACAGTTTTATTACCTTACAACCACAACAAAAAGCCAACCAGCTGTTCATTAGTCCTCAACTAAATGGGATTAATTACAGTGGTTTTTATTGTAAAATTGCTCATGGTTCTCAAGGGTTTAGCAAAAGTCCAGCTGTATGTGGAGAACAGGTTTATACTGATAAAGAAACAGACAGCCTTACTTCTGCAGCTGTTCAAGTCAACATTCATTAAAATTCATCCTTAACCTTTCTTCCAATATGCATTTCTGGTCTAATTGTTGTTGAAACAGTGCAAAAACATCTGTCCTCATAATTTTTCATCAATATGCAATAACTCGTTCTGTCTCTGAAATTATTTTCCTTTAACAGCACTAAACCCTTGTATTTTTCAGCCACACATTTTACAATCCAAACAATTCCCAATAGATAAAATTATGTAAGTAAAATGGGTTGCAAATGCTGTTTCATGTTGACTTTAATCATAGAGGTCAATGTCATAAAGCTGATGACATCATAAAGGACCATCATATACACCAGCCATTATTTGCTTTCAAAACTACACATTTTGATTTTTAGGAACATACTGTACATGACTAAGTCTATAGATGCATCTCCACTATTGTGTAAATTGTGTTTTGAGGTCTAGTTTTCATAAAAACATTGCCTTGATTTGGAGCTGACAGGAGAGTGGTTTAAAAAAGTCCCATGGGTTTTTCTACAGCATGGTGCTGCCATCATGTGGCCATTTTGATGCTGTGCATGAATACTAAAAGACAGGTGTGTGTATATCCATCCATCCATCCATCCATCTAAATCTATCAATTATATATCAGGTTAACAAAACCTGAAAATATTACCTTTTTCAGGACACTATCTAAAAATGTATGGATGCATGTTTGCTTACGGATTATCTGCAAATTGAATAAGCATTTATATCACCTGTACAGATATATCACTTTAGAACATAAAAATATAAACAAGTCACTCTAAAAGCAATTTATTGAGCAACCACAACAAACCAAATGCAATACACATATGTTGGCTAAACAAAATTGTTTCTTTTTTTGCTTTTTTACAAAATTAGCAAACAGGTAAAGTGATTTTTTATGTGAGGGGGTAAACATCATCTGGTGTTTAAAGAATGCACAGAGAGACTTTTCCCATTATTATCTGTCAATGACGAAAAATACAGAATTATGGGATTTGAAGTGTACAAAGCAGAGACAAACCACATTATAGTGTCAACATAATCAAGAGTTTGGGATTTTTGGAATCTCTTGTACGGTATGTTACACAATTAATTACATGATAAAAATATAAAAACTGCAACCATTATAAACATTTATAATAAAAATAAATTATAATAAAAACAGAATTAAGCGTTAGCACATATGATATAGACAAAAAGTATCTTAAAAAAAACAATACATTTAAAAAAGCTTCATACCAATACTAATAATCAATACACTGTTTATAGGCAAACAAAAAAGGGTTTGTGTTAACCAGGTCCAGGTGTTGATATTGGGTTTTGGCTACGGTTTGGTAGTTTACATTTATCTTTCCGATACTACTGTTAGCATAACTGATTGTGAACAATAACAAATGTTCTCATATACTTTTTAAACCTTCATTATGATACACGTATGTAAATGAAATATTTAAACTCATGATCTTTCTCATCAGATGACCCACGTGATGTCTGAACTCATACTGTAGCTCATGACAGAGATGTGGTCACTCTTACGAGGTAGATAAGAGGTAAAAGCAGTCTAGAATTATACAGCACAAAGTCTAAGTAACAGAAAGCCTTTTAAGCTGTAAGTCTTATGATGTGAAAAAAATTTACTCAATCACAAACAACTGAGAATTATACGTTTTAGAGGTCAGGACAAAAATGCCAGCAACAGCAGAAATGAATTTCAAATTGTAATTCATAAAGGCAGGAAAATAAAATATCCAGCATTTGGACATTGTGGAAGCAATCCAGATAAATTAGGTTAAATAAAAGTGTTTTAAGAGATGAGGGATGATGGCACTTACCCTTTAACTACTCTTTTAAACATTCAACTGAAACTGAAAGCATAAACAGACCATGCAGCCGTTACAGTCAAAATGTAACAATCATATTTCGGCACCTTTAATTTTTAAGAAAAACTACAATAAAAACAATGTGACCTTCATGTTCATAACTTCATCCTGGACACAGATTGCACAAACCACTGTAAAAACCCATTATGCTGCCTTAAAATTCCAATCAACTTTTTTTTTTCCAGTATCTCAAATTTAGTTAAACATTTTCAAGCTTTTTTTTATAAGTTAATGGCTTGTATAGCCAAGCTGATTGGACTTAAACATTTAGGGCAGCAAAGAATTTTTATAGTGCATCTTTGTAGTATCTGGACATCATCATAACCTATAAAACAAACACCTGTTTAATGCTAGTGACCCAATATTAATTAGTAAGGCATTGAGAAATAAATCACATCCTAAACACAAGTTAGAAAGAAGCAGCGCAGCACACAGGACAAACTTCATCCTCTCTGCATCTTATTTTAGTACCACTGATGCTGATCAACATGCAGGAACAACAAGTCACCAGGTAAAGCAAGAAAAAAAAATTTTCCATCTCCTTTTTTATAACGCTCGATAAGACTTTCCCTATAAGCTCTTTATTACTCCTTTATTCAAACACTTTAATAATCTTTCAAAGCATATTTACATAAGTGCATTTGATCCAAATCAGAACAATCAGAGCAAGGTGGTGGGGAAGGGATTTTCAATATTATTATTATTATTATTATTATTATATTAATAAACAATTATGAAAAAATATTACTTTTGTTTATTCCCTTATATGGTGTTTATGTTTTTTGTTACTCAGCCAATGTTCGCAGTTCTAATGGACCCACAGCATGATTCCAGTTTTAAATCAATATAGTCATAAATATTTATGTAAATATTTATCATAATTCTTAGCAAAACAGATAGCATGATTATCTATGATACTGTATGGGTGAAAAAAAACATGTTCATATTGAATAAATATAAATGTCTGGGGCTGAAAAACTATTGATCATCCTTTTTTCCAGTAAACATTGAAAGGAGGTCCCACAGACATGAACACCACGTAACGGTTAAATTTGCTTAAAATGAGTAAAACATAATAAAGCAAAATGATGAAATTTGGAGTTAAACAGACATTGCTAAGAACAAGGGCTTTCAAAACCGCTTTTAGAGAAAAGGCATGGAAACCTCAAAAAGTATCCAAATTTGTCAATGGTCAAAAGAAAACAAGACAGCTAGCTAGCTAGTAAGCTAGTTATACATAGTTTAGCTTGTAGATATACCTATGCTTAGGTATGTATAGGTACATAAAGTCCATCTAGCAAAAAACAGATCTGTAGTGAGTGATGAGGAGACGTCTGCAACCCACCGGTGTGATGTTGAGGCGTGTTTAACAGAGTGACACACACAGACATGGAGATACTCGGACAGTCCGGGAGAGGCGGCTGGGCACTAAAACAGGCAGAGCTGGACTGATCGGGTGAGATGGGGTCTGTTCTCAACTTCTCCGAGATTTTGAATGCTGGATGAGCCACTGTAATGTGATATCTAAAGAAAAGATTAGAGAGATCATGATGTCATATTCACTGGAGCACACATCTTTTCAAACCAAATGAAATATACTATATGCTCTATACTAATAATCAAAACAAAAACAAGCAAAGTGATGCCCAAACATCACTGTTAACTCACCAATATTGTCCTTCTCTTTGCATGAAACTGAATAGCAGCAGATCTCTCTGTCTTGAATTGCTGCCAGGTTCCTTTGAAAAAACACAAATCACTTGTTACCATTTTTGCTGCCTTCACATGAACTGTCGGCATAAAGTTATTCTGCCAAAAATAAAAATACACTCGAATTTCAACAGAAGCCGATCATGTAATGAATATAGTTTGCGTGTTAGCAAATAAAGAGAACCGCTAAGGTCATGAGAAAAGGGTGAATTTTGATTTGCAAAAGCAGAAACAACTAAGAAGGAGATGTAGTGTGGTTAACATGTTTGGCAAATTCACTATACACAGAATCATACTCTTAGGTCTTACATTTTCTCAATGAGCTGTTTCTCATCTAGTGCGCTGGGAAGGTCTCTTTTGTTCCCAAGGACAAGTACCTGTGGAGAGGAAAGTAACCACTAATCCAAGTAACCATTAATCACTTATAATGCATCTACACATCTTCTAAGAACTAAACTGAACATTTCTCATACTGATCTGGAACCAGTTATTTCACTTAAAATATATGAGGATTTATGTCTTTGGGGACTGGTCCTGCATCAGATTGTGTTAAAGTGTCTCCTAAACTGGTGGATTCAGCAACAGTGGGTGGTACGGCCAAATCACCCCCTACAGACAGATAATCTATGAGCGATCAGTTTCTGTCAGAGCTGAAGATAACACACATAATGCCACCGGCAGGGGCTCAAGGCAGAGATAATGCTTAGTCATGTGCCTTAAAAATCCCAAAGCAGCTTCGGAAAGATCTGGAAAAGCAGAGGTGTGGTACAATGGCAGTGATTCATTTCTGGTCGCTTTGGTAAAAAATAGCAGCATTTAAAGTACCAGTTCACCCAAAAATGAAAACGTTTTCTTATCCTCATATTATTCCTGTATAACTTTATTTGAAAAATATTTATCAGTAAAAACTTCTTATCCTCAATTTCAGTCTGTTTTCATGTTCTCATTCAAGGTTTTTTAAGTTAAACTTTCCAGTCCCCATTCACCTAAACTGAATTTAGCAAGTGAAATCAACCTTAAATTCAAACATTATTCCTAATTTTATCTTTTGCGTTCCACAAGAGAAAGTCATATAGGTTTAAAATGACATGAACGTGAGTAAATAATGACTGAATTTACATTTTTTGGTCAACTGCTCCTGTAAGACAACAAGTGCCATAGAAATGCTTAGTTATAATACATGAACACATAATGTTATTGTTTCTCCACATACAGGAATGCCTTGCAGCTGTGGTTTGTCTAACAGGTTGTGTAGCTCGTTTCTTGAGGCTTCGACCTTTTCTCGGTCTGCAGCGTCGACCATATACCTAAAAACACAAGACAAACTTCTTAGTACAGCATGCAGGAATGTAAACACCGGCCCTTTAAACCAAAAACCACAAGTCATACTCACACTATAGCGTTGACACCCCGACAATATCTCTCCCACATGCTCCTGAAGCGCGGCTGCCCACCTATATCCCAAATCTGTGCAAAGACAACGCTAATTTATATTGACACATGATGTCATCACAAAGGGACATGACAATTCAATTTGAACCCTACTGGTCACTTTATAAAGCAGGCACATATATATATATATATATAGTATAGGCAGGTGTAGTATAAAGCAAGTGTAAAAAAGCAGTTTTCTGTTGATGCTTTCTGTTGATGTAACAAACGAACTGTACAGCATACAAAAAACATAAAGAGCTCCTTCAATCTAGTCTAAGAAATATGTCCTTGAGGCAAGAGAGCACAAAAAACAAGACTTACTTTTATCGTTACATTGCCTTTGGTCACTTTCCTCATGTTGAAACCGACTGTAGGGATCATATCTTCATTAAACTGGCCAGACTGAAGAAACACAAGAGAAAACGTGAACATTTATCCTGTATAGAGATGTTTTAAGTTTAAAATAAAAGTATAAATCATGCGTCTCTTAGATTATTGTACATAAATCAATTTGGTTTAGATTATATCAGGAAAATTCATTTATGGAAACATTCTGTATTGCAAAACCTAAGCTTTGCTAACTTTATGGTAACATTACCAAACACTTATTGGGTTGCAACAGTACATGTGTTCAGCACAGTTCAAGCACAAAAGCAGACCTATCTATGGATTGACCTTTATAGTCAGCAATCTGCCTTCTTTCACTTGCTCTCATACATTATACAAGGACAAAAAATTTCATATACATAATACATAACCACATTGACCAATGTAGTGACATGTCAAATAGACACAGATAAGATTATATACAGTATAATCTGAGTCATCATTAAACAGTAGATGCATATGTCAATTGAAGACTCCTTAAAAATGATCAAATCAAAATAACAACCCATATTTTGCAATTAATATATAAATACTGAACGTTGATAAGTGTCTGGCTATATAACTGTACTCCTCAAACGTCTTCATATATTGCAAATGTGGGTTTGAAGATGTCATATACAAAGTATAATCACATATACCATCACACGAATGTTCTCAACAGCACATTATTTATATAATGATGTAATAAAGCATATTCTCCACCCTTGGCACGCCTAAACTCGTGTGTATGACAGTTCACACATCAGCCTATAGTAAGTCATGAAGCTAAAGAATAAAACCATACATATGTAACGTGACAGCAATACAGCTTCAGTTGAAATAAATCAAGACTTACAGCAATAACGTTGACAAAAGTAGTTTTTCCAGAGTACTGCAGTCCGACCAGAGTCAACTCCATCTCCTCCTTCCAGAAGAGCGACCGGAACCAGTCCAGGAGCCGGTTAAAGAGGGCCAACATGTTTAAACGTGGTGTGCTGTTGGACAAACTCTGGGATGATCCGAGCAGATTATTGACTCCTGCTCCAGGAGTCGGTCGAGGAAAATGAGGAAGCGTTTATCATGTGATTATCAGTGACGCGTGATAACAGCGCCGCGAAGACGCAAATGACTGCGTGTTGATATTTCAGAATAAAAGTCTCCCCTTAGGTTCTTTAATTTAGGAAATGAATATATTAACGTCTAAAGAAGCTACATGCGAGGATCTGGATAAAGATAAAAATAAAGTAAGATTACGAGATTAAGGTGAATATTTTAAGAATAAAGCCAAAATGACGAGAATAAAGTCATAATAATATTATCTAAAAGTAGTAGTATTTTAAGGATAAAGATGTATTAATACGAGAGTACAGTCATGACAACACAATAATATTTTTATTTTTATTTGTAGCCCTAATCCTTTGTATTAAATAAAGGTTCCCGTTTAATGAATAATAATAAGAAGAAAGAAAGAAAGAAAGAAAGTAATTAAGAAAGAAAGAAGAAAGCAAATGTAAATAAATTAAATATTTCTTTAAAAAAAAAATTATATAATAATTTTAAGGACAAGCCCGTTTCAGTTCGTCTTCTGTCCAGTAGATGGCGATAAAAGCTTTTAAATAGACAAGTAAGCGATTTATCCTGTTGCTGCACGTATAGTAGTCCGTTTTATATGTACATTTATATATTTAAAAACAATATTAATCTTTAATAAAATGCATTTTTACTATCACCTATTAGGCTAATATTTTGTAATAATGGCTAAAATAATGATTTAAAAAAAATCACAATAAGATAGATATTGTTATTCTTGAAATAATGGCAAAACAATATTGCCACTTATATTGCCACTGTATTATTTGTGATTGCATTTCATCCAGTGCTGTACCATTACCTATCATATCTATTTCTGTGTTTATGTTGTTAAATAATAAGTCATTAATATGTTTAGAAAGCTTTTAAAATGTTTGTTACATTAATAAAATGTGAATGATATAACAAATGTTGTGGTTTGTATGCAATCATAAATTCCAGTGTCTTCAGTCTAGAGCGTATAAGATGACATGTGGCTGATCATGCTTGTGCTCACTGTGTGGCTGTACATGTGAGCAGCAGGGCCAATGGTCACGCCTGTTCACATCCCAGCAGGGTGGAGGAGCACACATCCAGACACGGGTGCAAGTCTTAACCTAGTTTAACAGGTTACCAGTTCTGAAAATATGATGTGCACTAGGAAAATCTATGGCATGGATAAAATGTACAATGTTTAGAAGAACTATCACATGTTTTTTGCTGTTACTTTCATATTTTATACAAGTATTCAAGGTGGGAAGACTACTTGAAATTGTAAAAACATGCAGCCCTTGTTTACTAATGTCTGATAATTGGACTAAGTAGGTACAAGACTAAAATATTTGAAACTTGACACTTATATTGTGCCTCTAAAGGATTTGCATAGACAGAGCAAGTTTATGGGTTATGTAAGTGTTACATAAGAACGGGCATTGATGGGGAAAACAGCTAGATTGTTTTCACAGCTAAACACGTTGAAATCAGACTCAGACAAGACATTACTTCCACAGGAAAAACTTTAATACTTTTTCTTTAATGTATGTCAACAATACTTTAGACAAAATATATACATCAAGCAACCTTCAGTTATGTCCCAAAATAAAAATCCCAAGTACCTCTTCCTATACAAAACTAATATATTGTTTAAATCATTACATTCACTTTCTTTTGCTTCTATGTTGAAACCAGGATTACAAATGCTCATGTCTGCGATGCAGACTGCTTTGAACAGGTAAAAAGGCAACAATATGAACACGGATCTGCCCTAATTTGACCAGAAATTACACACATGATGCAGATCTAGAGAGTCTAGTTCCAAAGCTATGTACACAATCTCATGGCATACAGCGCTTGGCTGTCTAAAACTCAACTCTCTTTTGCGATTCAAACGTAAATATGTGGGTCACGTATCAAAAATACAGATGTACAAATAGTATAAACAAAATAATTACACAACGCAGTTATCTCACATGAACTTCTCCAACGTGCACGAATGAATGACTGAAAAGCTACAATGAAGCCGTGATCTTAGTACTCCTGTATATACACGAGTGTCACGTCTGGAGGGCAACGTAAGAAAATCTAACAGGTATGGGAACTGGGTGTGTTTTGTGCTTTGGTCAACCAAAGCAGAGACAGTTGTTTTGGTAGCATTATAATCTAGGTTAAAGCAGTAACAGAAGCTTCTTGTTCTAGCTACCACGGCACACAGAAATGTCCAAAGCAGCATCTACAGGGGTGACGTTTTAATGAAAAATATTACTTTAGCTTTTACATTCAACAAATGAAAAGGTGCTTGTGCAAAGGGCAAAGTCCTTTACATTGGGGGACCGTCTGCACATCACATTCTGGGTTATGTTTTTGTATTTTGAACTCGAACATTCAACATAAGTGCAGAGATAAGCCGCTCGCCCGTCCCAGGTCCTTTTCCGAAGGACAGAGCTCATTGTTTGACCTTCTTCACAGTGTATCACAGTGCTTTACACGGGGCCTCGTAAACCATCTCCGTCCACGTCCACTTTCTTTATCCTTTCCATCTCTGGGTCTGTGTACGCTGAGTGTGGAGGGAGCTAACCAGTAGGCTGATAAGAGTGCGTGTGTGTGTTTATGAGGCTGTCATACTTCTGAAAAGATCTGAACAGCTGCTGGTTGGCTGGGGGGATTTTTGGAACCCCTTCAAGCCAACCGTCTCAGGGAGCTTATTCAGCAGGGAGGTCCACTCTCAAGACCAAAACATTCAGAGAGTGGGATATTCACACCGAGTCCTCAGTCTTTGGTTTCTAGGTTTAAAGGGGGGACATGTTTAAGAGCCTGCAGGAGCGCAGGAGAGTCCATTGAGGTTGGAGGGGTGGCTGGGGAACCCACTCTTGAGGACAAAACCAGGGATGAGGGGAGTTTCTCAGGAGACAACCCAGCCGGAGAACCACTCAGGCCAGGGTACAATACGGGCATGCCACCAGGGTACCAACACTTCTCCAGCATGGGCAGGTACGCGGCCGCCGCACTGGGAGGTAAGAGGTAGAATGGCATGCAAAGAGGCGGCTGGTGTGGAGAAAAGCTCATGTATGGGCTATGGCCACCCAACATCTCGTGCCCTGAAAGAGACTCATCTTCAGAGGAGTCGGACCTCTGCCGTTTGGCCTGCGGTTCTTCCAGTTCCTCCTTAATGCTGCCGCCCATTCTCTCGGCCATGCTGTACTTGAGGTCCATGCCGTCTTTGGGGTAGTATGCTTGCCGCTGGGCTTTCGGGTCACGTTTCTCCATCTCGCCCCCGTAACCGCTGTCTGTATCCGTATCGCTGCCGCTCTGCTCGCTGCTGTGAGGATAAGTCCTTTGAATGACAGGAACGCAGTTTTTAGCATGGCCCTCCGTGGCTTTCGGCTGCAGACCTGCCGGTTTCTCCTGGACTTTGGGAGTGGGCTCCTCCGGGCAGGGGCTCGGCGGGCTCTGTACGAGCTCGGACGCCACCCTCTGAAGGTGGTTGATTATGTGCCCGGGCGTCAGGTCCCGCACGTTCTCCTGGTTGGCCAGGAACTGCAGAACCTCCTTGGCGCACAAGTGGAAGCCGGACCGGAACATTTCCTCGCTGTTCTCCGAGTGCCCATTGCCTTGCTCACCTGCAATAAAACCAAACAGTGAGAAATGTTTTGTTTGACAAGCATTCACCGTTACGCAAGCACATCTCAGACACAAATGTGGGTGAAAAGTTTAGCTGGGCCGCATCCTGTGACAAGGTCACACTTTTTTAAGCAACAGTTGGTGTGCTGCCCCTGTGCATTAAAACTCACCGATTTGCATTCCACTTTGCAAGGAAATGATTTTCTGTTGTTGCTGCTCCAGCAGGTTGTTAAGAGCTTTCACATGCTTGAGCGTCAGTTCCAGCACAACAGCCTTCTCCAAGTGTCCCAGAGTCTAGAACAGGAAAAACCCAGATAAGCATGTTGATCTTTCTTATGTAACACGCTCTGCAGAAGCTCAGAGGACAAACTTCGCATGAGCGGGAATGCAGGCACTCCTCGCTGCTGGCACGTAAGCATGCGTGCCAATAATACTAAAATACTTGAAATGACAACATAACACATCTTCAACTTGTTGGTGTGTTAAATAATAATCTATTGTCAGCTGTTCACAAATAACACATGTATTCTACACATGTATTAGTATTTTGTATACAGGTTGAGAAATGTATATTTTATGCACAACAGCAGCTGCTGCCAGAGGACGCGCCCTTTCACGAAGTTATTAAAAAGCAGGACAAACATGATTTATTCATGATCAACAACCAGGTGGCGCTTTGATTCAACAGGGTGAGGCGAGCCCATTCACTCCCATATTACTTACCGTGAGTTTAAGATGTTCGGGTAGCAAATCCTTTAACTGCGCAATGCACTCGTTTATTCTGTCCCTCCTTTTCTTTTCGATCAATCGGTGGGGCAATTTGTACGTATCCTATGGGATAAATGATTGACATTTAACACCGATAAAACAACAACATGAACAACAAACTTAAAGAAATCAAAACCTTGTGCAGTTGTTTTAACACAAAAATGCATATATATGCAACAACATGTACAAGTAAGAGTCTGTCATGTTTTTGTGGGTAATTGCGCGTCTCGTACCTTACTGTCGTCAGTGCGCTTCATTCCCCGCCGCTGTTTACACACATACATGGAAAAATCCATTCTACAACAGAAAAAATAAAAAGGCAATAAGAAATCTGTCGTTCGGGAACTCTTACGGAAACGAACTGGCGTATGGAGACTGACTTACCCTTGCATGTCAGGAATATGATCCATTGAAGAGTGTTTGGTCATAAACGGAGGAGGTTGCGCACTTGTAATCCTCTCCATTTCAGACTTTCAATTTAAGAACACGGTATATTTAAAAGAATATATAAAGGTAAAAAACAAATCCTTCACTTTCTCATTAAAGTCCGCATGTATTTCCCATGAATAAATGACTGAAAAGTAGTTGAAGTGTTTGGAGTTCCTGTGTCTGGTGTTGTGAGCAGAAGAAGCAGACTGGCTCCGCTGCTGGTTAAATGAGTGTGTGTGGGTGGATGTGAAGTACGTGTTAAATAAACCCTGTGACTGCAGACACGTCTCGAGCTTCAGTCACATGAGCCTCACGTGTGTGACGGCGCTTTCAGAGCTCAACCCATTTACAGCAGACTGCCCGCCCGCCCGTGTCCCGTGTACCGCCATGCTGCTTCTCTCTCTCTCTCTCTCTCTCTCTCTCTCTCTCTTTTAGCGCACAATAACAGCTCCACTTATGAGCCTGTGTTTGAAGGGCTTGATCGTGGTTCGACTTGTGAAATAAAGCATGGGAAGACATGTTTATTTTGTGGATTAATTAAATAAAAAATACAAATATTTTAAAAGACCGTAAATTTCGTGAATTATAGTTTTGGACGCAGAATAGCCTGATGATATGTGCACAGTATAATATGTGTAATGTGTATAATACAAGAGCATGTTTATTTACCTTTACATAAAAAAAACGTAAAATTGCATTATAAGAGAATTATAAATCAGTAATTGTTTAATATATGTTGTATATTATGCATATAGTCTATGGTAAAAAAAAGCGTACAAAAAGTCTTCAACAGAAAACTAAATAAACCTTTGTTGATCAATAGCCTACTCGGCATGTTTTATTACAGAATTATTGTATTTACTTTATAACATATATTTATATATATTTATTTTACTGAAATACTTAAACAATAAAAATATTAACAAATAGAAATAATATACAATCATATACATTATAATAAATAAGGCTATATAAATTAAGATGCATTCTAATAAACCTTGTATTCATAAATGATGTCTATCATTTAAAAAAAGAAGATAAATATCGTTTTAAAAATCTTTCGTCGAATACATATTTCAGTTAATTTTTAACAAATGCATTTTCTAGCATTGTCAGCACCATAAAGACAATGCATAGAGATGATATATACAGAAAACACACTGGAAGTGCATGCGATATCACACAAACACGGGCCTGATTGAAACTTCTAGAAAGAAACTGACGTCAAATTAAAATGATGTCTTGAACACCTGCGCCTCCATCAATGAGCGCGCACGGCTCATGTTTACACAATAGTAACAGATGCGCGCCCGTTATTTCACACCGGGACCGTTTGGCTCTCCACGTGCGGTTGCTCGTGGCTCTCTCGTGCTGCGGCTCGGTTTGTTGTTGCCGGTTGTACTCGGCAGCAGTCACGTTGAACTCCTCATGGCTAGCGGCTCAGGGAGAAGGAGGAGGCGGAGGCCCGGCTGAATCCCGGGGACTGACGTCATTCCGTTTATTTTGGGTACCGAGCAACGCGAGCTCAGCGCAGGCGCGCTGACAAATGCTGCCAATGGCAGCAACGAAGGTCTCACGACTGATTTAATTGTAAATAACGCGGAATAACACCGTCATAAATGTTGCAACGTGTTTTATCTTGTGCTCTGTTTTTTAACGATTTTGTAAAGACATTATTTATACAGTATATTTTAAGTAACACTACAATACAGTAGTTGTTCAAATAAATAAGTTTATTTTTATTATTTATTATATTACTTTTCAATTTGACCCATATTAAATGCATTATTAAATGCATTTATAAATAAATATGAATACGTTTATAATATAAATATAAATATAAATATGAATACTCTATAAAGAAAAGAAAGTCTGACTGTATTTTATGCAAGTATAAAGCTGATGGTGGCCTCATTGTGGTTTTGAGGTTTAGTCTTAAAATCCAGTAAATTATTCATCTCCTAATTGCATTGCTGGAAAGTATGGGGGAGTTTGGTGTTTCTATCTTGAGATTTGCAGCATCATTTCGCACAGGCAGAGATGTACACGAGACTTAAATTAATACATTAATTATGCACTGCGCATGTAAAATGTTATGACAAATAAATATTTGTACTGGGTTAATAAGGATGTGGGTGTGATATATTACGTTCACACTTAACTTTACTGTACAATTACATAAGCACTGAGGAACATATGCCTAATATATAATTATGGGTTGGAACTGCTTGTGATTTTACACTGCTACTATTGTAATCCATGACAGTTGCATGTAATACGCACACAGACAATGTAATAGAAGGTGATGCCAATATTATTTGAATAAATCATCACTGTAATAAGCTTATACAGTCTGATTAAAAATGTCTGTAAATCTGAAATAGCAATGAGCTTATTTTACTGTTAAATGCATATATATATTTATATATATATAGATGCCCAACTTGCTAACTATTTGCTATAATTATTCATGTAAATAACACGAGGGATTCTTGGATCATAATGTAATAATCTACACACGCAATGCGTTCTGTATTTTAAATGGTCAATTTCACAGTTGAATCTTATATTAGTTACTTTTATTGCGTAACAATTGGATGAAGGACTTTATTAGATCATGTGAGAAGTGGTCTGAACTATTTGGTGGGTTTACTTTAAACAGCCTGCTGGTGCCAATTACGTTTCACGCTGTATTGTTGCGTCTTGGCAGTCTAACATTGCAAGTTTATTTTCATTTTAGAAAAGTCCCTTATTTGACCACAGATATAACCTAACCTAAAACTTACGTTTATTATTTGCCTATTGAGAAATTGTATTCTTCGAATAAATCATAGCAGATGCATTTTGGCAACGCATTCAAGTACCCATACTGCGTATTTTATGTACAAAAGTAATTAAAATAGCGATGATGCATAACGTCTTTACAAACAATAGTTTTAAACGTTATGATTTGTTTTATTCACGTGATGACACTGTTATTAAACAATGTCCTGTACAGTGTGACCTACATAAATGTTCTTGTTGTGAACATGTTCTTTATAAACAAGTCAAGACAAGGTTAGGACATATGGATAAAGTGTCCATACACTCCCATCATTATCAAATACAACCTGACTAACAGATCATTCATCTTGTCCAAACCTCAAGATATGACAGCGTCAAGAGTCACTGTTGAAATATCGCTACATTATAATTGCTCCCAAAGAATATTGTGACCTAAATAAAGGTTGCCAACTAGATTTAGGTTACTAAAAGAAGTCTAATCAAATATTGCATTTCACTCAAAGCCTTAAAGACTTTCCTCTTTCTTTCTTTCTTAAGTTGATGGTCCCTGTCATATTTTCCTCCCTGTGCACTGGTTTATTTTATTTCACAAATGTCACTTCACTCGCGGAAGGTTTCGGTCTGATGCTACACTTCATAGGGGGATTTCAGAGTAAACCCTGAACGTCAATAATTCTGTGTTTTAGGGTGATTGTCTGACACTTGTATCTCACTTTTGCTCTTTTTGCAAACAACAGCAAAGTTATATCTCAGTGTTTTACCCTGGAATCAGTTTGGGGCACTCCACTGTGACTTCTGTTAGGTATAAAGCTGATCTGTCTCCAACACACAAGAAACAAAAACAAGTTTTAGCAGTGTGTGAATAACAACTTTTAACCTCTTCAGTGGATCAGCATGAGAGGTCACAGAAAGTGCATTTCCTTTGAGAAACATCTACATTCGGCTTTTATAAAGTCTTTATAGGCTTTACCTCCTTTTGCATTGACTGGAGTTAAGTGCATGAGATTAATTCATTGTCAAAGGATAATGCTATCATCAACATCAGCATCTGCTGTGGCTATTTCGCAGGACAACAAACCATAATAATAAATGATGCAAGTAAATAATGTACAATTATTCTTTTTAAGCACTCCATTAACTTCTATTGAACTGTTTGCTTTAGTGGAAATATGGTGGTCAATGCACAACTTGATGGCATCATAGGAGACATCCAGAAAACCAGTTTTGTAATTTTGACTAAAAAGACATAACAAATAAAAAGCATTTCTTATTCTCTTAACAAGAAGTACAGATTTTATTAATATTACTAAATTCATTTACAGTATCATTGAATTATAGATATATTTGATCTATTAAATCATTTTTTCTCAGTAACAGTGCTGTGAATTATTAGGATGCTATGAAAATCTACCTCTCTATATAAAAGCAAAGACCTGGCAGACATATATACATGACATATGTACATGTAAATAAAATAAAATAAAGGAAAAAAAAATTTTTTTTCAAGAAAGTTATCTGCATTATCAGCTAAAAGGTGAAATCTTGAAAAATTGCAGAGAAATCTAGAAAACTCAACAAAGATTGCTTTTACCCAGTGAAAATACTGTGTTTCACCCTTTGAAGCACAACTTATCAACAGGCACACTTAAGACGATTCTATAATGATATGGTTTCAGTTATACAATAGTGCATTAATTACATAACAAATTAATACAAACTTCAACTGCCTAATCGATTTTTGACCTACGATTATTAATTATTATTCAATATATGACTTCTAAAGTCATAAATTCAGCAGCGGACAAAAAAATCAAAAGAAAAACTATAATAATGTTAAATAACAATCAGAACCTGATTTCATCTGTGACAATAAAACTCCTACAGCGGCAACAGACGCATGATCTAAACTTGTTTTATTTCAATATAAATAAATTAAATTAAATACGAAAAAGTATATATATATGTATATACTGTATTTCACATTTTGCAAATAGAACTCCTACAAGTACCTGGCCTCTAATGAGTTTCATTAGAATCATAATGCAACAGATCAGTGTATTTGCATATAATTAATATTGCACAAAATTCAAAAATAAGACATCAAATACTGACTGCTATACTGCTATGGGTCAATTCAAAAGAAGTTTCTGATGTGAGTCCAAGCAGCATCTACAGACTGCACCATCCAGTCCACATAGTGTTATGTTTGCCCTGCTTTACCCTGTGGAAGCCACGTAAAATTACTTCTCCGTTAACATTTGGCACACTGGATTGTGTGGGGGGAGTTTGTATTTGTAATGTGACTACTGTAATGCGTTTTTACATGTGTACAGTCACTTACACATACACACACGCACACGCACACACACAAGGCTGATGTGATGTCTATAGAAGTCGGCTGTAGGACGCTTGGCCTGTGTTGGGCTCAGGCGGGCTGCTGAGGGTTGACATTCATGTGCTGGGGGTGTCCCAGAAGCCCGATCCTTTGTTTCTGTTTTCTTTGCTCTGTCATCTGTCAGAAAAAAAGTCATGTTTATTTATAAAGCGGCAAGTGAATATAAAGCACATTTACATTCAGCTTACTGACCTTACAACAACATTGCACATTACACAATCTATAAAAACTCAGTTCATCTCACCTACATATCAGATATGTCACGTAATCATGTGTGTTGCATATCCGGTCATGTTGCCATGTTAATGACCTTATAACACAAGAGTGTCATGTCTGCTGTATGTACGAGTAAGCTGTCTTATTCAAATGCTTCTTGGAAGTGAAAATGGAGCAACTGGAGCCATGTCATGCAGCGTTGTGTAACTGATCACAACACACTTCACACACACTCACGTACACAGTTCCAACGAAATTCAGTCCATCTGTACAGAAATCCCCTACTCTGACTCAAAAGCTGCGAAAGGGAGCCAAGAATGCAACAGCTCGCTCACACATGTATATATTATAGCCCGTGTCCACAGGAAGTACCTCAATCAACTAAAAAAGATGTGTGGACTGCACCGCACGCTTCATTTCCGACTCAATCCAGCTCCATATAAAGAGCTGTTTAAATGTGTTTGCCAGTAACGTATTTGCAATCTAAGAAAATATTTCAATTCTTCTGAGATGAAATACATGAGACCCATCATGGGATCTTGGCCAGATCCTTTTTTAGCACAAATTTGAAATGCTAGTAAATCTCTATATCGAAGGGACCCTCAGGCAGATCACATGATGAAATCCTGGAAAGGAAATCACATGCTTACAAGGGGGGATGAAATCATTTGAGGAGAGAAAACTAAAAATAAATGTTTTCTTGCTCTCTCTATATATATTTCAATAAAGTGGAGGCAGAACAAGTGCTATGAGAATAATTAATTTGAGGTCATTCTCTGTTTATTAATACAGAATTATGAACACAGTTACAGAATTTCAGTAAAATGGTGGACTATTTTATATGCAGAAAATAGAGGTTTTTTTTATTTGCAGCATTTTAAAAACATTTTAGGGGCAACACTGTGAACAATCATCATTCTCTCCCAATGTTTCCTTCATGTTTGTCTACACAACAGGAAAGATAAAAAAATGCACCAACACGTGTAACATCGCTCAGTGAAAGTTGGTTTTCACTTGCCTCTGTATGTTTTTTAGCCAAACTTTGACCTTTTCCCCTGTCTGGGGTCCAAAATAAGACTGACTTCCTTCTAGACACTTCCTTATTTAATACAGCTGCACACCTCAAACTGGTCTTAATTCGATACTATTTACAAGAAATCTGCAACAATCTGACTACGCATCTTTCCACCAAATCAAAAAATGAGACCCGTTTAATCATACGCATCTTCATGTTTATCTGTGGAAACAAACAAGCCCGAGTTCGCAGAACTTTGGACGACAATGTGCGCTGAATAAAAATGAAACAGCACTTGTGACGCAGGTGAAAGATCATTTTAAATACCACAGAGCTGAGGGCAGATACACAAAGACAAAATGAAATGACTCATTGCCCTTTGGTCTAATTGCACCTTCTTGAGGTTGTGGACTCGTAGAGACTGCCCTTCGAACCCTAGTTTCACTCACACCCTACTGTGACGAGCATTTAATGTCCGTCATTCAGCTTAATAGGTCAAGACTACACTTCATCCTCGACTGGGCGTGAACAACTGGTCTAGCGCAGAGTCACATTGTGCTGAAATCCTTCCAAAGATTTTGTCACCTACCTGCTCTTTTAGCTCGGTTAGTTGGCCTGACAGGTTGGAGACGAGCTTCATGGTGGATTCAAGTTTTTCTTGAAGGCTTCTGATCTCGTTCTGCTCGCCTTCAGCATCGCTGCTAACCAGTGACATCGCCCGCATCCGTGGAAACCAGTCTAAATTGTGTTCCTGTTGAAATATTAACGTGTTTTTGTTCACATGGTTTATAGTCACATATTCATCAATTGGTTACATAAGAAAATGTAAAATCAAAAGCTCACTTTAGATAACGAAAAGTCTTTTTGGTTAACAATGATGTTTGTTAAAAGCTTAATGATAATTATTATTCACTTTTCAAACTTCCTCCAAAAACAACTTTTTTTTTACTTTAAATGAACGTGATCTATCAGTTGGCAAAACCATTTAAATAATGTCATGCTTAACACGAGACATAAAGTCATGTCCTCTTCTGCATTTTATTCTCTCAACAAATGCGTGTTTACTTACATCAGACAAAATTCCCTTCGTGTAACATGATTACAGAGATATCAAAGTCACATGAGGATATGGACAGCCTTACTCTCGGATAAAGAGCGCTATGTTTTCTCTAACTGCCCTGAAGTTATTAACTGAGGGAATCCACCGTGTCTCCTAACAAGGCACTTTAGATTACAGGCACTAATTTAATCAAGCAACACGTTAAAAACACTGATCACGAGAAGAAAGCAGATGCAGAGTATTTTTACCTTTAAAACTTAGGAATAATGATAATTTTCTGCCCTGTGTTGGAGAAAACAGATCAGTGAAATATTAGTAACATCTATTTAAGAACGTCAAGCATGACAAGAACATATTCTAATGGGTTTCATTTTGTCATGATAGTGTATCTTTCATGAATCTGTGGCAGCACATACTATTCACAAGGTCATAATTAAAATGTATTTTAACTGCACTTTAAAATATAAATTTTTTTCATTTATTTGCTAATTCCTGCTCATACTTGAAAAGAAGTACCTTTTCAAAACTAAGAAATCAAACACAAGTGTTCTTCAATGGGCCTGAACAACATCCAGGAATCAAAACAGATCACAGATACGTCTTTTTAAAACAGTTCCAGATACTCACAACTATCTGGAACACCCTAGCAACCACACAGAAGCTCGCTAACAACCATTTAGAATACCTTAGCAACCATATCATTGCCACGGCAATCATTAAGAACGATGCAAGCAAGATTACAAATCCAGTCATTTCCTTCTTATCCTAATATCTCAGACTGGTTTAAAAAACAGGCCGCGTTCACAGACAGCGATGAAAGTCTGTGAGTGCCAAACAGGATTGCAGAACGTCTGACTTCTGGCTGATGGGAGAGGTCAGACGCAGCTCCTAATAAGGACAGACATTTTAACAGCAGGAAGGAAAAAGTGATAGTCAGGAACACTGTCAGGAAGAGAAGGCAGAGCTGGGCTGTGCGAATGAGCAAAAGACACTCAACAACATTCTCTTCTCCAATAATTTCCCATTTTTCCCCAAAGTTGGCCAACTTGAACATAAACACACATACACCCAATGTTTTTATAATGATTTGGCCTGAAGACAGACAGGCCCAGACTTGGGAAGCTTAAAAAAAGCCATTTAAAAAAATAAATAACAGACAACTGAATCTTTGACACTAGATATGTCTTAGGATTTAGACTAAGAGCATAATGAACTTTTTGATAACTGCTAATATAAAAAAAAAACTATATACCGTAATTAACTAAAACTATATGATAAATAAAAATACAAAGCACCAGCGACATAAATTGTAAGCACAAACCACATCTTATATCTATTATATGCTATGAGTAAGTCAAATGATTTTACTGATTTGCTGATCCTTAATTTTTGTCTCTATATCGCCACCTCTGTCTGAAACAAAACTAAAGCTTATGTACTTATCTTAATGTAAGTTCAAGTCAAACTGACATTTCCAATGAAATCGTACCTCACAGTTTAAATTAGAAATCATTATTATAAGCTGACTGTAGTGAATGGAGATAAGGAGGCAGTGAAAATGGATTTATTATGTACTTAAAAATAGCTGTTTTTTTAAATAGCTATTGTTAAAATAGGTGATTTTTTTAACCAATACGTAAAAAAATTGGTTCATTTTTAAGCAACACGTGATCTTTTTCATTATTTTCTTATTATTGCATGTATTCTAAATTACATTAAAAAATCTGTTGAGTTACAGACTATTTTACAAACTGTAAAAGAATAAAGAAAATACATTTTCTTCCCTAAAATAATTCAAGCGTCACATTGTGCAATTACATTAAACATCTGACGGCCCGCAAAAAGGCAATAAAGATGTTTAGAATAGAAATGTAAAAGAATAAAGATGCTGTGTCAATTTAAAAAAATGTTGTCTATTAAACCCGTCTTTAAAGGAAATGGTGACCGGTCACAGCACCTAACAATATGCACTTTCCCTTATACGTTCATTCAAACTTGAGTTCATGTACATCTTTAATTTGCAAGATCTTTTTTCAGCTACCCACGTGCATATGTGTGTGGTTATGACAGAAAGCGAGCGAGTAAGGTTGTGTACACCTCAGCTGCAGAGAAGTTCCCCAAATCTCAGATGGAGGGGCAACATACGCACACACTTCAGACAGGCAGACGCAGGGGAAAATCACAGGTAATGCTCTCAGTCATTCTGAGAATGACAGAGGAGTGTGTGTATGTGTGTATATGTGTGTGTGTCTGTTCACTTCCTGTAGCCACAGATGTTGAGGTTTGTGTTTACCTCCACCCACAAACAGCGTCGTCTGCGTAAGGAGCCCAGCTGTCGGCAGGTTTCGTCATCGTCATCATACAGACACTTTGCTATCTCTAATCTCACGACATGCCACATAGGATGGACTACTTTTGGAATCTATCACACAATTCAGACTATTGTAGCCCCTCCCACACTACAACAGCACATTGCCCTACAAATCCAGTCAAAACAAGCTCACTCCTTAATGCAGTTTCTTAAAAGAAATAAAAATATAGCTGAGATAGGAACTAAAATTGAGATTTGGCAATTTTAATATATATATATATATATAAATCTCAGATACAGGACTGCTAATGTTAAGGTTTAAAATAAGAAAGATGTATAATTAAATAAAACTATATAATAAACAAAAACACAAAGCACCATCTGTGATGTTGGACATAAATGGAGAGAAAACAGTGACTCGTCTCCAATACGGCCCACACTGAACTACTCACTTCCTCTGGTCGAACTTCTTCAGAAACGAGAACTACGACTATTTCTATAAAGAAAAAACTCCCTTTAAAAAACACAAACGTAGAAATTAACTACAGCAGCACTCATCCGCTTTATAAGGGGCTGCAATGAAACTTTAGCTCATCCTTTCTCCTCTTCCGCTGTTTTGATTCGTGCTTTTTATTGTGGCTTGTCTATTTGTGCACGTTTGCGCGTCCAAACCGGCCCACTAAACCTCTATTTCCTAAGCTTTGTTTACATTTGACAACATTGCCAGTAAATGTGTGAGTCTCCAAGCCACATCAATTTCAACTGCATCTGCTGCTTAAATGGAAATGAGGGAAGTGTGAATTTCATTACTAATACCACAAGAGCCCACGCACACACAAACACACACACAGACACGCACACACAAGCAGACACATGTAAGACAGGATGCTGTGGTCTGAGGAGCAACAACAGCGTCAGGTTCTAAACAGGACGATTCAAAATGCTGAAGGAAACCTTTAGCGGTTCCATTTAGGGGGTCTACCTACTGAAACAACACTGTATTGAACCTGTTCCTATAGCTTAAATAGTAGAACATGGCGCCTGCAACGTCAAGGTCATGGGTTCGAGTCCTGAGGAATATACTTTAAATGCACAGTAAGTCACTTTGCATAAAAGCGTCTGCCAAACGCATCAATGTAAATGCACCCGACTGTCTCCATCCCCATTTTAACTGTAATGGTACATTGTTGTGTCCATTGTCTACTGTTGCTACTACTAAAAATCCAGCGTGGCAAAAAAAAAGGTGTTAGTCTTGCGGACGTGCACACAGACCAACAGCTCTGATGGTTCTAACAGTACAACCAGTTATGCTAATCTGGCTTTCTCTATCACCTTCCCACAGGCCACTGAGAATACATAAGACCTTGTGTCAATTACCCTTTATTGTCAGGTCAAAGATTTTTTTTGGGAGACCTCATGGGCAGCTAATCCCAAGTCAGGTGATTTCTCGCAAAACCACGTGATGCCACTTGAAACGCACCACTGAGGTCAGGAACTGCGCCCGGATCAGAAACTGTGTCAGAAACCCACCGTGGCACCATCTGCGTCAGGAAGACAACCGCTCGAGCAGAAGGGGCTTTCCTGAGCACTTTTCTTTCCCTAAAATAATTCAAGCGTTACATTGTGCAATTATATTAAACATCTGACGGCCTATAAAAGGCAATAAAGATGTTTAGAATAGAAATGTAAGTGCTTTTATTTTGGAAGGCGTCTTTGTTTCTAAATAACCTCAATTGATCAGTCTGCTGCAGTCTGTTACTCATCCAGCAATTTGTTGGAGTTGTTAAAATAATGTTTTTTGAGGAAAGTGCATTGACAAAAGGGACGGCATTATTCTCAAAACGCACACATACACAATCAGGATGTGTTGTGTGTCGTCACAGCTTTTCTAAGGGATTAACACATTCCAAGCCATTTTCGGATCCGAGTCTCAAGACTCTAGAGTCTGAACACAAGCAGAAGCTTCAGTGACCCTCAAGGTCACAAAGTTGTGCTTACATTAGTCAAAGCAGAAGGTTTTGGGTCATTTGAGGGATTTACTGTGAGGAATTTGATGGAAAACACCTTAAGTACTCTACTTTCCCAAAGGTATAGACTGAAGTGGGCCACATTCTTCAAAGCGAATTAAACCACTGGGATTCAGTCGGTATGCTTTCCTTCCTTTTTGCATTTCAGAATCGTTACACAATCACAAATTCCTCGAAACAACTATTTCTGAAGAAATCTGATGTAGAACAAACTCACTGTAACTATGCAACCAGATGGGAAAAAGCACGTTGATCTGCTTCTTAATTGTAAATCTGGTTTCTTTCTTTGTTTGTCGACATCCACCAGCCTTTATCTGCCATCAGAGTAAAAAAATCCCAGTAAACAAATGCAACCAATGATCCAAAACACCAGCACTTCCTCCCATCATGTGACTTTGGCCCTAGGGCTCATGTTACCTTATGATGACCTCAGATTCTTGCGAGACAACTGCTGTTCAGACTGTTTTAAAAAGGACACATGGACTTAAAAGGAGTTATTGGACAGACTGGATAGCATGTGTTTAATAGTTGGTTAAGGCAAACTAGTAATTAGGTGGTAGTTGTTGCAAATGGTTGTTTATTTTCTGTGGCTTTTTAAGTAATGCCCTAGTCTGTAAAATGCTTTGACTGAGATCACAGTTTCACTAAAGGTTTTGAAATGTCAGTATAGAGCGTATCTTCACATTCACTTAAATACAAACAAATCCTGCGCTTAGTCAAGGGTCATTGAATCCCTTCTCCCTTACCCGGATCATTTCGGCCACGTAGCTCTCGGGCCCCGTAAACTCAGTGGAGTCCTTGACTTTCACCAGCACTATGAAGAAAAGGTAATGCCACATGTTGTGCTCCACCTTTATATGTTCCTCAAACGTCACTGTTTTGTTGTCAAACTTGTCCCTCTCCAAACCTGTAGGGCAGATATACAGCGTCTCAAAAAATTCTCACATACGGCTCTTTTAGAGTTAAGATCAGTTAAGAAGATCAAGATTATGAGTAATCTAGACATGACAAGCTGTGCATCTGTCAACTGCCTATAACAGGGTTTGTTTAGGTTATGATCTGAATGAGCTCTATGTAGTTTATTTAAACCTTTAATCTAGTGCGAGTGAAAACAATCCTTTGAGATTTTAACACCGTTCAAAGGGTTAATACTTCTTTGTCATTGGAAGAGGAAGTTAAACCACAAGGAAACTGTTTGTATACAAACGTGAATGATGTATGAGCAAATAGAGATTATGCATCTTGTGACCATCATAAAGTCATTTTGTGATGCATGATTGAGCAGCAAACAATATGAGAAATCGTCACTTGACCAACAGCATGTCATTCACACATGCAACATGTTTTTTTTCCAAAGATTTGATCCTGGTGTGAGGCTTACATTTGGTTGCGCAGTCTAAGGGTTATGACATGAGATAATGTGCTTTCTTTAAACTTATAAGCAAGGATCGTTGGGCATCTGTCGTGGCTCTTACCACAAATAAAGCAGGTTGTTTTTAACACTTCCTCTTTCTTCTGTTTTTCACTTCTCAGGTCAGCAAATGTGTCAATGATGACTCCAAAAATGAGATTGAGGACGATGATGATGACCATGAAGAAGAAGAGAAGATCGTAGATCACACGGGCTGCAAAGAGAGGCTCCTATGGAGGAGAGAGTGGAAGAATAGATGAGAAGATCAGCATTGTCTCTAACTCAACTAATCATTATTGATTATTACAGACACACTGATGTTGTCTAGAGTCAATAATCCTTTGAATTTAACGCGCAATTTCCTACAAAGCTCAATCTTGCCATATTTATCTCTGAGAGACCTTTAACCAAACTGATTAGGAGAAACAATATTCAAGGCCTAATTTACAAAAACATTGTTTACTAATGGAGTAAGAAAGTCTTTGACTGTTTGATCGAGGAAAGCTGTTCGGAACCTCTTTAGATGGTTTTCGCAGAACATCTCCGACTCCACCACCGCTCCGCAGGCCATGGCTCAACACTGTGACGATGCACATGAGGAGCGAGTCGCATGTCCTCTCCTTATCCTCGATCACGACTGCAGCCGGCTGCACGCCCACAGCTGCAAGAAACAGTATGTCAATAAGTGCTAAGAAATAAACAACCAAACTCTACATGCATATATCCAAATATTGGCTTACAAACAGAACTTGCTCTAGAACATTTGTGACATTTGTGTCTGTGAAACCCGGGTTAATATTGACTGAGTAATGACATGTCAAAGATTGAAATAAATGTTTAGGAAGTCAACTTCAGATATTTTTTGTACAAATAATAAAACATACTGTCAATACAATTATTAATTTGTGCAATTACAATTTGTGTCATTTTATTATAAATAAAAATTGGAGTGCTGTATTTTGAGATTTTAAAGATATCAATGTTATATTTTTTACACAATGTTCTTTTTATTATGTAGGATGATTTTATGTATAAAACAGTAAATCTCCAAAAATGAGTTTAGCTGGACCAAGAAGATTTATCAGATCATAATCATACTTGATCATTTGCAAACTAGAGCCATATTTCTATCAAGAAATAGCATATCTTTCTTGTACAAGTACTTGTAAACGTTTCTGCCTATGCTAGTTGGCGCAGGCATGGTGGAAACTAAACATCCCAGTGCTAATTGATTTGATAAACAAGGTAAGACATAGTCACATGGTTGAGACGGTTCAAACAGGCTGATCAGTCTCCGTGATCTAATTAAACCAGTCTTACATCTTAAATTTGCACTTAAATTTCTTAAAGACCTTCTCAGAGACCCATTTGCTAATCCGAATTATAATGTTCTGACCTCTAACCCTGGACCAGCATGAGCCTGCTAAACTGTTAATGCCTGACTGTCATTAACCTTTGACCCCAAACATCACAACCCATAACCTACCAGGGTTCCTTGAGAATAACAAGTCTCTCCTTGTCTTATGACCAACCATTCTACTCAGATTTAGTGAGAGAGTTTTACGTATGTGATGGGGTTCATACCATCCATCACGGTCTCCGTGGAGCAGTTCTCTTCTTTCCGACACACAGCGCCTGCCAGAAACTCTCCCATCTTACTGGAAGAATGCTCTGAATGGAAAAAACTACAAATTAAAAGCTGCAAATTGTAACTGTTAAATAAGCAGTGTGTGTGTCCTCATTTGCCCTGTTGACCTACTCCTGAATGAACCTCGGGTTGAAGCTAAGATATACATTTTTACATAATGTTATTATTTATTTGTCTCATACGCTGTCATAACATGCAAATGTTTATTACATAACATTATGTTTTCATGAAATGCCAGAAGCAAGTCTTAGACAATAGCTCTGTGTAAATCATAGTAAATATCTGAAAGCAATGACAGTGTGCATGACATCTATTTTTGTTCCCCTATTGTTTTACAGTAAAGAAAAGGTTTTATTTAAACCCATTAAATAAAACAAAAATATTTTTAAATGGATTTTATTAAATGTTTGTCAATGTGAAAAGGACAGAGCTTATCTAAATGAAATACAGTACAACAAATATTACCTTGATGTATAAATACATTTTAAATATCATAATCAGTATGTGTTTTCTGCATTAAAGTCTTGAAAATTAGAATGAAAATTGAAAATTTGTCATAAAAATGTTTCAATGGAAAAAATCCCCAAAATCTTTCTAAAAAATATTTATAAATTTCTTATTTTCTTTCTTTTTTGTTTCGAGGTGAAATATGACTTGAATATGACACAGATATGTGTGCTGTATAGTAATCCGCATCATACCAAACGCACTTCCCAGAAGCCAAAGAAATCTATAAGCTATTCTCACCTAGAGTTTTATTAGATATCCTGTCCACGGTCAGGATGAAGTCATCTTTAAAGATGATGTATCCCACAATGGAGAAGAGGTAGACCAATATGAGCGCCAACACGGCGGTCAGGACGATGGAGCGTCCGTTTCTGGTGACACTCTTGATGACGTTCAGCAGCGTCTCTTCTCTGTAGATCAGGTCAAAGAGCTACGGAAAGTAACGTGAGAAAGTGTGTGTGTATACTCTATACATGTGGATGAAAGTGTGAGAGGTGAAAGGTTAGGTTAAAGATGGCATACAGTGTGTGTGTGTTTACTCACAAGCAAGCTGTAGAAGAAGACATGAACAAAAACTCCAAGGCTGCATATGATGAGATAGAGCAGATGATACAAAAACTCCACATCCATGATCATCGCTTTATAGCCTCTTGTGAACGTACCACGATTTCCCACAAAACTCATTAGGAAAATCACTTTATTGCCCACCTGAAGATGAAAGAAACAGCACATCATGAAACAAGGTTCTGGACACTGATGTGATTTGGAAAATTTTAGTGATTTATCTGGACCTAACTAGACATGACACATTATAAAAAGTATCTTTTCATAAAAAGTATCTTTTCCATGTTGATCCGAATTTTTGTCCTAACCAGCTGCAATGATGATTTGCAAAAGCTCCAGTGGATGCTATAATTACAATTTATTTTTTAAAGTTGTGATGCCACGTAAGGTTAGGATGAGGTGTTTGTAAAATCTCCAATCAAAATAACTACAGGAAATTCTAAACAGTTACAAATAAATTTAAATAACAACTAAATCTCTTTAATACAGCAATAGGCAATAAAAATAACTACAGCAAAATCAAAACACCTATAACTAGTTCCAGGTAAATCTGTAACGTAATAATAGGACAACCTGCAATCATAATAAAAAAAAATCAAAACACCTTCAGCAAAATGAAAACAATATCACAACTACAACCCAAATCAAACAACAGCCTTTAACTAAACCAACACACCCACAACTAAATAAAAACACCTACAACTAAAAACTAAATCAAACACCTACAACTACAACTCAATAAAATAACTAAATAATTAACTAATAACTTAAACAAACTACAGTCCTAAGTGTTTGACAACAGGTCTTCCCCAAAGGGTGCAAACAAAGTTCATGATGCATTTACCAAATGTTAGTTTAGTTTATATGGCATTGATTGGCTTTGTTTGGTTTAGTTTGGTTGGTCTGCCTGTAACTTGAGATTGCAAACAATGAGAAACTGGAATTATTGTGTAGGTCAAGTCCATTTTAACACTGTAGTGTGAAGGCCGTGTGGAATCCCCTGTGACGCATGCCACACTTCTGTGCCTACAAGGTTTTGGCAGGGCACTTCGCTGAGATAATCACTAACATCCACACTCACATTAAAGGCCCCGAGCAGGAACAAGGTGGGCTCCAGGCCGACCGAAAAGATGAGGCGTAGTATGGTAGAGGCGATGAGTGCCCTGATCCCGTGAGGCTGAGGAAGAACTATGACAATGGCCAATGAAACCAACATGGCCGCCCACAGCAACGCGGAGAGGTGTGGCTCCAGAGTGCCTGAAGGGAAAGAGGTAAACACATTTTGACATGTGCATAAGCCATCAATCAAGTATGGTGATAAAAATAGCGCCAAACTGACATGTCACAACACCATCTGTCATGATAAGATGCTGTTTAACTAGCTATCGGTTTGGATTTTGATCAGCAATGCACAAAGATATGTCTGGAGAATATTACATAAGTGGCCGCTTTTATGTAATTTATTTATTTAGAAGATTGTTTTATTCAATCATTTAGATAAAAATTTTTGCCAAATACAGACAACATCCAGGTTTTATCCAATATAATTGCATTGTGCTGATGCAGTACCACCATACAACATAACAGCTGAACTGTAGAAACCCAAACAAATCATACAAAGGTGATTGTGTGCAAATTCTTCTTTTGATCAACTTTAAAAACAAAAGACACAGGCAAGCCTATCTAAAAAAGTGATTCTGCACGGCGTATCTAAATGGGATTTCCTACAGTATTTGCTCCTGTCGAACACGTTTGGGCACATTCTAGAAGAAAAGAAGCTTAAAATCATCAGAACATTACATAACCCATAAGGTGTGACACATTTGAATCAGTTAAGGTTGGCATCTGTTTAATCCTCACTTACATTTAGGCCATCAACTATGAAACTAAAACGAAGGACTTATGCGGGAATACATTGATGTGACTGCTAAGGGTGTGCATGTGCGCAGATGAAAAAATGAGGTCAGCTGGATTTGCAGGATCTTCACAGAGGCATAATTCTCTCTCTCATTCGCTCCCGCCTGCAAGACCACATGACAGGTGCTGGTTACATAATGCGGCGTGCTAAAAATATCACGACTGAAAGATGCATGAGCGTCGGGTTCTGAACGAGGATGGGCTCGAGCTGGGGTTTGGATCGACAGACCTGGGCGGGTGACCAGGAAATCAGCAGTGTGTGTTTTGTCTCTACAAGTCTTTATTCCATTCATGTCCACATATACTTTGAAAAGGAGGTCAGGGGACGGCTAAACTGTTCATGATAGTGATCTACACCTCAAAGTATAAACACATAGAGCTGAATTTGGTTGGCATGTAGCCATGTTCAACAAGGAAGTGGTTTGTCTGGCTCTTTTACAGTAAAGCTGTACATCTCTCCACGGCTGCTGTAGTCATGCAAGGCGTTCCACACTGACCTAGTTTTTCGTCATGTTTGAATCTGCCGACGGGTGGGAGGAACGGGCGTGCACATTCTGTCAGCCCCTTATTTGACCCTTACACATACTGTACAGGGATCTACTGATCTCAGCAAAATGCCTGTCAAAGTCGGCTTTAGAGACGATGACTGTTATTAAAAGAGCCTTTAAGGCGATTGTTTTCACTGTAATACTTGCAAAGCTTACATTTGCCTATTTAGCCTATTATAAACCGATAGCACCATGCATATCAAAAACGACTGATCGCATCACAAATTGTGACCCAGTCTATCATTTTTTTTGTGATTTACCGTTTTCTACATAAAATGCTCCTACATAATGTAAAGAAACTTTAATGCTCAAAATCTCAAAATGACGTTCGCAGGCACAATTATCAAAAGTGAAATGAACAACTGAAATCAAACTTTAATGCTCAAAATGAAGTTCACAGGCGCAATTATCAAAATAAAAAAATAAGAAGTGAAAGTGGGGAACAGTAAAAAACGTTTTCCGTTATGGCCTTGATATAAATACAGGTATCTGTGCTTATAAACAAACCTTTAACAGCAACACAGAGAAACAGAAGTTTACATACTGTATATTATCCAAACTATAATTCTTTGTTAAAGATTACCTTAGCAGTCTATTATCAACATTTCTTTTTGGAGATGACCCAGTCAGACAGATCATCATGTTTTACAATCACATTTACAGCCTGGGCAAAACTTTCCATTCACCTTTGATATCGTCTACATTATCTTTTATTTGTTTGAATTACATTCACTGACCTACATTTAATACATTAAACTATCTGTATTGACCTACACTACATACAGTGCAGCTCTGTCACTCAGGTTATTGTTCAAAACAACCACAGGTGTGACTTTGGTTTTAAAAGAGGACCGTGGAATTAAACCCAAAAGTCTAAATGGTTGTGTCTTCAAAAAAGAGAGATTGAAACAAAAGAGACCGCAGAGCCTGACCCCAGCCTGAACAAAGCAGAGTTTATGCCCGTCACAATGAGGCGCTTATGCAAGTCACAATGACTGGACAAACAATGCTTAACTGACTGAAAGAAAGAGAGCAGAAAAGATCAAAGGCGTAGTATTTTTATTCAGGTCTTGGGAAATGTAAAACCAGTCACAAGAGCCTTACATATTTAATATTCATATAATATTCATATTCTAAAAATCTAATTCTGAGATAACGAGCATCAAAGTTTGATTTCACCTATTCATTTCACTTTGATTTAAATCTTGACACAATCTTACTCGGACAATATTACAGCTGTTAAGTTCATTAGTAAATCAGCAAAAAATGACTTTAGCTTTTTACAGGTAGGGTTACAATTATCACAAACTTTACCATAAATTAGTGTAAAGCTATGATGTAAGAGTGCATTTATCTGGGTCTCCAAAGTCAAATCTGAGCTCTGAGATACACAAGTGTCACATTTCCCGACACACACACCTTTGATCGGTAAGAGTAAAGAGCCTTAACTGAAGCTTTTGAGATTAGGAAAAACAGAGTGTGTGTATGAGCCTGGAGTCAGGTGACATGGTACTCGAGTGATCCCAGCAAGCGGACAATATCAATAACAAGGTTACGCCCTGATGTAATGAGGGTTATGTCCGCCATTACAACAGGGTTTCTTGTAATGAACACACTGTTTGGCATCAGAAAGGCTGACGCAGGTCTGAGGTTTGATTGATTTTTAACCCACGACAGATTTTTTGTAAAACAATAGAAAACATTATTCTGATTGGTTGTTGTTTATCACATTGTGAGTAATGCGCAAACACACTGCAATGCTGCAAATATAGACAAATGGAGTGAAATAGTTGTTACAAAATATCAGCACATATTATATAACCCTGTACTGTCCAATCAGACTGGAGAACCTGAACTGTTTATAAATCATATAATGATTTCTGATAAGCATATCTCTGAACTCGGATCATAAACATATAAACACATGTTCATCTTATGTGTTATAATAACAGATATGAGCACGCACGGTTCTGGGTCACTGTTATGTATGTTATATTGTGTATTTGGGGGCTTTGTGTGTGTTGAAAATAGGTCAGGGAGGTGTTTCTACACCCAACGCCCTCCTTAAAAAACAGAAATCTGTTTAAAGTTTGATTAAAGACATGGCTGGTAATCTAGGAAAGACTGGTACTTGTGCTAACATTTGTAAAATACCCTGTCTGGATTTGATTTATAAACAAATTACCCATAAAGACCACTCTTTCTCTTATAGAGATGAACAGGTTGTTCGCTAGGGATGGTGTAAAACCAACGAAAGTGTTTGTGTCTCACCTCCACGCACTCCCTCCAGAGGATAGAAGAATGCCACCAGCAGATTCATGAGCACGGCCAGGTTAAAGGAGATGCTGCTCCAGAAGGACATGTTGCGAGAACACCAGTACAGGATGGGCTGAGCTGGGGACAGCAAGTCAAAAAAATCAATTCAAGGTGTCAATGGAACACATACAAAAACAACCAATCAGAACGCTTCACAGACATTACTCCTAACATACTAAACTTTAATGCTCTTATGCAATACTCAGTGATCAACATACATTATTCTACAGCACTCAAAGACCTTTTAATCAAATTACAGATGCTTAATGGTGAAGTGTGTAATTTCTGAGATATTATTGGCATTCAACGTGTTTGTTTGAGAGACACAAATGACAGAGACTTTGTCATTATTTTTGCAGTTAAGCATTGTTGCATTTTAGTGTAATGCATTGTTGCATTACACGCTTTACCTTTTAAAGAAAATGCGGGGGGGGGAAATGTGTGCTGATGCAACAAAGATTTTCTCGCATAACATTCTTATACTTTTAAAATCATCCTTTTATTTGTTAGTTTCTTTACTAATCAATGAGAGATCAGCTTTGGCTTTCCATCTTAAGCTCAAAGATAACCCAGCTGACCCCATGGACCTCATTGCATCGCATTTCAAATGACATATTCAATTAGAACAAACTGCAACTTTAGTCGGTATTCCTTTAAATATATAGTTTTTCCTTAATACAAAAATACCGAAAGCACTTTGACCAACGCAAAATGTTCTACTCTCTAATCATTTGAGAAGTTTTGCAGACGTACAAACTGAAGTCAAATGCTGTAGACTAAAGCAAATTTTGTTCAGAAGTTTGTTTAAAGGTTTATTTAGTTCATCCAAACCAAGAGCTCTCTGACCTCAGCTGCCACCTCTGTTTTGACCTACGACTCTCTGAGGAGTCTGGTTAGAGGATTCGGTTTCTGAACGATGGCTATTTTGACAGGGGGTTTTTGTCTGAAAAGAGGAACTGGGGGAGGGGATTTTCACACACGGACGCAACTCTTATGACTTTGGGTTAGCTATAACGGAACATCTTTGCATTCCACTTTGATCAAGCTTGATAAAAATCTTTGCAGCGTGAAAGGTGTTAGATACCAAGACATATCTAAGGTGGAATCCACACCCTGCTGTCTCAAACCCTCCACACTGCAGTTAAGATTAATATCAGACCTGTCTGAATCACAAATTAAATTCATAGCAATCAATCCACATACTGTATGTATTTGTAATTAAAAGCTATAAAATCAACTGCAATGAATTTTCATCGTTATAATATTTAATGGTTGCATCAAATTCAGCCTGTACGACACAAAATGTGTTTGTAGTAATACAACTTGTTATGTCATCGCTCGGCTATCCATTCAGTGAACACGCAGGCCGATTCCCAATCCCACGGATGGAAAAGAAGCTTTTGTGTATCGTATTAGGAATTAAATGGCTCTCATCATCTCTTTTATTCATCTCTCAGCAGGAGATGCAGCTCATTTCCGTAATAAGCTTTTATGATGCGAACCCCACGCGTGCCATTCAGCATCTTCCTTCCATTATACATGACCATACAAACATACACTTCTCTCAAACTAATATCCTCTAACATGTTTTGTTTCATTTATCTATCTTAAATAACCTAATGTTTACACTCCCTCTCCGCTGCCGTGGCTTGAGGGGGTCAGGGTTGGACACGCGTCCGGCACCCTGATGGGTCCCGGCAGGCTCGGGGAGTGGAGAGAGCGTGTAAAGCAGCTTACTAGGAAAGAGAGGAAGGGAGTGGGCACGCACAAGGCACGGAGTTTGCGTTACCAGTTGCCTCTTGAGTACCTCGCAGCTTCTTCTGCCAATTCATCTCATTGAAGAGGTCTTCGGAGCGCAAGAAGAAGTCGTTGATCTTGCTGCCCTGCTCGTCGCGCTCCGTGGTGTAATACACCCGGAGCTTTGACTCCTGAGTTAGGAACTCGCAAATGTTTGGGACGGGAAACACGATCTGCTCCATTGTGCGATCCAGACGGACGATCTGCAGGAGAATAGAACAAATGACACGTAACGTCACATGCTGTCTGGATATCGGCTACGGTGGTTACGGCGTTACAATAAGGTTGTGCTGTTTGAGAGGACACGGTTGTGAAAAGCAAATACTAAGAGAGAAGCTTTGATGTTGTTCAAATCTTCAGAGCTATTTACTTTGGATAAAGAGAGCATGTAGCCATACTCTGGCACTTTACATTTTTTAAGAAAATGTTTGGCCCATAATACTGAGAGATGTTAAGGGTGGTTGCCAGGGTGTTGCTATGTGGTTACTAAGGTGTTGCTAGGGTTTCTTGGGCTATCTATTGCCCCACATCTCTATGATATTCTGGTACCATCCTTAATGTCATTTACCAGGTAAAAAAGTAATAGTACCCCTCTCTTCAACAATCAATAAAAAGAGTTCTTTCATATTTGCAACACACATATTAAGCTTTTTTTATGAGACTAAACCAATCATGAGAACCTAAAGATGACAGAGCCATAACGGTCACCACAGACGGACATTACCGACCTCGATCTGAGCCGTGTGCTTGGCGTAGTATTCCAAAGCTTCATCCCCCTCCCCGTACGTTCCTCCTGGCTTCAGCATGGCCTGGAGTTCCTTGTTGTGTCTGGCTAGCTGTGAGTTTATGAAAAGATAAAAAAGATGCTATTTATTGTGAACATGCATCTTGCATATAACATTTTTTTATTATGAACCTTTTCATAATAAATCCTTTTTATTATGAAATCCTTTTCTGTATCGGCTAGGTACCTAAATACCCACTCAAAGTTCTCCCAAGAGCCTAACTACACAGGGTTAAAGCCGAGACGTGAACAAATAAACTTTGTTTGTGAAAAGCACAGTGTGTCGGTGTGTAGCCATACTAAATAAATTACTTGAAACAATTACTTGAACAAATATGAAATTGGCCTTTTGAGCTTCAACCAGCAAAATCGTTTTTCTTTATTATTCGACTAAAACAAGATTAAACTGTCTTGTCTAATGCCGTATTTGTTCTCTGGTCTGTTTATTCACGAACCTTTGATTCCAAACAGCGTCATTTCACGGGTACACAGAGTGCCAGTGAAACGTTGCACCGTTCCTAACCTCCCGTTGCATAACTGAGCCTCAAGTCGATGGCCCACATAATTACGTGAATAGGCAGAAAATCTATAAAGCACAAGCGTTCTTTCTGAGGGCAGGAAAGAGGGTGATATAACCCAGACGACTGACACGCTGAACACACAAGTGTGTGTGTGTGTACATGAAGATTTGTGTTTGTTACCTGATGGGCCAGAATGTAGATGTTGTGACCCACATTACGGGGTGAGGCAGCATGTTCCTCCTCACCGTCCTCTTGATCGTCGCTATGTTCCACCTCAATCTCTCCCTGCATGTAGGCCTTTTTAATCACCTCCACCTGTACACCATTTCCACAATGTCCAATTGTAAATTATGATTAGATGAATAAAGATCTTACAGTGCATTAAAGTTCTATACTGTATATTTGTTAAAGCGTTCCCATAGCGCTGCTAATTGCTAGCAATTATTGCATAACTATTGTCATTGTGCACACGTGAAATGGTGTTGCTCATTTACCAGTTCTTTAGGCCTCATGTTATACAGGATCCTCTCTGCGTTTTCGCTGTCGTGCCGGCTTTCCATGATGGCCAGAAGCAGTTTTGAGGCATTATTCTGTCACACAAACAAACCACAACAATTATTTTTGACTGAAGTAAAAACCTTATTTGCAGAAAATGCTGTAAGAATTCTCAAGAACCTTAAGCTCAAGCACCAAGTCCATCCTTTTCTTTCCGAGAGGATTGATGTCATTCAAGATGAGAGCGATGATGATGTCGATGCCGTTACATTCATGTGTGGCTATACAGTTCTATCCAAGGAAAAAGATTAAGCATATGTTTAAGTACATGTAACTTCATCCTTGCATGTTTTATTAAAACTTCATAATCTTTTAGAAATATAACACACAACTAAAAGACAACACCTAGGTCGTGCAAGGCTATTAAGTTAACAGCCAAAAAACAAGGATTGTATTTGGTGACCCATGTTCATTTTTACCGTTCCACGGGAGGAACACTTCATTCAGTTTAATATTTCGTATTTAGTTGAATTCTGATGTTAATTTTCTATTTTGTTATGAAACTTTCTGATTTTTAACCTGGTTTAGTAAAGAAAAAAGTGAAGAAAAGCAGCTTGTTCAGTAGTAATCAGACTGTGCTATCCAACTAATCTACAGAAATTATCATTAAGTGTCAGAAACCAATCAAACCTACCCGGAATAAAACGTTCACACACACACATCAGAGACCGATGAGTTACAGTAAGCATGCTTACAATGAAACTCAACCTGTTATTTAGTGATTAATAGATGGAACCGTGTGGCACAAAACGACTAATTATCTAATCATCCTTAGACGAAGGCACATTGTTATCAAACAAGTACATTACATTTCTAAGAAAACTAGGACAATGAAGATAATAGGCCCCATTAAGTAAAAAAAAAAAAAAGACATAATGGCACAGAACATGAAAAAAAAAAGCTGTGAGTGGGTGTGTGTGAAGAAAGATGGGCCTATAGCACGAGTGTCATAAGGGTAGAAGTAAAAGAGTATGTTTTAAGGTCAACCCCACCTGGTTTTCATGGCAAGGGCCCTGGCAGTATTCGGTCAGGCTCTCCACAGTCTGGTTAATGAGAGCGACGTTCTTCTCATTTATATAAAGCCCCAGCAGGCCCAAGCCCCCTGTGGTGCTGCCGCATATACAATCTAGGAACTGCAGCGTCTCGCACACCAGGTTGTAGTTGTTTTTGTTGTTCTGACAGCGGAGAAAGTTCTGGGGAAAGCGAGAAAAACAGCTCCGTGGTCAACAGGATATAGAGACATGCTTCTGGGTAATACAAAGAGAGATGATTTGTTTATACAGCTGATAAAGATATATTCTATTTTTCATCAAAAAATTGCTTCTGAGAAGTTCAGATATAACAAGAGAAATTCCCAGGACACTACAGAAACAATTTCAAACAAACAATAGTTATGAAACAATTCACCAAATTCTTCCTGGTGATCTAATTACCGCGAAACTAACGTAATGCACGACACCCATATAAATTAAGACAGAAAAAGAAGTGATTTACTTCAGAATCAGACGCCTGATTAGCATGAAGTCATTGTTTAATAAAACTGACCGTCATTTCATCAGAATGTAATAACTGGCTACACCTCTGAAAGCATTTTTTCTTGTGGGTGATGTCACACGACTTTAACCCTTACACCAACCGTGCGTCTCTATTATGCAACGGCGCCTAAAATTTGCTTCTTAGTAGTTTCACTTAGTTGATCGTAGTAAAACTGGATGAAAATATCATTTCATGTTGACTGGAATAAATATGCTTTTACAAAAATGAATTCACATTACTGTCATAAAACTACTGAAACATGCAGACCGCTGGCAAATCAACCAATAGAAGAACTTTGTTAGCTAGCTAAAATACTTTTAGTAAAGAACAAAAAGTAAACAACAAGTTGGCATGAGCAATGCTAAGTTCGATGCGGTAATGTCCGACCTGCAGCTCACGGTTGTGGTTCTCACAGAGCAGCTGCATCAGGCGCAGAATTGGCTGCATAATCGTGATGATGACGCTCATCTCGTTGTCATCCTGGTTCTTGTCACCCGTGCTGGTCGGCCCCTCCGCCACATTTGCATGTTCGTCTGCATCCGCCTCTCTTCGGTACGCTGTAAAGGCCTTCTTGGTAGCCGTAGATGCTTCTACAAGCTGCTCTCGAACTTCCTCGGTTACTACGACAACATCTTTTGCTAAGGCGGAAGAGAAATTAAGATTGACAATGACAAAGCTAGCAGGATATAAGCAAATAATACGTCTAAAATTGTATTTGTTTGTTATGTAATGCTTTTGTGTGTTAAGGATGAATGATGTATGTTTTGGTTTCTTGTTATAAACACAGCACTGATGGTACACGTTGTTTCACATCACGTGTGCGAGCTCTGACCTTTCTTGCGCATCTGAACGTCCTTGTCGTTGGCGTCGTCGTCTTTGCGTTTGCTGCCCAGATCGCTGGTGTTCACAGTAACAGTCGCCTTGATCTCCTGCTGGGCCAACTTCATCCGCTCATAAAACACCTTAAAGAACTTCTCTGACTTATTATCGCCTGTCAGACGGCAGAAAAATGACCGCTGGAGGAGAGAAGAGGAGAGAGTTATTTGTTTTTAGCCTATCATTGGAGGGTAACATCCACTGTCCACCTTCTGTTTGATGGTTAGAATTAAACAGGCTGTTTTCTGCTACTGTGCGTAACTTAATTTCTGTATAGTTGACATTTATCTTGCATCATCTGTCTTAGCATCTGGCTAAACTGAGATGTCTTATAACGCAACATAATTACTCAAAAGAAAATGGTTTTGCTCAGATGTTGCTTTTGAGTTGCGTTGTATTCGAGTAGCAGCATTTTGTCCTAAAAATGAAATAAAAGTAGAAACAAATAAGTTAAAATATGTTAAGAGTATTGAGCTGTAAAATCAATGTAGATGTATTACTAAAACAATCTGGATTTGGAAATGTTCATTTAGCTAATATTGACTTTTCATTGCAGACTTGACAACTCTGAGCTCAGTTTGTGACACTGATGAGATCTCTTCTGAACTTCTTATGGAGACATTTGTGAGATTTCTGGACCGAAGAGAAATATCTGAGATGCATGAGAATTAAACTAAAGTTTCCATTTGCTGTCTATTTATTCTAATTCATGTCTAGAAGAAAATCATCAAGACACTGAAGAAATCTCATGATTTCTCTCAGATTTGTCTTTTAAGACATTACGAGTAAATGTGGCTTTTATAAACAGAGCAAATATGTTGTCATAGCACAATGAGCACAATTGTTTTTCTCAAAACATGAATGAAAATTTGATTTCACATGACACAACACCTTTAATGTGCAGACACATTCCTGTGTTGGTACATAAAGAGTTAAACGCTAAGACAGCAGTGCAGCCATGCTCCAAAGTAGATTTCTCACGTCCCTCCCTCTCTCTCTCCCTCACCCTGTTTACTGCTCGCCAGACTCACACCACTGCGGTTACATAACCCTCTCAAAGCAGCACAGCACACACACACACACACACAATTACCACGGAAATAACCTGGAGTGCCTCCCTCAGCTCACCTGATTTAACACCATCTGGCTTCACAATGTCCCATGCGCTACCTCACTGGCACCTTCACACTTTTACACAAACAAACACATGGCATGCCTTGCACACCCATGCAAACCTAGTCCAAATATAACTGTTTTGTCTTTTTCACGAACGACAAAAGCAGCTCTCGTCAAATGTGATTATAGTTTAGCATAGCCTATACGAAAAAAACCCTCCAAGAATAAAGGAGCCTGCTGTGGCAGTTGTGTCTTGTTTTTCTCTGGTATATCCTGTCCTACTTATGTTCATTTTTTTCTTACATAAGCCAGCAATCAGCTGAGTGATGGAGGGAGGGTGCGAGAGAGAGACCGCACACTCGCGCAGGAGGAGAAGAGAGGAAAATCCTGCCCTACTTTTCTTCAGCCAAACAGGCACGGAGCGACATGAGGAGGGAGGGTGCGAGTTATCAGAGCAATTCTGGGGCAGTTTTGAAAGCTTGTTACATAACCAGCCTTCATTCCAGGTTAACTGGGAACTCAGACTTCTTTTAGACATCGCCAAACGAAAAGCAACACACCCACAGAACGAAATGAGATGATTCATTCAATCCATTGCATTTAATAAACATTCGTTTACTTACTAACTTTAATCTCTTTCTGTTCTATGGCGGGTGAATGACCTCTTCGTTAAATGCTTCTCACTCCAGTTAATTGAAGGCAGCATTGACACAGGGCAGATCGCTTAGAGATTAAAACGCAAAGCGAATCAACAGGTTACGTAAGGCCTGGGTGTCGAGAAGAGAGTTTACAGCATTACAGCATTCTGACGGGTCTCATGACTGCACTTATAAACAAAACAGACACATCAAATGCAACGCTACAGTAAACATGTCAACACCTTACCCTCGTATGACACACACCTAGAAAAACAGAACAATATTTCCTGTAACATGGATCTTGTTAGAACAGCTGGAATTAATACAAGTTTATAGGTTACAAGTGTGCACATGTAGTAAGAGACATGCATGACCTCTCCATGGCCTTTAGCATGTATGAGACAGCAGATTTGCAGATCTGCAGTACGAGCTAGTGACTTTAAAGACAAAGAACGCAGCCTGTAAATCACATCTGGCTGAATTAAGAGCTCTGTTCTGTATAACAAGGTTGTGTGAGCCATGGGAACTAAAATTACAATGTCTTGCAACGATGGTGAAAAAGAATGTTAACTTGAAAGTGAATTATATCTAACAAGGGTTGCACAATATACAAGTATGGAAATTCTGGAAAAAATGGCACCGATTTGCAATAACATTGTCAGATTTGTTTTATGCACTGCAACAGTAAAATAAAAAAGTTGTAATGATGCTTTCTTTTCCAAGAAGGAATACAAAAAAATTATGTAGATTGTGGAATTTAATTTTTTTCAATAAATGTTAATATAATTTAAAAGTTTTTTCTAAACTAAATTGTTCAGACAAATTTAATAATTACCAAGTTATCATATATTTTATTTTTCAATAATATCGTGCTTACCTATATGTAACATTACATCCTCATTTATGCATTTGGCTTTTACCAAAAGCGACTCTCAATCTATTAAGTATGTGTGCTCCAAGGCATCGAACCAATGACCTTTGCATTGCTTGCAAAATATTCCACACAATATGAGAAACAGGAGCACAAAATAATCAAACTTTGCATTTTAATTGCCATATGTTAAGGCCATCAATGCATTAATGACAATTTAAATATCATGATATCAGAGCAAATGTAATGTAATGCTTGTTATTTATTGTACATCAGATTCATTAAACTTGAGCCCAAGATTTCAATTCATAAAAAGCACCAAGGTGAAGGCTTTGCTCATAAACATTAATTAGCACTTATGCAATGACTAATAAAAAATATTTCAAGTCACAGTTCAAACCCCATCCTACACATTCACCCGTCACAGGTGGCTTAGCATCATGTCCATCAAGGTGACTAGAATTTAAAACTCAACAGGAAACCACTCGGCATGGGCAGTGAACGTGGGCAGTTCCCTAACAGCTGCCTGAACGCACAAAGAAAAGGTCAACTAGCAACTGCCCCCCATCCCCTTATCCTCAATCTGAGCTCTTGGCATCAACAACAGGATGTTATGTAAGTTCTATTTATAAGCGCGAGCTTCTCTGCGGCTCAATCAGAGCGGTCCTCGCAGTGCCCACCCGGCTGCGTAACCACGGGAACGGCTGGCGATGTGACGCCGGGGGACGCGAGGAGACGGAGGGTGGGTGGTGACGTGGCACGTCCTTCACACTTCAACAGCAGCTTTTCGAGGGCTGCCGAGTAGGAGATGAGTTTGAAATACCTTACTACCTTAAGGGCTCTCAAAAATCTATGGAAGGGTTCTGAGAACGCTCAACAGGACAAGTCACGATAATAAGAAAAGCAGATGCCAGATTTAGACGCAAATACTCCATGCGTGAATGCTTGTTGAGTAATGGCCTTCACACCTGTTGGGCTTCATTACGTGTGTGAGTGCTTTAGGGTTGTTTATAGTTTACGGTAACCAGGAGAACTGTGGGCAAGGACAGAATAATGCACACGGCTAAATGCACAGAAGTGCACACGTCTCCAAGGATCATCCAGAACGTGACAAAGTCGAATAAAGTGTGTGGCAATATTTACGCCTCGCGTGTTTGTTCATTCCATAAGAAACTGGCCCTCTATGCACACGTCGGGCAAAGTTATGTAGGTCACAGGTTAATGTTTAACGGAGGTGCGTGCACTTATGAAACGGGCGACAGGTGTAGGGCGTGACCTGAAACCTCTATGAAGCGGAGCAGCGGGAGTTTGTATTCTGCTCAACCTGATGCCAAGTGCGAAGATTCTGACATTTAATGTGTTAAAAAAAACGTTTTATCTTTATCTTTATCAGCATTGGCTCCCCTTTAATTGGGTGTTGACAAATACAATGTTTTAAAGGTTAAAATTGAACCATGACCAGATGATGACAACCAAAATAAGAACTCAACCCAATAATAAGGACCAAACAAAAGCCCTGACCTTTGGACCTTGTGGAATGAGTTAGTGCTAGCCCAGGCTTGGGGACAGCGGAGAGTTTCTCTCAGGTGCTCTGACATGAATTTCTATTTTTACCTTTCTTAGGAACTCACCAGGGCTTTACGTGCAGACGTGCACGCGAGTGTGTGCCAGCTGGAAATAACATGGATGAGTATATCCCTTGAAAATACAACCTTTATATCTTTAATATTGACTGAGTAATGACATGTCAAAGACTGAAATCATGGTGATATTTATAGGTGAAATTACAATTTAATTTGGATACTTTAGCTTGGTTTTCACAGACAGGGTCACATATAAGCCTTGACCACACATTATCTATCTAATAAGACCTTATTTAAGAATAAATAACAATCCACCACAAAATCTAACATTTAATCTATTAAGCAACCACACGATCAGGCTGCATCAAAACAAAAGCTGACTATTAATGACAGTCTATTTTTACACACAGTTTGGCACCGTGTTCATCCAAATGATCTTCCAGAAGGTACGATACGAGTATTTTATAGCCTTCTGTCACGGAGGAATGCGTAGACTGACGTCAGAGCGGGAGATTTTGTGTGTGTGTGTGTTTGGCTGGTGAAGTGTTTCAGGCTTGCTGCCCACTTGCTGCACTGAGAGTGGGCGACGGCTTCCGTTACGGGTCATTCAGAACTTGGGTTTTGCTGTATTCTGTATCTCATTCTGTCTAGCCTGCTATATAACTGGAAAAACAGCAGCTCATGTATTTGAGCTGAATGCTGATGATGAGTTCGCACTTAATGGGATGTTAAGTGCCCACCATCTCTAATCATCTCTATTCACTTCTAATGTGTAAAACTGTGTCTTGTGAGATCATTATTTGTCAACAGCAACCTGTGGAAAAGCCATAACTAGACAGAACAAGGTTCTAAAATTACCAAATATCCTAAAATGTCTTTTATATGAACATTAAGGCTCAAGTGAAGGTACCAGAAACACGCCGACTACAGTGCCACCAAATGGCAATGCACAAACCACACGTCAGCCGTGCACAATATTCTTGTTTAGGAAAGTCCCTTGTGCTTGCTATATTGTTGCGAGTCCAAATTAAGCATAAGCAAGTACTAGCACATGTATATAGCAGTTCCACATAACCTGGAAGTTGCGGAGGGCCAAACTGAATGGTTTTGTACCACTTCTTGTTGCGTTCACAAGCACGCTTCCCTGTCAGCTAGTGCATACTTTTTTACAGCTGCCTACCTTTTTACATAATCTCCCTGCTTTCTTATTATTCAGTCCATTACCTCTCTCTCTCTTTCCATGGCGACAGCCTGTTTTCCTGACAACCATCCCAGAATGCCTCTGTAAACAAACAAGTTGTAGAGGGAAATTGGCTTGTGTATTGTTGCGCACTGGAGATTTAAACAAATGTCTCTCTGTGTGTGAATCAGGCCAGCTAGCCACGTATTATGCAAGGAAAAGCAATGTGATTCATCCTCTGATACGATTCGCTCGGCACCATATGCGGTCCTGCTACAAAGGCCGCTTGTGCCCCTGTAATGAGACGGAGATAAACAAACCAATCTTTACAGTGGATATCTCTATTATCTGCTTGAAGGAGAAAGAATTAAACTAAATATTAATCAAGCTTGCCAATAATCTTTCAATCAAGCTTCAATATACGGTTTCTGTACTAAAACTTCAGTGAATCTTTATCTTATGTAGATAACAGACACACAAATCAGATTGAATATTCACCTTAGATCACTTAAATCATCCAATAACACAGCATCTGCTATCATATTTTGCAAACAACTGTTTCTAACCTGACCCCTTGGTTTTGATCTGGCACATGTCAAATCATTTGCAACAGTTGTAGTATTTTTTATTTGGTTGGTTTGTGTTCTTCATGGCCTCCAAGTCACTTACATGTCAAAACATTTCTGCATTGAATTTCACTCCAGCAGCAAAAAAAAAAAGAAGTCATGCCTTGGAAAATAAAGTCCATATTTTTCAATTAGTTTTACTTAATTCAGCTTAAACTATCCACCATGACAAATACATTATAATTTAAATAATATATAACAATAGTGTAACAAGACTTTCTATTGCTTGTAAAATGCCACTTTTATTACGGGTTTGTAAGATTTACTTCTGGCCCGATATAATGAATCTTGAGATTCAGTAACTCAGAAATGTGATGCAAAATTGAATTTTCTTACAATGAGTAAACTCAGTAATTCCCCTGTTAACAGTAGAAAACGTCACACCGTGCGCACACGCTCTTTAAAAGAGCAGACTACCCCTCTTTCTCGCTTTATTTCATGTGGTTTCTTCACATTCTTCAAAAGACAACAGAATGACTCTGCAAACCGGCTGCAAATGTGTCATGCAGGTTATCCACAAAACCCCTGCAGCGCTGCTTAATGTTTAACCAATCTAACCCAACGCACCGAGGTCGACACAGACGAGAGAGATGTACTCGCAACACGTTACCTGTGATTAAAGAGAATGAAACCGGCTTACCCCTTCAAGAACTTGCCTGTATTTCACCACAAGATCAATTATTCATAAAAGTAAGAAAAACCCTGAATGAATGTGCTTAAATGTCATGAAAATAATGCTAACCGTCTTACTGCCAGGTGTCATCGCAAATATACGTTTGGACTGAAATATGTTTTTGACGTATTTAAACAGTCATATTGTAGTAAATAGATAAGCAGAGCAATGTTTCTCATGTCATTACTGACAGCTCTCTTAACATTACAGAAGCCCATAGTGACCCAGTTAAGCCCGATGGAGGAGCTGAGAAGAGTATTTTCTGCATTATTCACCATGGGCTTGGCTTATGTAATCCAGTCATGTGAGCCTTTGCGTGTGCCTGTTGGGAAGACTAAGTCTCATCAAGTAGAAAGGCTATGCAAATAACAGCTGATTATGCAATGGGTCTGTTTACTAAAGCGCTCGCACAAAACACACATGTGAGCACATACAGCAGGCCTGTCAGGCTGTACAGTCGGACATAAACTGACTGCCGTGCCGTGCATCACCCTTCCCGCCTCACATCGGTTGCTATAGCAACCTCGCTACACCCGCGAACCCTGGCTGGGCGAGGGCGGTGACGTACGGCCCTGGTATAAAGACTGAATCTCTCTGGCAGATGACTTGAACGTTTGCTTTGTTTAGAAAAGCACACTTTCACTATATACTTTGCAAAGTACACAAATGTGACCCTGTCTGTAAAATCAGGCTGAAGTCTCAAAAACAAATTAACAAGCATCAAAGTTCGATTTCACCTATTCATTTCACTTCAATCTTTGACATGTCATTACTCATTCAGTATTAAAGATATCAAGGTTATATTATCACAGAATGTTCTTTACATTATGTAGGATGATTTTATGTAGAAAACAGTAAATCGCAAAAAAAAAGACTTTAGCTGGGTTTAGCACAGCTTTCCAACACAAAACACTCTAAAAAACACAAAAACAACATAATTCAGATAAAGCCCTGGGATGTCATTCAGTTCACAAGGTAGTGTTTACTGTTCTTTATCACATCTTAACTGGATCAGTCGACCTCAGTTCCCATGTATGGACAACAGTAAGCCTGTTTACATGAATAACAGCACACTGATAGCCATCAGAAAGGGCTTATTAATAAAAATGTAAAAATAGAATGATTACCTGTATGACAGGATTTCCTCCCTCCAGGAGAGCGATGGCCAACAGGATGCTTTCCTGGAAGATTCGGTCACTTGTGGCGTTCATGATGAGGTCAATGACAAGGTCGGACGCGCCCTCCCTATCCAGGTGACACTGCACCTCTGCCAGGCTCATCTCACCTCGACTGCCCCCTGATCCCCCACCACCCCCTGAGAGAAGAAACACGGCAGTAATGACAGAGTTTACTAGGATTTCAACTGATAACAAGTACACACGAATATACACATACTTTAGGGTTGAAACTTCTTTGTTTTGATGTTTACATGCTGTGAAGCATTTAGATTATTCTTGCATATATGTATTAAGCAAGTACAAACATCTTTTTCTGCTGTTCTCTTTTAAAAACATCGATATGTATGAAAATGTAAAAAAATATATTGAATATGTGCATATTGCAGTTGAAACATTGTATTGATGATTCTGAATACTTCAAAAAGTTATGAATAGTCAGGTGAATTGCAGAGAGACTGCAAATATTTATGTTAATTAACAATCAGAAAGAATATGAAATGTATGTACTTTACATAATTTCCAGTTTTCAATAAAATAAATGATCAAATATCACACACTCATGCAGCTGTTCATGTGTATGTAAACGTGACCAATCACATCCAAAAAATCAGTCTGATTTCTTGATTGGGTCCAACTGGGTAGAAATGTTTTTTAAGACATGGTGTCATTCTCTAGCAGTAACATTAAACACACTCGTTAGACTTTCCCTCTCGAGCAGGTGTGTCTGGAGGTTATTCGCACAGGGAGTGTGGGTGCCCTGTTCTCGTTGCCTGGCAACAGCGATGGCTCTGTCTATAGGGGACACGTAACACGCAACCGAAAGGAAAGTGAACGAGAGATGAAATCACATCAGCAGCGTGACTCGATCTTGTTAGCAACAAACACACACAAACCTGTAGGAGCCTTGGTCTGTCCTCCGGGGGCGAGTGGCCCATTGCTGAAATTGGTCAAACTGTCTCGTCTGCCTCCTTGCTTGAAGTTGCCATAGTAACGATTCACCAAGACTTGCCTCAAAGCTTCACTCTGACAACAGGGGATGGAGAGGGGTCATGGGAGGAGCACATTATCACACGTTTTATCATCTTAATGTGCCACTGTGATAGACATCAGTAAATGAGTAGTTGACAAACATCTTATGATGTGACATATAAACAATGTAGAAAAAAAACAACCAAATAGTATAAATCTTTTTCATTTTATTTGTAACTCCAGCAATGAAGATAAATCTCTCATGCCATTTGTATATTTTTCAAAGAGT